>PISX010000012.1:268760-593947 GCA_004024625.1 Mellivora capensis | reverse complement strand
AAAAAAAAAAAAAAAAAAAAAAAGCTAGGCTTCAGAGAATGGATTCTGACCAATGCTAGCAGCACTGATGCTTTATCAGGTTTCCAGAGACAGCAGTTCTACTTACAGTGTCTGTGCCCCCTAATGGTTTTGGCAGTTCCAACTCTAGTGTCTGTGCCTAGGATAATGTTCCTAGATACATAATTGAGCCTCTCTCTCCAGCCCTCCAAGGGATTCTGTGAACCACCAAATATCTCACTCCTAAGTTCCCTTGCCACAGTCCATTTTTGTTGCTTGCAACTAAGAGTCCTAACTAACAGCCCATTTGATAAATGTGAAAAAAGACTCTGAAGAACAGTTTGACAGTTTTTTATAAAGTGAAAATCACTTGCCATACAATCCCACTCCTCGGTATTTACCCATGAGAAATGAAAACATATGTCCACCCTCCAAAAAATATTTTTAATGTATGTATGATACATAAAGATGTATAACACCTTTACCCATAAGTGTTAAAAACTAGGAACAACCCAAAAATCTATCAACTGGTAAACGAAAAAACAAACTGTTATTATATCCATACACTGGAATTTTACTCAGCAATAAAAAGATATCAACTCCTGATACATGTAATAACATGTATGAATCTCAAAAGCATTAGGCTAAATGAAAGAGGTCTGACTCAAAAGGAGTCATACCTAGTGGCTACATGTGTATGACATGCTGGAAAAAGCAAAACTATAAAGGAATTAGATCAGTGGTTGCCACGGATGGGAGATAAAGGGAGTAACTGACTACAAAGGGACCCAAAGGACCGACCTTCTTGAAGTGACGGAAATATTTTGTATCTTGATTGTGGCTGTTACATAATTGAGAAAATCAAACTTCAAACAACTGTATGCCTAAAAGGGGTGAACTTTACTAGATGTAAAGTATATACCTTAATAAAAATTACTTTTTTGGAGTGCCTGGGTGGTTCAGTCAGTTAAGCATCTGAATCTTGATTTTGGCTCAGGTCACAATCTCAGGGTCGTGAGACTGAGCCCTGTGTTGGGCTCAGCACTGGGCTTCTCTCTCTCACACTCCCTCTCACATGTGCTTGCACACTCACCCCTCTCTCTCAAAATTAAAAAAAAAAAAAAAAAAAGAAGGAAAAAAAAAAAGCAAGCTTCCTAAGTTTAAAACAAAAACAAAAACAAAACAATGACTCAAACAGTGGCCACAAATCTTGCTCAGGATCATATATACAATAAGAAGCAGATTCAAACTCCATCCTAATTCATATGCCCATGCCTTGAAGGATAGGTGATTTTGTGAAAGGCAGAGAGAGGAGTAGGAAAATAAGATTCCAAACTGTTCTTTTCTCCCAAAAACTTCTGCTTATCAAAATATTTCAAAGGGCACCTGGGTGGCTCAGTGGGTTAAAGCCTCTGCCTTCGGCTCAGGTCATGATCCCAGGGTTCTGGGATCGGGATCGAGCCCCGCATCAGGCTCTCTGCCCAGCGGGGAGCCTGTATCCTCCTCTCTCTCTCTCTGCCTGCCTCTCTGCCTGCTTGTGATCTCTGTCAAATAAATAAATAATAAAATCTTTAAAAAAAAATATTTCAAGATCTGCTTCAGACCCCATCTCCTCCACATAGCGATCCCATTTATTTGTTCATTCCACAAATATTTGTTGAATGGCTAATATGTACCATCACTGTCCCTAAACATTTAAGACATACCAGTAAATAAAACAAATGTCCCTGCCCTCATGGAGCTTCAGCCTAGTAGAGGGGTTTGGAGGGAGAGCAATACATCATAAACACATAAATAAGTCAATAATGCAACCAATCAATAACTCAAGTGTTATGTAAAAAAGAGCAGAGTAAGAGGAACCAAGTATGGAAAAAAGTAAGTTTTAGAATTAAAAATTTGAGTAAGCTTAAGTCACAAGTTTAGAATAGATTTTAAAGAGGTGAAGAAAATTTCAAGCAAAAGGAACAGCAAATGCAAAGGCCCTGAATCTAAAGCATGCCTGGCCTGTTTGAAAAATAACAAGGGGTGGGGCACCTGGGTGGTTCCATCAGTTAGGCGGTGGGCTCTTGGTTTGGGCTCAGGTGGTGAACTCATGGGTCAGGGGATCCAGCCCTGTATGGGGCTCTGCACTCAGCGGGGAGTCTGCTTGAAGATTTCTCCCTCTGCCCCTCCCCCAATTCATGCATGCACATATGCATGCATTCTCTAAATTAAATAAATAAATCTTTAAAAAAAAGAAAGAAAAGAAAAAAGAAAAATAGCAAGGAGGTCAAAGGAGTAAACCTGGCAGAATAATGGTAGATAAGGTCAGAAAAGTAATGCAGTCAAATGAAAGAGGACCTTCTTTGGCTGTTACTAAGTGAAAAGGAAAGCCAATCCAGGGTTTGAGCAGAAAATGAATAGGATATGACATATTCCTCAAGGATTATTCCAGTTATTGTATTATGCTACTGCTAGAGGCAAAGGTAGCTTAGCAGGGCATTTAACTAGGAATTTTTTTACAAAAATCCAGGTGAAAGATGATGACCAGACCAAGATGACAGCAAAGGCAGAGGTGGTAAGAAGTGATGTGACTGTATACTTTAAAGATAAAGACACCAGGACTTCCTAGAAGACTGGATATGGGATGTGAGAAAGGAGTGAAAGTTAACGCCGTTTTTCGCCTGAACAACTAGAGGATGAAATTCTCTTCATTAGAGATGGGGAGACCTGTGAGTCGAACATATTACGGAGAGAAGAAAAGGGGTTTGGTTTTAGACATTTTCAATTCAAGATGTCTATCAGAGATCGTGGTGAGGCTGTTAAGTAGGCAGGCAGTTGAATATATGGCTCTGAACTACAAAAAAAGAGATCTTGGAGGTATCAGCTTGGGAGCCAGCACACAAATAGTATTAAAAGATGTGTAAGTATACATAAGATCCCCAATGAGAACTCCAATTTTAAAGAGGAGAAAGGAAGAAACAACAAAGGAAACTGATAAACACTGATCAATAAAATGGGGGGGGGGGGGGGCAAAAATGTGTGGTGTCCTGAAAGCCAAAAGTGAAGAATGGAGGAATGAGTAATCAACTATGTCAAATGCTATTTATAGGTCAAACACAATGAGAACTGAGAATTGACTGCGAATTTAGGTACTCTGGTGTTACTAATGACCTGTCAAGGGCAGTTTCAACTGAGAAGCAGAGAAAAAGTCTGATTAAAGTTGGCTTGTGAAAGAGTGAGATGGGGAAACTGGAATTTACACACATTGCTGATGGTAATGTAAAATGCAATTCTTTTATACAAGTTTAATAGTTCCTCAAAGTGTTAAACATAAGGTTGCTAACATGACCCAGCAATTCAACTCTAAGACAGGCACCCAAGAGGACTGAAAATACACATTCACATAAGAACCTGAATATGAAAGTTCACAGTAGTGTATTTTGTAACAGCCAGTAAGTAGAAATAACCCAAATGTCCAGCAACAGATGGATAAACAAAATGTGTAGTACACGTCCATACAATGGAGTATCATTCAGCCACGAAAAGGAATGAAGCACGGATAGATGTCACAACATGGGTGAACCTTGAAAACTTTACTAAGAAGCCAGACACAAATGGTCACATATTGTATGATCCCTTTATATGAAATATCCAGGATAGGCAGATCCATAGAGACAAAAAGTAGATTAGAAGTTGCCAAAGATTGCTGGCAAAAAAGAAACAGTAAGACTACTAAGAATGATGTTTCTTGTGGGATGATGAAAATGTTCTGGAATTAATGGTGATGGACACACAACTTTATGAGTGTACTAAAAACCACTGAATTATACACTCAAAATGATGAATTTTATGGTATGTGAATTATATCTCAATAAAAAATAATAGAAGAAAAGAGAGAGAAAATAGGAAGAAAGAAATTCAAAAGAGTTGAGGAGAGAACTCTTTCTAGAAGTTTTGTTACAAAGGAGGGCAAATAAATAGGACAGTACCTGGCAATGAAAGTGGGATTAAGAGAGTATTTTTAAAGTGGGAAAAATAACATGTTTATATGCCATGAATGATCCAACAGAAATGAAAATAGTGATATGGGAAAACTGGAGGTGGGGGGGATTCTTGAAGCAGTATCTTTGAGTAGTTGAGAGGGGCTGCTATCTAGTAGACAAGTAAAGAGACTATCTGATAGAGATACACAGACAGTTCATCTATGGTAAAAGGAATGAAGGAAGAATGCATAAATATAGTGCTTTAGTTTTCTTTTTTTTCTTTTTTTTTAAGATTTTATTTATCTATTTGACAGACAGAGATCACAAGTAGGCAAGAGAGGCAGGCAGGGAGAGAGAGGAGGAAGCAGGCTCTCCGAGGAGCAGAGAGCCCAATGTGGGGCTCGATCCCAGGACCCTGGGATCATGACCCGAGCCGAAAGCAGAGGCTTTAACCCACTGAGCCACCCAGGTGCCCCGTGCTTTAGTTTTCTTAGTGAAGCAGAAGGCAAGGTCATCTTGCTGGAACGGGAGGTGTTACGGGCTTAAAGTGAAAGTGAGTGGTATAAAAGAGCTGTCTAGGAGAGTGACAAAATGAATGGACTAGGGACAAATGATTGCCTGGCAGCATTAAGGACCCACTCAAGGTCCAAGGTAATAATTTTAAAAATAATATCAGTTGGCATGGCTGTGGGAGTGTGTGAGTGCACATAATGCACGAGTGCACATACTGAGTAGGAGAGTCAGGTTAGCTAGGGTTGTACGTTTTGCCAAGTGAGTAATAAAGCAAGAAGAGCATGGGAGTGGAGGATATATAAGAAGTCTGTATGAATATGGAATTTAAGCTGGCTGAGGAAGGAAGTGTGAACATCAAGAAGATAAAAGACAATGAAAAAATGGTAAGATCAATGGATCTGAGGTCCATCATCTGACTGATATCCATGGAAACAAGATCACTAGAGAAGAAGAGATCAAGGAACCAGAAGCCAATGTGTTAGAAGAATAATCCATGTGTAAGTCATCCCTAAATGCTCAAGCCCAATAAATCATTCTAGTTTCTGCATTCTTATCGTTACCAAATAATTTTGCATTCAACTGTCATTTACATGCCCTCCTCAACTCAAACTGGCATGCTTACTGCAAGTCGCATGCATTTTCATTTTATTTGTTTAGTAACTTACATAAATTTCCTAATATACTCCTGGGCATACTCCAGGTGCTATTATTACATATTGATGGATACAGGACCCTGCTGAGTTATAAAGCCATGCAAGGAGGGAATGAAAGAATGATGAGTGAGCAACTGTCCTTTCCGTATCTCACAAATATCAGAGAAAATCTCTCAACATTTACAGCTGTCTGCCTTTCAGACTACATTATACAAACAATTCATTTATCAATCATTGTCCTTCATATTTACTATTCAAAGACACTGCAGCTGATGAGGCAATTTTCTAAGTTTGGCTGCAAAGACTATATGCTATTAGAAATTGAAATTAGAGAAGACACAGCCATTTCAATAAAGAAAAGCTTCTGTTTTAAAACTATTTAATCGAAAATAGCTGTATCTTCCACATATTTTTTAAGAACACATGTGCATCACTGTTTTAACAAAAAGCATACTTTTTAAATCTCCAGTATTAATGGGGGGAAAGCACAAGGCATATGAATTATGTCCCAAAAAAACAATAAACCTATACTGAGTTCTAAAACAATTACAAAATCCTCTTTGCACAACTCTCCCTCTGTCACAGAATGTAGGGAATAAGTGATCTTCCTATAACGAGCCATTCTCATCTCTGTGCATTAGAAGCTCAGGAAGCTATTTCAGCTAGATGTTGTGCCCTCATGCCCCCAGAAACCAACTTAATCAGACTGGGGTAGGATCTAGGTTATCAGTACTTTTTTAAACTCTCCAGAAGACTGTAATATACAGCCAGGCTTGAGAACTACAGACCTAATCTAAACTAATCCTTTCATCTCTATCGGCAGCAGTCCGTAATTCTGGACTTCAGATTTCATATCCAACTGCCTTCTAAATACCTCCACTTAAAAAAAAAAAAAAAAAAAGAAAGAAATAAAATAAACACCTCCACTGGGAGGGTCGCATGGACACCCCAAATTATGTGGGTTGCAAATTGCAACCCTAAAGTCAGCATCTTTTCCCCCAAACATATTTTCTGGGTTTTTGCTGCTGTTCAACATTTTAGATTGTTGAAATATAACTTAAATACAGAAAAATGCATAAAACATATAAGCACAATTTATTTTTTTCTTATTAAAGATTTTATTTATTTATTTGACAGACAGAGATCACAAGTAGGCAGAGAGGCAGACAGAGAGTGAGGAGGAAGCAGGTCCCCACTGAGCAGAGAGCCCGATGCGGGGCTCGATGCCAGTACCCTGGGATCATGACCCGAGCCGAAGGCAGAGGCTTTAACCCACTGAGCCACCCAGGTGCCCCATATAAGCACAATTTAAAGTGCCCTTATAATTATCAGTCAGATCAAGGATTATACCACCAACAGCACCTCAGTCTCCTATCTCTTATTTAAGATGGTATCCCAATTCATCTAGTCACCCAGATCAGAAGATCGGGGGCATCATCTTAAGAATTATCCTTCTTGGGGTGACTGAGTGGCTTAGTCAGTTAAGTATTTGCTTTCAGCTCAGGTTATGACTCCAGGGTCCTGGGATAGAGCCCCACATCAGGCTCCCTACTCGGCGGGGAGTCTGCTTCTCCTTCCCCCTCTGCCCCTCCCCCAGCTCATGCATGCACTCCCTCTCTCTCAAATAAATAAATAAATAAATAAAATCTTTATTTTTTAAAAGATCATTTATTTATTTATTTGACAGAGACACAGCAAAAGAGGGAACACAAGCAGGGGGAGTGGGAGAGGGAGAAGTAGGCCTCCCGCTGAGCAGGGAGCCAGATGAGTCGCTCAATCCCAGGACCCTGGGAACATGACTTGAGCCCAAAGCAGACACTTAACAAATAAGCCACCCAGGTACCCCCTCCAAAAAAAAAAAATCTAAAAAAAAAAAAAGAATTATCCTTCTCCCCCTACATCTAATAAATCCCAAGTACTGAAGATTTTACTGCCTAAAAATCTTTATTTTTAAAGATTCTATTTATTTATTTAGAGAGAGGGGGGCGTGTGTGAGCAGGGGGAGGAGCAGAGGGAGAGGGAGAATCTCAAGCAGACTTTCCACAAAACACAGAGCCAGATGTGGGGCTCAATCCCACCACCCTAAGATCATGACCTGAACAGAAAGAGTAGGAAGCTTAACCGACTGAGCCACCCAGATGCCCCAGGATCTCCCCTCTTCTTTTTTACTGCCACTCTCTTAGCCCAGGTTCTCAAGAGGATGAACCAGCCTCCAGTTCATCCAGTGGAATGATCTCATAAGGAAACAAACCTGATTGTCACCTACTCTTTGTGGCTTCCCTTATCTTAGCAAGATAGGTTTCTCCATGAACTGGGCCTGATCTCGCTCTCTCCAGCCACCAACAAACCTGCCCCACTTTAAAAATTATACCAGTAACGTGCTTACAACTACCAAAACACACTATGTCATCTGTTATCTTTCTATTGCTGCTCTTCTGTAGAGCATATCCTTCCTTCCCACTGCTATACTTGATTATCTTTCAAAACCCAACTCAGCCACCAATTCCTCCAGGAAGCTGTCCCTGACCCCACTCCATCCCTAAACAGTGATTCGTTCGCCCTTTATGCTATTTCTGTACCCTGCTCTTGTCTATAGGAATATCTATCACATTTGTAGTTAGAAGCATTTTTTTAGTGTCAGCATCCTCACTTATAATAGTTCCCTACATGGGACACCTGGGTAGCTCAGTTGGTTAAGCAGCTGCCTTCAGCTCGGGTCATGATCCCAGCGTCCTGGGATCGAGTCCCACATCGGGCTCCCTGCTCGGCAGGGAGCCTGCTTCTCCCTCTGCCTCTGCCTGCCACTCTGTCTGCCTGTGCTCGTTCACTCTCTCTCCCTCTCTGACAAATAAATTAAAAAAAAAAAAAAAAAAGTTCCCTACTTGCTCTGAGAAGGGTCGCTTCTCTTTCCTCTACTTCACTCCATCCACAAAGGGAGAATTCCAATAGGAGATAAGTACTTCAAAACCCCGCCCTCAGCCAAAGTCAAAGCAGGACTGAGCCAGTCAGAGTCTACCTCCCAGGAATTTGGAATTGAAATTAAAATAGAAAATTGGTGTCTCTGTGTGGCTGAGAAGTGTTCATTTTTAAAAGAAAGGCTGTGGGGGCAGGCATATTCTACCATAGGAACTAAAAAGAGGAGAAAGCAGATCTTCAAAGAGAAAAGAATGAACAGATGGGCAAAGTGAAATAGAGATTAAGACAAGACAGCCGTGTGGGTCGGCCAGGTCTTGGTTTCAGTCCTTCCAAAAGCCCCTCTGAATTCTTGCTCTTGGCTTCTGAAAGCAAGACCTGTATCTTTCAATTCAGTAGAATACTGAGTTTATTTTTACACAGCTTTCCCCTATTTATCCTACTAGCACCATAAAGGCAAGCTGTGTCTTCTTCATCTATTTCCCAGACTAGCACAGACCCTAGAAAATGTCAGGGGCTCAATTAATAACTGACATCCATGGCACATTTAAAAGTTGTGTATTTTTACATATGTAAATTCTTGCTTAAAAAGTATAAACAACTATTGAATGCTAGCTAATTATATGCATATCCAAGAGTTTAGTGACAAACGCTAAGGATGTCTGCAACTCATTTTGAAATACAACAAAAATAAGATGGACTTGGGGCACCAGGCTAGCTCGGTCAGTAGAGCATGTGACTCTTGATCTCGGGGCTGTAGGTTCAAGCCCTATGTTGAGTGTAGAGATTACTTAAAAATAAAATCTTACAAGTCCCGAGACGGGCTCCTTGCTCGGCGGGGAGCCTGCTTCTCCCTCTGCCTCTGCCTGCCACTCTGTCTGCCTGTGCTCTCTCTCTCTCTCTCTCTCTCTGACAAATAAATAAATAAATAAAATCTTAAAAAAAAGAAGAAAGCATTAGACAATGCTAACCCTTATTACTCTGATTCTCCTGGCTCTCATCTTTTCTGATGCCTTCCACCTTGACGTAGTGTTCTTATGACCTTGGATGATTCTGCTCAACTCCTTTTACAGGCTGGCACTGTGTTGGTTAACAGTTTTTAAGTGCTCAGCTACTTACATTGACGTCTTGAATAGGAGGCAGCAGATATTTTTTTCCTTTCTTCTTTTATTTTTTATTTATTTTGTAAAGATTTTTTAAAAATTTATTTGACAGAGGGGGAGAGCACAGGTAGGCAGAGGCAGGCAGAGGGGGGAGAGGCAGGCTCCCCGCTGAGCGGAGAGCCTGATGCAGGGCTCAATCCCAGGACCCCAGGATCCTGACCTGGGGCTCAGGTCCCCGGGATTATGCCCTGAGTCAAAGGCAGACGCTTGGCCAGCTGATCCACCCAGGCACCCCTTCTTTCTTCTTTTAAAAAAAAAATAAATAAATAAATAAAAATAAAATAAAATCTTAAGGGTCATCTGGGTGACCAAGTCGACTGCATCAGACTCTTGGCTGCGGCTCAGATCATTATCTCATGGGTCATGGGATCAAGCCCCCTCTTGGGCTCCATACTCAGCGGGGAGTCTACTTTAAGATTCTCTCCCTCTGCCCCTCTCCCACTAACATGCCCCCCAATAAATAAATTTTTTTAGCATTTTATTTGAGAGAGAAAGCACAAGTGCACAAGTGCAGGGGGTGCAGGGAAGGGTATAGGGAAAGGGAAAAGCAGATTCCCTGCTGAGCACAGAGCCCAACACGGGGCTCGATCCCAGGACCCTGATATCATGAGCTGAGCCTAAGTCAAACACTTAATGGCTGAGCTGCCCACGCACCCCAATAAATAAATCTTTAAAAAAAAATTTTTTTAAATCTTAAAAAAGGGGCGCCTGGGTGGCTCAGTAGGTTAAAGCCTCTGCCTTCAGCTCGGGTCATGATCCCAGGGTTCTGGGATGGAGCCCCGCATCGGGCTCTCTGCTCAACAGGGAGCCTGCTTCCTCCTCTCTCTCTCTGCCTGCCTCTCTGCCTACTTGTAATCTCTGCCTGTCAAATAAATAAAATCTTAAAAAAAAATATTTAAAAAAGTGAGATGGATTGATAGATGAGTAGTGGAATAAATAATAAGTGATAAAGCAAATAAAAGAAAATGTTAACTGTTGAGGTTGAGCTAATTATAGAATATACAGGTGTTCACTGTACAACTCTTTCAACTTTTTTGCATGTTTAAACTTTTCTAATAAAATACTTAGAGAAAAATATGACAGCAATACATTTGTACTAATTTATATGGCAAAGTTCCATATACGTGCTCATATTAGCTGATTTTATTTTTTTTAAGATTTTATTTATTTATTAGACAGAGAGAGATCACAAGTAGGCAGAGAGGCAGGCAGAGATAAAGAGGGGGAAGCAGGCTCCCTGCCGAGCAGATAGCCTGATGCCGGGCTTGATCCCAGGACCCTGGGATCATAACCTGAGCCGAAGGCAGAGGCTTTAACCCACTGAGCCACCCAGGCGCCCCTCATATTAACTGATTTTATTGCCCTATGCCTAAAAAATGGAAAGGTATATGAGATACCTTTTAGAAGGTTTTCAAAGTGTTTTAACTGTCTTTCCAGTTCACATGTTTGTTTTACACCGACAGCAGTAAGACACAATTAAAATGTATAACCAAGCTGGCCCTGTGGTGCAATGCACAACAGAGTGGACTTCTAAAATGTTTAACAAAATACTTCTAATTTTATGCCTCCTTGAAAACAAATTTTAGAAAACATATTAAAGTAGGATAACTCACATCATGTTTTCTATTATCAACACTCTTCACCAAGACAAAAGAAAAAGAACTGGTGGCTTTATATTGTTAACTTTCTCTTCATAAGACAAAACACACACACACACACTAGGAGAATTGGAGAATTAGGAGATAATCAGAATTACAGAGTGCTAAAACTGGTCAAAAAGACTAACAATACAAGACCCTTACTTCTCAAAGAGAAAACTAAGACCCAAAGAGGTGAAGTACCTTGCCCAAAGTCACCAAACAACTTTTTAGCAAGGCTCAGACTCAATCAAACCCTGGACTCATGACCAAAAGTCCAGTGCTCTTTCCATCCTCCTTTCTAGTTTTAGATCCTTTTATTAAAGAGTAATATCACATGAAATGCCTCATCTCAGCTTAAATATTTTGTATTTGTCCAACTGGTTTAATCTTCTTTGGACTAGACATTCAGGTTATAAATATAAGAATCACATTATAACCAGAATTCAAATGACATACCTTATAATTCACTGTAACTGAACATTAAAATGTCCTGAAAGTCCTGTCCCATTTTAGGCAAATAAAGAACCCCTGAAAGAATTTTAGCAGTACACATGCCTGCATTCCTTGTCTGTGGTAGAAGGTCAAACGTTTACATGTACTTTTCCAAAAAGTACGTAACTCAAAGCTATAAAAGCTGGAGAACAAACTTTTTTTTAAATTCAGTCTATTTTTAGACTTGTTATTTAGAGTGTATATGTTAAAATAAAGGATTATAGAAGATCTGCATAAGTGTGTTTTTATTACAAAAGCATTCAAAGAATGCTAGTCTTATTGTATGAGGAACTCAATTAGGCTTCAGTGAATTTATGATACAACTGCTACATTTTTATTGATATCCTGTCACACAACTGAAAATCTAAGAAAAAACTAAATCATTTAAGGTAAAACCCCAGCAAAATACACGGTCATCCCACAGAGGTACAGGTCACCAACCAAAAGCAAAGAGAATGGTGTTTCTTTGTCTGATCTTTGTCCCAATCATGGCAAAATTAAAGCTGTAAGGAATGTCCAAACGATAGTTTGTGATATGGGAAATAAACTTAGATCATGCTACTTTCAACTCTTAAAATTCATCTGTACTTAAGTCACCTCTTCTAAGATAATTTAGGAATAAAGACAGAGTTCCAAGAAAAATAAGTCAACCAGAATGAGCTTGCTGCCTTTGTTATACTAAAATGGGAATATGTAGATGTCTCTTACTTTCTGATTAATAACCCATCTGTACAAATACATTAACATTCTGCCATACTCCATAGTTTCCAATCCCTAAATCAAATTACCACAAACTCTGCCTATGAAAATGTACTTCACCAAGACTACTTCAACATTAATGAAATACTCAAAATACTAAAGAACGGCACCTAATCTCCTAGGGTAAGCAAGGGGAAAGGACATCACATTTCCAAATCCATCTGCAGCTAGACAATACAATGAGACTAAGCCGTTAGCAATGGAAGTGAGCAGAAACTGTACTTGCTTGCATTCACCTCAGCTGCTCAAGAGAAAATCTCTTGCCCTATACTTCTAAAAGCCACCTTGGAAGCCATGCATTGAAGATGGCAGAATCCTCACTGGCCCTAATGCCCAAAGGCCCCTAAATGTTATACAAAGGAAAGCCACATGATGATGTGGACACCTGCTCTGGACTATTATGCACTGTATTTTCAGGTTTTAGGCAATGTATTTCAGGGCTCTAAATCAGCAGCTAGGGTTACTTAACTAAGACAATGACCAATCTCTCATATAAGGTGATGGGTACAACTATAAAATCCCTAACAGGAACTTAGTAACAAGCTTACAATGCCCTCACACGAAGTAACACATAAAAGATAAAATTAAATTCCTAATATGACAGTTTCCCAGAAAGACATTATCTGAGAAGACTGTAAAGCACAGTGGGTAAGAAAACAGGCCCTGAAATCAGTCTGCCTGGGTTCAAATCCCTGCTCTATTACTTACTAAGTGTGTAACCCTGGGAGAGAAAATTAACCTCTGTCTCACACTTAAGGTGGGAATAAAAGCAATATTCACCTGAGTTGTTGTGATGTTTAAATGAAAAATATTCTATAAGCAATTTTAAATCTGCTTGGCAGAGTGCATGGCTTAAGTGCACTAAATAAATGTCAGCTTTATTATTAAAATTATATAATTCATCAAGCTATTGTTGATCATGTATCAATACGAAAAGCTTTTGGAATGCTATCAAAAATTCTCTGTAGCCTAGTTGGTGGTACAAAGCACTCAAGTAGATATGCAATTAAACCTAGATTCCCTTAAAGACAAATTAAGAGCATCTAACTTCCAGTAACCAAGAAAGACAGCTGCATAAAAGAAGCATGACCTAGGGTTGGGCTATTTACAAACCATTACAGTGACCAAGAGAGAACAGTGCATTGTATTAACTCAACCCAATTTCAGCACAGGCTGTACAGGGACTCTGATGACACTGTTTTCCAAAACAAAAAGAGTCATCCTAACATCCCACACATGCAGATGAATTTATAAACTGTTTAGATCCAAATAATCTAAAAACATGCAGAGAGATTACCTAAGGAAATTTCAGAAATTTGCCCTGCCTTTGTAACAATAAATCTTACCGCATAAAACAGAGAGGGCTTTGTTATTTATACACATAAAAAAGAAACCCCCCTTACAGATATTAGACCTAGGTATATCATAAAAGCAATCCCATATTTTTAAGAAAGACATTCCAAAAATAAATTTTTCTCTATAATGCCATCTGGAGAGCAGGCACAAGTTCAATAAATTGTACAGAGGAAAAAGTAAATTTCGTTATAACATTACAGAAGTTCCAGAATGAGAATCTTTTAAGTATTACTAATGATTTCCTCAGCAGTGGCAGTAACATTTATGTTTTGCTACCCCTAAAAATAAGCTGTACATAAAGTAAAATAAATTAAACAAAACAAAATAAAAGCCCTCTTAGAATGGAATGCAGAGACTACTCTCCCTGACTACCCAAATCTTACCTTTTCTTCTAGGCCACATTTAGTCTCATTGTCACAATGAGGCCCAGTGAAGATGCCTTGCCTGTCTTCTTTATTTGCATGTGCATAACAAATTGAGGTACCAAGGCAGAGACTTTTGGTCTCTGTCTTACATTCCCATGAGGATGACTTATCACCAAGAACAAAACTCCAGAAGGGAAAAGACTGTCATCGCCTTTTGCTATGCTATTCTTTAGCCGGAGCAGGATAATAATAATGATTATCACCTACAATTTACTGAATGCCTCACACTGGCCTAGACACTATGCATAAGTAATGTGTAATGGAAACTTATGGAATATATGATAAATACAAATTACTAAATGAGACATTTGAGTTTATGAACCATGTTATTAAAATGAGTGTCTGCAATAAATGAGTATTAGCAATCCCATATAAGAACGAGTATATTGTCATTAGAGTTGAAGCAACCCGTCTTCATCTTTATACCAGCCTTAAGAGGCATGTGGATACAGATTCAAAGGGACTCAACCAAGTTCACAAAGCTATTAAGTGACAGAGCCCACATTCAAACCAGGTCTTCTGAGTAAAAAGCTCATTTCCTTTCTATCACACCTTATTCTGTTACCTGGATTTGTTCTTCTCCCCTGCCTACTTAAGTCCCACTTATTCTTCAAGCCCCAACTCCTCCAAGAAATCCTCTTCAGCTACCATCACTTACCCATTAGTATTCTTTTTCGCCTCTTTCCATCACAGTTCAATGAAAGTATGGTCTACATGTTACACTTCTTTTGTTGTCATCCCCAATTTTAGCATTATGCTAGACCCAAGTAGTTACTCAATTGTTTACCATGTATATCCTTTTTTTAAATTATTATATTCAGTCAGCCAACACATAGTACATCATTAGTTGTTGCCATAATGTTCAACAATTCATTAGTTGCTTATAACACCCAGTGCTCATCACAACACGTTCAAGTATATGCTTTTATACACATATATACATATGTATATAGTCCTGCCATACAGACTGTAAACATATCCTACCAGTGTACCCCTAAAATACATCCTGAATCCCTTCTCAACATCATCTTTCATCTAAAATGAAATAACCTGGGGCACCTGGGTGGCTCAGTGGGTTAAGCCTCTGCCTTCGGCTCAGGTCATGGTCTCAGGGTCCTGGGATCGAGCCCCACATCGGGCTCTCTGCTCAGCGGGGAGCCTGCATCCCCCTCTCTCTGCCTGCCTCCCCCTCTCTCTGCCTGCCTCTCTGCCTACTTGTGATCTCTCTCTGTCAAATAAATAAATAAAATATTTTTTAAAATAAATAAATAAAATGAAATGAAATAACCTAATTCATCTTCCTGCTTTTATTCTGGCCCCTATATACAATCCTTTCTCCGTACAACTGAGTCATCATTTAAAACATCAACCCTTTTCACTCCCATATTCAAAATCTTCCAACATTTTGTCATCATTCTCAGAATAAAAATCATACTCCTCACCCTGACTTATAAAGTACTAGGTGATCTGGCCCTGCCTACTTCACCGAATTCCTCTGTATCTGTACCTCTCCCTCTCTCTCCACCCACCCTCTTCTCTTTCCCTCTTGCTCATACTCCAATCCCTCTTTTTAGTTCCTCCCACATACCAATTGTGTCCTCGCACTGCACTAGCTGTTTGCTCTGACCAGAGTAGTCTTCTCCCTTTTCTCCCTAAGGCCGACTCTTTCTTAACATTCACATCTAACCATAAATGACATCTCTTCAGAGGCTTTCCCTGATCATCCAGTCAAGTAGCCACCCTACCACTCTACTCTAATATCAGTCCATTTTAATTCTCCACAAGCACTTAACTGATGTATTTCTTGATTATTTGCTTACCATTTCCCCACAGGAACATAAAGTCAATGAGAGTAGGGACCTTGTCTGTCTCATTTACCACTGTACTCCAATGTCTAGAACTACCTAGCCTACACTAGATAACTCAAAGAATGCTGAGTGAATATATAACAGCATAAATGAACAACTACTTCCACTTCCTTTGCTCTGATTTAAGGAGTTTGAGTACTTTCTCTATAGAACTACTTCTCTCTAATCTCATTCCAATCTATTAAAATCCACAGTAAAGATAACCATAGTAAAGTTATCAATTCTCCCCAAACTGATCCACAGACTTAATGAAATACCTATCAAGGTTATTTTTAGACACAAACTTACTCCAAGATTTGGACTATTCTAGAATATGGAAAAGCACAAGACCTAGAATCGCTAAATCAATTTTGAAAAGAGTAAAAGGGGAGGAGTCACTCCACCCAATTTAAAGACTTATTATAAGCTATAGTAATACACAGAGATCAATGGAACAGAGTAGAAAATCCAGAAATAGATCCATACAAACATGCCCAACTGGGTTTTGACAAAGGTGCAAAAGCAATTCAACAAAGGAAGCAATTCAAAGGAGGAAGGATAGCCTTTACAACAAATGACCCTGCAGGAATTGGACATCAAAAGGCCAAAAGAAAAAAAACAAAAAAGAAAAAAGAAAAGAAAGAACTTTAACTAAACCTCACATGTTATACAAAAAAGGGGGGGGCGCCTGGGTGGCTCAGTGGGTTAAAGCCTCTGCTTTCGGCTCAGGTCATGATCCCAGGGTCCTGGGATCGAGCCCCACATCGGGCTCTCTGCTCCGCGGAGAGCCTGCTTCCTCCTCTCTCTCCCTGCCTGCCTCTCTTGCCTACTTGTAATCTCTGTCAAATAAATAAATAAAATCTTAAAAAAAAAAAAAACTGAGTCAAAATGGATCACGGACTTAAAACTATAAAAACTTTCAGGAAAAAATCACAGGAGAAAATCTTCAGGACATAGAGCTAGGTCAAAATGTCTTGGAGTTGACATGAAGAGCAACATCCATATAAAAGGAAAACCTGAACAAGTAGACCTCATCAAAATTAAAACTTTTGATCTATGAAACACCCAATTAAGAAGATAAAAGGACAAGCTAGGGGTCCTGGGTGGCTCATTCACTTAAGGGTCTGACTCTTGATTTCAGCTTAGTTCATACACCAGGGTTGAGATCAAGCCCTGTGTTGGGCTTTGTGCTCAGCAGGGAGTCTGCTTGAGATTCTCTCTCTCCCTCTCCCTCGCCACTTTCCCCGCTCACACACTCTCTACCTCTCTCTGAAATAAATAAATCTTTTAAAAAAGAAGAAGAAGAAGAAAAAGGGAGAAGCTAAAGACTGGGAGAAAATATCTGCAAGTCAAATATCCAGTAAGACTTATATCTAGGATAAAGAACTCTCAAAAATCAAAAGCAAAATAACAAGCGATCCAATTAGAAAGTGGGCAAAAGGGGCGCCTGGGTGGCTCAGTGGGTTAAAGCCTCTGCCTTCGGCTCAGGTCATGATCCCAGGGTCCTGGGATCAAGCCCCGCATCAGGCTGTCTGCTCAGCAGGAAGCCTGCTTCCCTCTCTCTCTGCCTGCCTCTCTGCCTACTTGTGATCTCTGTCTGTCAAATAAATAAATAAAATCTTTAAAAAAAAAAAAAAGCGGGCAAAAGATGTAAACAAACACTTCACTGTAAAGGACATATAGAAGACAAGCACATGAAAAAGATATTCAGTATCCCTGGCCATCAGAGAAATACAAATTAAAACCACAATGAAAAATCACTATATATTAATCTAAATGGCTAAAATAAAAAATAATTCATTGCTGAAGGGAATGAAAAATAGTACTTAAGAAAACCATCTGGCAGTTTCTCACAAAGCTAAGCATAGTCTTACCATACTAGGTATTTACCCAAAAGAGCTGAAAACTTAATATCCACACAAATACCTACACACATACCTGCACACAAATGTTTACTGCAGTTTTATTCCTAATTTCCTAAAACTGAAAGCAACCAAGACACCTTTCGTTAAGTGAATAAACTACAATACATCCATCCATACAGTGAAATATTATTCAGCAATTTTTAAAATGAGACATCAAACGAAAAAAAAAAAAAAGAGTCATCAAACAACCAAAAGACATGGAGGAACTTTAAATGCATATTGCTAAGCGAAGGAAGCCTACCTGAAAAGGCTACATGCATATAATTCCAATTATATGACATTCAGGAAAAGATCACTGGTTGCCAGGTGCTGGGGTGGGATGAATAGATAGAGTACAGATTTTTTTAGGGCAGTGAAACTATTCTGTATGATAATGCAACAGTGGATACATACACACTTGTCAAAACCCACAGAATGTACAACAAAGAGTAAAACCTATAGACTTTAGCAAATAATAATGTACCAATACTGATCCATCAATTTTAACAAATTTACCATACTAACACAAGATGTTAATGAAAGGGGAAATGAGTGAAGGAGGACTTTTTTTTTTTAATGATTTTATTTATTTATTTGACAGATCACAAGTAGGCAGAGAGAGAGGAGGAAGCAGGCTCCGGGCCGAGCAGAGAGCCCGATGCGGGGCTCGATCCCAGGACCCTGGGATCATGACCTGAGCCGAAGGCAGAGGCTTTAACCCACTGAGCCACCCAGGCGCCCCAGGAGGAAGGTCTTCATGGGAACTCTGTATTATCTGTTCAATTTTCTATAAATCTGAAACTACTCTAAATAATAAAGCTTATTATTTTTTCTTAGAAAACAGTGATAACATCAAATCCTGGTGAAGAAAGATATGGAGAAACTGAACCACTTATACATTGCTGGTCTGGAATGTAAAATGCTACAGCCTCTCTGAAAAAGTACAGCAGTGACTTGGAAAATTAAAATGGCATTTACCATTCAATCAAGCAATTGCACTGTTGGGCATTAATCCCAGAAATAGGAAAATTTATGACCACACAAAAGCCTGTATGCTAATGTTCACATCAGCTTTATTGGTAATAGCCAAAAACTGAAAACAATCCAAATATCCTTCAACAGATTAAACAAACTATGACACACCTACCTACCATGGAATACTATTTGGGTATAAAAAGGAAAAAACCTATTGATACATGCAACAACTTGAATATCTCAATGGAATTATACTAAGTGGAAAAGGCAATCTTAAAAGTTTACTTATTATATGATTCCATTTATGACATTCTTGAAATGATAAAATTATAGAGAAATTATTATTAGATATTTCTTACAATAGCAAGTGATCCTACAATTATCTCAAAATAAGTTTTTTAAGCTCCAAAGATAAAGATATAATTACCCTTCAAAGTCAGATATTTCCCCTTGGGTGGGCAGACAAATCTTGCAAAGCAGTAGGGTCTCAGCTTCAAATACACATTAAGAATCACTTCTAAAAACCTCATGTTTAGGAAGCATCCTAAACCAACTCAACTAGAGACCCTCCAGGTGAAACCTAGGCATCTGTATTTTTTAGGCTCTCAGATAGTTACAATGTAGAATCAAGACTGAGAATCAGTATCCTCCAGAGCAAGATTTTTTTTCTTTTTATTTTTTAAAGATTTTGTTTATTTATTTGACAGAGAGATAGAGAGCATGAGTAGGCAGAGTGGCAGGCAGAGGGACAGAGAGAAGCAGGCTCTCCACTGAGCAGGGAACCTGATGCGGGCTCGATCCCAGGAGCCTGGTGATCATGACCTGAGCCAAAGGCAGCCACTTAACTGACTAAGCCACCCAGGTGCCCCGCAAGAGTCTTTTTAAAGGCAACCTGTTGATTAGCATGCCAAGATTATTAAGAAGTGTTAACAATTTGGCCATTAACCATTTGCTAAAATATTAGCTACGAAAATCATTTCTCTGATAAATGGAAACTTTAACTCAAATCTCACCCACCTTCCAGAAATAAGCCTCAAAAAATCACCTCAAGAAAGACAACAGTTCACAACAGTTTATTTTTAAATAATGTTTCTACTTGACAATGGAGTTTAAGTCAGAAGTTGAATACTAGCTTCATTTTTATCTGTGAAATTTCTCTAACTATAAAAATGGAACTAATTAATCTGGCTTTCTAAAATCTTTCAAACCAGAAGTTTACCATATTCCTTAGGGTTTAACCTAAAATCAAAAGGAAGGATATAAAATAATCTCACGACTTTCAAAAATTTAATTACCTCCACATAAACCATAAGAACAAGGTAGAGAACATGAAGCATTTCAAACAAAGCGCTTTCCTACCTGGATGTGAAGCAATAGCAGTGGCAACACCATAAAAACTGGTTTTAAAACTAAATGCCATGCAGGAACACTAAACACACCCAAACAAACCCACATACCACATAATTCAATGTATCTGGGCAGCCATGGCTAAGAAATAGAACAGCAGGATACTGCAAAGATTTGGCAGACTGATGTGAAGAGATTCATATTTTCTTTGTCTTTAACCATGCCTGTTAACATTACCAAAGTAGTTTTTGGTTTTAGGTTTGTTTGGAGGTTTATTTAGAGGGGGAAAGGTAATTATACTATATAAATTATTAATTCACAATATTCTCAGCCCAGAAAAATTAAGAAAACATGGACACTATAACAAGAGAATTCGACAGTTGTTAGTTGCTTAAAACATTAAAGTGATAAGGTCATTTTTAAATATGTGTAATCTTTTTACAAGTTCAGAAGAACCACAAATTATGGTGCTACAAACCACCAGCTATTCAAAAGAAAATTGTAGCTTATAAAATACTGGCTAACTGCCAGTACAAATGAATTTTTTTTCTCACACAAGCTTTGTAAGTCACAATACTCTTTCAAAAGTGACTACAACCATATTATTCAATCAGAGAGTAATGTATTAGACAGTAAAGGTAAGTCAATTCTTGGCCTAAAACAAGCTGTAAAAAGCCCACAAACTGTTCTTCACCAATATAATACAATGACACCTTGGAAAAAAAAGAGATCTTGAAAAGTTTAATTTATTTCTATTTTACCATGATTTCATCAAGCAATTAAGTAATCATATGACTAACTCATAAAAAAAAAAAAAAACCAACCCCTCTGGCATCCAAACACAAACCAAATACATGTAAAAAGGGAGAATAACCACCATCCAACTCCCCTCAGCCACACATGCACACAAACAGAGACACACACATAAATACACACAAACCTGTTCTTTGAAAAGTAGCTGAATCCCCACTATATCCCAAAAATATTTTCTTCAACTGCCCAAATGGAAAGGAGAAGATAACACCTTGGAGACAGATAAGGATTCAAATCCCAGCTATACAACTTAACTAGTAAGAACCTTGAGCAACTAACCATTGTCAGCCTCACTTGTCCCATTATAAAATGGAAACACCATTACTCAATTCATAGTGAAACTTACAAAGATCTAAAGAGGCAATGCATGTAAAGCACCTAGCACAATGCCTGAAACACAATAAAAAGCATTCCACGCACAGAGACCAGAACAGCTGAATAACTACCACTCAACAAATGAACATCAGAAATGGACTAAGAAGTTAAATGTCTCATCAAACTTGTACATGAGAGATAACTCCGAGTTGAATAAACTGTAACAACAGCAACAACAATAATAATAGCTACTACGAGTGCCTTCTAGCACAAGGCACTTTATAAATTAAAAAAAAAATCTTTATAACAGGGTGCCCGGGTGGCTCAGTTGGTTGGGCATCTGCATGTGGCACAGGTCCTGATCCCAGGGTCCTGGAATTGAGTCCCACATCGGGCCAGGAGCCTGCTTCTCCCTCCCCCTCTGCCAATCTCTCTGCTTGTGCTCTCTCACAAATTAATAAGATCTTTAGAAAAAAATCTTTATAACAATCCAATAAGGAAACAACCAAGCACAAGGTATACGCAGGTACTTTAGGAAGCATTAAAATATTTCTACAAAGTCGAGTGGAGATATTTACACTCTGTATATAAATATATTCATATATATTTTTCCCTAAAGAAAAAGAATCTGAATATTTTTTATTCTATTTTGAGCATGTATACATATTTTCTAATATGTGCAAATAACATATTACTCATATGTATGTGTTCTGGGCAGATTTTACTTAATCTTGTTTTCTTATCTACCAAATAGTGACAGTGTTTTGGTAAGATGTTTGACAGATCTATCCTACACACACATACAGAACAACATAACACAACACAGTGAATTAGTCTAAAAAAGAAAGCAAATAAGAATCTATAAAAAATACTAGAAACCATACAATCCTACAAAAACAGGACAACAATGTAAAAATAAAAATATAAACTGCAACTTAATTTTGCAAGCCTAGATTAACTATTCTATATGAATTTTCTAGTCTAGCCTGACATAATGACTATCTGAACAAGCATTGCAGTTTTCTTCCATAAAGACAATGGCCTCCTCTCTCCGCCTATTTAAAACACGCTTTACCCAGCGCTGTATGTCACACTTGTTACCAGAGAACACTGTATTAGTTATCCTTTCATGAAATTATGTCTTACCTCTCCAGCTAGACTGTAAACTACTGAAAAGGAATCCTTTTTCATAATGCATACCTTTGGTAGCACCTCAACATAGTATCTTGTCTATAAAAAGCACTCAAATGTTCAATGACCAATTCACTGCATTTCAAAATTAGGCTACGTTTTATTTCAAAGAATAAGATGGTTTCTAAGCCGAGGGCTTGTACAACAATCCATTCCATTTTAATTACCAGATAATCCGTTATTAAAGCTACATACAGTCTGCAAGCCTGGTCACTACCTTTAGTTAGCTAACCTTTAGTTAATCTAACTCCATGATTCTCAAATTGTGATCCACGGCCTCTAGGGGTAATCAGGACCCCTTCAGGGTGTACAAAGCCAGAAGTATTTTCAAAGTAGTAGCAAGGCATTATGTGCCTTTTTAAGTCTCTCTCATGAATGTAGCTTTCTGGAGACTACATAATGTGTGGAGATATATAATGAAATGTGTCACATTTGGAAGCTCAACATAATTCAGTGAACCAACACTTTCCAAATGACCAACACATGATATTATGAAATCATGCAGGGATAAAAGATTCACTTTCAAAATGCAACAGACTACTGGATTTTAATTTAACAGAATATGAAAGTGCACTGATCTGGCTTCAGATTCCTTCAAGAAACTATCATTTGTCAAATTCTGGTATAGTATCAAAGAATATCCACAATTATCTGAAAAGACTATTAAAATACTCCCCCCCTTCTCCAATTTCAAATCTTGTGAAGCCTAATTTTCTTCTTTATATACTTCAACCAGAACAACATAACACAACAGGCTAAATGCAGCAACAGCTATCAGAACCCAGGTGTCTTCTATTAAGCTACACATTAATGAGATTTGCAAAAACGTAAAGCAATGCCACTCATCTCACTAAATTTTTTTGTTGTCGAAAAGTTCTTTTACATTAAAAACCTATCATTTGTAGAAAGTGGGTGAAATGGGTAGATACTGGTCAATGGATACAAAGTCGTACTTATGAAGGATGAGGAAGTCTAGACATCTAATGTAAAGCATGATAGCTACAGTTAATAATACTGTTTTGCATACTGGAAATTGATCAGAGTAGATTTTAGGTGCTCTCACCGCCCCCCACCCCACACACACACAACTATGAGAGAGAGATGTTAATTAGGCTGACTGTTGTAACCATTCTCTAGATGTGTTTATAAAACATTATGTTGTACCTCCAAAATATATACAATTTTTTTTAAAAAGTAGGTCACCAAACAACATCTACGTATGAAAGAGAGAATTTATAATCATATAAAAATAGTTCTGGAAGAGGGACGCCTAAGTGGCTCAGTTGGTTAAGCAGCTGCCTTCGGCTCAGGTCATGATCCCGGCGTCCCGGGATCGAGTCCCACATCGGGCTCCTTGCTCGGCGGGGAGCCTGCTTCTCCCCCTGCCTCAGGCTGCCACTCTAGACGTCTGCCTGTGCTCTCTCTCTGTCTCTCTCTCTCTCTCTCTCTGACAAATAAATAAAAATAAATTTTTTAAAAAAAGTTTTGGAAGAATACATGCTAAACTCTTGACTGCAGGTGTGGAATGAGTATATGACAGGAATGAAATAATTTCATTTTTTGATTCTATATTATTTAACTGTACATGTACTACTTTTGCAATATGAAACAAAGTTATAAAACTAAGATCTTAAAATATATATTTATACACATACTTGTACATAATTTGTATTAACATACAATGGTTACTATTTTAAATGAATACATATGTAAATTTTATCTGATATAATTTCTAATAACCCAAATATCAACAGCTTTAACACATAAACAAGGGATCTTTGGAGTCCTCAATAATCTCTGAAGAGCGTAGAGTACTACTGAGTTTAAAACTACGGAGTTAGGCTGGCCTAACTAAATGTACACTGATTTGGGTGTTCCTCACACTAGCTCCATTTCACTTGAGAAATGCAAAGATTTCCCAGAAAAGAACTATGTCAACACTGTACAACTTGGAGCAGTATTCTCTAAGCTCTTGATGCATGTTTTGCACTTGTTTTGCAATAAGCAGTCCTCCTACAATGAGCAACTACTTAGATATTCAGTGAAAGGATTTGGCAAAAACATCAACCGTTCTCATTGATTCCCATTTCATAAAGAAAAATCACTTAGCCATATGACCTGTTTTAAGTAATCAAGAAAAACAGTACAACATAACAGACAACATTTATTGAGGCCATAATATATGCCAGGCACTATACTTTACTTCTATTATCTCAAATCCTCACAACCCTGCAAACAACATACAACAGAGCAGCAAAGAGACTCAGATGCACTTGTCAAAGGTCACACAGTTAATAAATGGTGGAAGAGGGACTCAGAACCAGGACTGTGCGACTCCAAAGTCCAGTGCTCTCTCCACTCTACCAGGTTAGCTTCATAACCCCAGATTGGAAATTAGTCCTGTCGCTTATTGTGTCCTTGAGCAAGTCACAACTTTCTCTCAGCCAGTTTTCTCATCTACAAGATAAGAGGGTTAGTCTAGCTGATCTCCAAAGTCCCCTCCACAGCTAATATTCTTGGATTATGATTCATCACAACTTCAACCCTAAAGTTTTAGAGTAAAAGGTCCTCTGTATCCTTTTCTGAACAAAGTAAGGGAAGCGATACAAATAATGGGGAAGTAATGAGCAAAATTTATAGACCAGGTTATAGCGCTTCATGCTTTAATATTAATAATTATCATAAAATATTCTATAAACACTAAGTGGGCACTCTGTACTCCTTTCATTCCAGGCAACCAGAGCTTCCTTCTTTGACAAAAATTTGGGCATTCTGCCAGCAGACATCTCTGAAGGTGGTAAGAACCTGTTAGCATGCAACACAGGAATACCTAACTGAAGGATCGCTATGGGAAACAAATGCCTCATCATTAACCTCTATAGGAAGCACCATCTATTCTTTGAGGCAAATTATACAATAATCAATGGAGATATTTGCCAAGCATTTCTGAGAAAAGAAGGGCAAGCTACAGGAACTAGTGAAAACTGACACACGGCACTTCAACACACACACAAAGAAACAAAAAATCCAAGAAGAAATGTATTGATTGCAGGACAGTGTACATTAGGAGATGAGGTTTTACTCTACTTGCATACATTAATATTTGTCTAGGCTACCAAAATTTAAGACTTCTTCCTGCGACAGCTACAAACTGAACACAATTTAGTATGTGCCAGACACTGTGCTGAGCCCCTGTGAGATATCACCCTCTAATCCTATTCTACACAATTGTGAGATATTATATTCATTTTAAAAGGTGAAAGAAGGTCTTACAGATAGTAAGTGGCAGAGAGAGGATTTGAAAATAAACCTGACCAACTCCAAGGCCTGTGTTCTCTACAACACATTTTGGCTGGTTCCAGAGTGAATCAAACCTCATCTCTAGGTCAAAACAGAAAAATAATGTGTAATGTTTGAGCCAAGATACAAGGGCATTTAAAAATTTTTAAATACAAGCTTGAAATCCATTTATGGAAGTACCTACTATTTAGATATTAGCAAAAGTCACAAGGTCACTGCCAAAAATCTATACTTCTTTGGATAACTATCAATACACTTAAACTCAGGACATCTCAGGTGGCTGCTGTTGCTATAGCTTACCTTCCTGCTATGCTCACATAACCTAAAAAAATCTCTTTGTCTAAGTAGCCAGGAAGCTATCTTTTACTTACATTTCTTTTAGCCTAAACCTAATATAGTGAACCGAATTACTCCAGAAGAGAAGTCATGTCATTCAAAACACAGTAGAAAAAGGCAAGGGGGGTGGGGGCTTGACTGGCTCAGTTGGCGGAGCATGTGAGTCTTAATCTCGGGGTTGTAGGTTCGAGCCCCAGACTGGGTGTAGAGATTACTTAAAAATTAAAATCTTAAAAAAGGAGAAAAAAAGGAAAATGACAAGGTTTACCAGGTGACTTACTAGCCACTTTAGAAGCGTTACTGAAAACTGGCCTATTAAAGTCCTTTCAAACTTTAAAAAAGCTAAAAGGGTTTTCTTCATTGGGGCAAAAGTATAACTATAAAATCCTTCAACACACACAATTTGAGTTATTCCTCATTGAAAGTAAAGTATCTTATCTAAGATACTTTTTTTTTAAGATTTTATTTATTTATTTGACAGAGAGAGATCACAAGTAGGCAGAGAGGCAGGCAGAGAGAGAGAGGGAAGCAGGCTCCGCGCTGAGCAGAGAGCCCGATGAGGGGCTTGATCCCAGGACCCCAAGATCATGACCTGAGCCAAAGGCAGAGGCTTAACCCACTGAGCCATCCAGGTGCCCCCTAAGACACTTTTTTAAAGTATCTTAAAATGGGAAATCAATGGAGTTCCAATACTGTTAAGACTAATCGTTAACTACTCAGCAAATCAACTTATGATTTTAAAATAATAAGCAGGGAAAGAAAGAATTTCTAAAAACAAAATCTCAGAAGCTACACTTTCTTCTAATTGCTTATAATGTCCATTAAAGAGTTCCAAAGGTTATTTCATATTTTGCTTCTCTCATATGGAATACAGATCACAAGGGGTCAGGAGAAGTGGCGATACTGCAACCAGCAAACTCAACCTCCTTCCCTTATACACTATCCTAACAATACCAGGTCCCCCATACAAGATGATCCCTTCCATTTGTCGCTTTTGCCTGTCTACTCCCAAATTTAGTAAAGAGAACACCCAACTCTTGGAACCAAATAGACATGGATTTGAATACCAGGTCCACATCTTACCAATTAAGTGATTCTGAACTTACTCAACAACCCTCCATTTTCTTCCTTTTTTTTTTTTTTTAAAAGATTTTATTTGAGAGAGAGAAAAAGAGAGAGAGCGCGCACACAAGCAGGCGGAGGGGTAGAAGGAGAAGCAAGATCTCCACTGAGCTGGGAGCCCAACGTGAGGCTCGATCCCAGAACCCTGGGATCATGACCCGAGTTGAAGGCAGATGTTCAGCCAATGGAGCCACCCAGGTGCCTGGTGCCCCAAGCCCCAATCTTCTTATCTGAACTAGAGCAACCACTTTAAAAGGCTAGTGTGAAGATTAGCGATAACATGCATAATGTATACCTACTATTAGTATTGTTAATCATTACATGTCTGACACTTTCTTTTTTAATGTCATTATAAGTGTAATGCATCCACTACTAATTAACATTAGAGGATTCACTTTAATTCTCCCTGGCAAACCAGAGACGGGTAGCAAAGCGCTAAGAGTGACCACTAGTACGAAACCTGCTACTATCAACCTTGTCAGAATAAAGACTTTTATTTTAATTGTTTAAAGATTTTTATTGCTTAAAAAAATCTTCAAACTGCTTAATGGGTCAAGGGGTTTCACTTTGGAGTGATGGAAATGTTTTGGAACTAGAGAGGGTCGTGGTTGCCAGACAATGTGAATATACTAAATGCCACGGAACTGTTCAGTTTAAAATGGTTAATTTTTTTAAAAAAATTAATTTTCAGAGGGAATGAGGAAAAAAGTAGCATAATTATTCCTACTGAACATCATTAGATGCCAGCAATGTGACCAGTTCAACTGAGTTTGAGGTTTTCTGGTCCACATTTCCAAAGCAGCCTGGAGTCCAAGCCTGGAGATCGAGAAATCCACCTCACACCCCAACTATGCCACTAGCTATGTGTGTGATTCTGGCCAAGTCCCTTAAGCACTCAGGATATATCCTGAATTCTTCATCTGTCAAAGAACAAAGTGGGGCTAAAGGAACCTAAAAGGTTTCTTAAAGATGCTATACTTTATATTCTTGGCAAACCAATTATGTGAAACAAAATTATCCAGATTAAAAAAAAAAAAAGTTTAACTACAATATATGCTAAATCTGACCAACTAAAAGCCACCACATGTCCACTGACCTTAAAATGTGTTATCCTATATAAGAAAATCTTCTCATTTCAGGGTGATTGGGTCCTACTGACTCCTATTTACTGGTAAACAAAAACCAATTCTATAATGACAGTGCCAAAATCATATTCACTGACATTATGATCTAAGGACAAAGGAAAAGACTTAATTCAGACACAACTAATGCAGTAAGCTCAAGGTCACCATTATAAGCCAAGTTGGTGAACTATAAGTTTTTAACTAATAAACCCAAGGATGTCTTTTTATCCAACTATTAAAAATGCATTAAGTATAAAAATATAAGTATAATGCATCATTAGATAGCCTATAAATTATATATTATTCAATATTATTTTGCAAATAAATGTCAAAATAAATGACCTTCAGATTAAAAACTCCTCCTGCTATACAGCTCTGAAAAGGTTATAAATCTAAAGGAATCTTATTCTGTTCTTGAATATGCCTGGAAGAGAAGCTAAATCCTCTGGTATCTTCTGGTATTTTGTTTAAGTGTAGGTTATTAAAGACATGTTTTGGCAACTAACACCTTAACTACCATTAATTAGGGTGGAAGGGTTGTCTTCCTCCAATGTGCTTCTAAATCCTTAGGGGAAGGAGAGGGGGTTTGGCATGAGCATTCAAACCTGCTAACTCAACAGGATCTCAACATAGTGACAGAATTGACTAGTTGGGAACTCTGATCTGTTGTTTTGTTTTTTAATATTTTGTTTATTTGAGAGAGCAGAGGGAGAGAGAGCACATGGGTGGGGGAAGCAGGAGAGGGAGAAGCAGGCTCCCCTGTGAGCAGGGAGCCAGATGTGGGGCTGGATCCCAAGACCCTGGGATCATGATCTGAGTCAATAGCAGATACTCACCAACTGAGCCACCCAGGTGCCCCTCATCTGTTGTTTCCAAAAGGGTGGAACAGACAGAGTTAGATATCCATAGCCCATGAAGCAGTAAAGGAAAGCTCAAAGGATGACATCTAAGTTGTAACAAACTGCTGAGAACACAAAATGTTTTACAATCTAGAGCAACTTATCTAACAAACTTTAGTGAAACAAGTGGAGACACTTACAAATCGAAAGAAGTCTGGAGGCCTTATCTGGAGGTTTCCAAATCAATTATCTAGATTCAGACCTCAGTAACCGATTCAGCAATCAAGTCTCTTTCTGGCAGTTAGTATCAAAATGAAAGCATAAAGCCACAGATGCACATCCTTTCTAAACATTCCTAATTTTCTTTTTATCAAAACAATCATCACCTGAATGTCATCACCACACCTGCAAACTCAGTACCAAAACTAAACTAAACTTGCCTCCTGGTGCCACTGTTGGATTCCCTACTTCTCTTCAAGGTACCTAGCCTGCCCAATCAACCTGGCTTGAAACCTGTAGACTTGTCACTCAGCCCTCACATCCAGTTTCAAGGCATCACTTCCACTCCTGTTTCCACTACTTTCATCGCTTTTTTTCTTCAAACAGGTACAATAGCATCTTAATCAGTGTGTGCATTTCAGCCTCTCTTTTCACATAAAGTTACCAAATTCATAAATATAGCCCTAATAGTACCATCCCTCCAGTGTTGCTCAAAAACCTTTCACTGAAGCCTCACTGTCAACAGAGTAAAAACTGAGTTCCTCACCTTTGCATTCCAGGCCTTCCATCATCAGTGGCTCCAACATTCTTACTATTTCCTTTGATATTCTCTCACCTTTAACTACTGAACCACTTATTCTTTCTCAGAGAAATCTTGAGCATTCTTATTTTGCTAATGCAATTTCCTCCATATGCAATTCTCTTCCCTATTTTCTCATTATCTAATCCTATTCGTTTTCCATGGCTCAGTACAGATGTACATATCATATTCTCTCTGAAGTCTCTCTCTTATCCCTCTTAGCTAGAAATAATATCTTGCTCTTCTGAACTCTTGGACCATTTTATCTAAGGTCTTACCTTAAAAAAAAAAACCACAGACACACACGTACATACATACATATATACACACATATATATATGTACATACACACACACACATCATCTATCTCAATAGAATGTAAGCTCTTGAAGGTCAGGGTCTATGTATACTTTATTCTTGCATCCCCCCCATCCAACTAGCACAGTACATAATATTCAAAATTATGATGAATTAATAAAACCAACAGCAGTCTTTGAAGGGATACTCATTAAGAAGAAAAACACATCATAAAGACCTCAAGGTACAGAGTATTCCATAGAAAAAACTGAAATTCCAACTATAGCATCTTTACCAAGTAACAGACTGTAACTAATAAAGAAAAATTCATTCAACAAATAGTCAACAACCTTAGTCCCAGGTACTGTTCTTGGTGCTTAGAATCTGCAGAATACAAAACCAGTACTAAGCCTTACCTTTAGGGAGCTTATACTCTAGTAAAGGTAAAAGAGCAATACACAAAATAAGCAAAATATAAGTTAAATGGTTTAAATGGTAATGAGAAAAAGAAGGTAGAAAAGGCTGGGAAGGGCCAGAAATGGAGGAGCTGCCATTTTAACAGGGTAGAAAGGGAAGGCCTTACCAGAAAAGACCTAAAAAAGATGGAGCAATCATATATCTGAGTAACAGCATTCTAGGCAGGGCAAACAGCAAGTGCAAAGGACCTGAGACAGAAATACATGCCTGTCACATTAAAGAAACAGCAAGGACACTTTTTGTGTCCAAAAAGTAGGAGGAGATTAAGTCAGAGAGGAAAGAAAAGGGTATCTGATCACAAAAGAACTTGACGGGAAGTAGCTTTTTATTCTGAGCAAGACAGTGTTCTGACCAGAAAGAGACAAAATCTGACCTACCTTTTTAAAAGGATCATTCTTGCTATGGGATTGAGAACAGAATATGAAGGGGCCAAGAGCAAAAAAGGGCTACTGCAATAATTCAAAAGAACTGATGTAAACTTAAATCAGTAGAGATGATGAAAAATGGTCAGAGTCTGGATGTATTTTGAAGGCAGTACGGGCAAGATTTCCTGATGGGTCAGATGTAGTGTATGAGAGAGAGTCAAAGACAACTCTTTTGGCCTGAGCAACTAAAAAGATGGAGGAAGTTGCTATTAACTAAAAATTGGAGGGGCGCCTGGGTGGCTCAGTGGGTTAAGCCTCTGCCTTCAGCTCAGGTCATGATCTCAGGGTCCTGGGATCGAGCCCCGTATTGGGCTCTCTGCTCAGCAGGGAGCCTGCTTCCCCCTCCCTCTCAGCCTGCCTCTCTGCCTACTTGTGATCTGTCAAATAAATAAATAAAATCTTTTTAAAAAAGATAAAAACAAAACAAAACAAAAAAACCCATGGAATACCACAAGAGGGGCAGATGAAAGAGGGGGCAGGATAACAATCAGGAGTTTGGTTTGGGGCAAGTTTAGTTTGAGATGCCAATAAAATATGTAAGTGGAGATGTCCATATAGGCAGTAGGACAAACAAGTCTGGAGTTTCAGAGATAAGAATTTGAGAATCATCAGCATGTACACAGTAATAAAGCCAGGAGATTGGATAAGATCACTGGGGGAATGAGAATGAAGAGCAGAGATCCCAGGTGGTCCAATATTAAGAGGTAGTAGTTATGAAGAAGAACCAACAAAGGAGAGGCCAAGGAGACAGGAGGAAAACCAACAGAATATGGTATCCCAGAAACCAGAGCATAAAGTATTTCAAGGAAGGAGACATCCACTGCACCAAATGCTGCTAACAGGTTAAGTAAGAATTAAAATTGGTGGTTTCAACAAGAGCAGTTTCAGTAATTAAGTTGAAAGTCTTTTATTGTAGGTTCAGGAGAGAACAGGAGAACTGAAGGTGAGTAGAAACAACATTTCCAAGAAGTTGAGAAACTGGGCTGCATCTACAAGAAACAGCGTGGTCAAGAAAGCATTGTTTAAAAAAAAAAAGAATAGATGAAATAACAGCATGTGTATGCAGACTAGAATGAGCCACTAGACAGGAGAATAATGATTTTGCAGAAGAGAGAGGGAGAACAGACATGATTTCAACTGTGACAGAATTTCACTAAAAGAGTCAAACAGCCCAATGAAGAGAAATTTCACTAGTTTACTGGACAGTCATTTCAGGGCACTGTTATTCTCTGTGATACTAAAGAAGGAAGGAGGGCAGCCCATAATCCTAATTCATATGCCATAGGAAGCTCAGGAGAGAAGCTGGGCTATTTACTGAGAACATTCATGTTAGGCCTTTTATATGTTATTTCATTTAAGCTCAAAATAACTTCATGAGGTATTATCTTTATGCTACAGATAAGGAACCAGAAGCTCAGAGAGAGCAAGTAATTTGATTAACATACAAAGCTGGTGAGTGGTAGAGCTATGTTTCAAATCCAGCTCCTCCTGAGCATTAGATAAGGAATTATAGTTAATTTAGACAGTTAAAAGTTTTGTGGTTCTATCTTTTTTTAGGTTCCCACCTGTTAAAAATACTGAAGTATTTATGGATGAAAGTATATGATGTCTAAGATTTACTGTAAATATTTCAACAAAAATAACAAAGTAATTGTGAGGGAGGGGTAGATGAAACAAAAGCAGCAAAAATGCTGGTAACTGCTGAAGCTAGTTGACAGGTATGTGAAAGTTCACTGTACTGTTCTCTTTCATGTACATTTGAACATGCCATGATAAAAAAAAATTAAAATCCAAGTCCTTCTGAGTCAAATTTTTCTCATTACTTCAAAGTATGCCCTTAATTTCTCCCCAATCCTCCCTTCAAAAAAAATGTTACATGTTTCACAGCTTACAAACAGCTTTCTTTTCTTCTTTAATCCTCACCATAACTGTAATTTAGGGGTTTTATTCCAATTTTATACATGAGGAGAGAGATCTACAACTAAGAAATAACAGGATCAGACCTCAAAGCCAAGTCTTCTGGTGTCAACAACATTCTACTACCCAGTACAGCAGTCAAGGTTGCACACAGGATCATCTCTAGGAATAACCTAAAAGGAGAGTACACCCAAGGGCTAGCCCTCTTCTTCAGCTTCATTACTACTGCATAATCCTGGGCCCCAAATTTCCTACAAAGGCCACGCATTACTGCAGGCAGTCTTTGAAAAGACTTGCACTCAAAGGCTTGACTAAAAGAAGCAGATTTCAAATCTGCCCAGCCATCAACCTTCCTGCCCAAATTTGGGAACCAACAGGAACCTTTTAAAGGGTGTTCTGAAAGTCTGCCTATCTCTGCTCTAGAGTCAACTCTGTGCCTCCATTTCTCTAAATGTAATGCTCTCCTGTTCACCTACATTATAGTCCCAGAGGGTTCAAAATCCAGGTATGCAAACCCTGAGCTCTAGAAATAAAGAATACTACTAAACAATAATACTGACCAAAAGTCAGTTTTGAAGATTTTATTTTTAAGTAATCTCTACACCCAACATGGGGCTGAAACTTAACAACCCCGATATCAAGAGTCACCTGCTCTATCCACTAAGCCAGCCAGGTACCCCTCAAAAGCCAATTTTGTATAACTCCACAACATTTATCACAAAGCTGGCATTTCAAAGAGCATCACAGTTAATATTTATCTTTAAGATACCATCTTTTTAAAAACCTCATCACTAATATGTTTGATATCTGTTCTTCCATACTAACCTTGACATTAAAAGCTTATGTACAGGGGCACCTGGGTGGTTCAGTTGGTTAAGCGACTGCCTTCGGCTCAGGTCATGATCCTGGAGTCCCAGGATCAAGTCCTGCATCGGGCTCCCTCCTCAGCAGGGAGTCTGCTTCTCCCTCTGACCCTCTCCCCTCTCATGCTCTCTCTCTAAGTAAATAAATAAAATCTTTAAAAAAAAAAAAAAAAAGCTTATTTACAGTTTACTTCAAAAACAACTGAAGGGACGCCTGGGTGGCTCAGTTGGTTAAGCAGCTGCCTTCGGCTCTGGTCGTGATCCCAGTGTCCTGGGATGGATTCCCACATCAGCCTCCTTGCTCGGCGGGGAGTCTGCTTCTCCCTCTGCCTCTGCTCACTCTCTCTGACAAATAAATAAACAAAATCTTAAAAAAAAACAAACTGAAAATATGCATACCAAGGGCTCCAAACCTTATTCTCTCCAGCTGCTAACCTATATTATCAAAATTGCAACACCTTTCCCCTTTCCCCTCTAGTTCACTAGCTTTGCTAACTAAAACTGAATTGTCCAGAGTTAAGACAAGAGCTCCCCAATACCCTATACTTCATTAGGTAAAAACGTAAGTTGTCAAAGTTGTACAAAAGCCTATGATTAGATGCAATGTTTAAGGAGTTTTCGATTTACATGGAATTATAACTATCATAAGAATAAACTGCCTCTATCTTAACTGTTAGAAACAAACCACCTCTTTACCAGGTCACTACCTAGGTAACCAAAATTATAGACTCCATTTGCACATTAAGGGCCAATCTATCTAGGGAAGGATCTATTCTTTACTCAAAACTGTATTATAGAGCCCTACTAAGAAATCTTGGGTCTCGGGGCGCCTGAGTGGCTCAGTGGATTAAGGCCTCTGCCTTCGACTCAGGTCATGATCCCAGGATCCTGGGATCGAGCCCCGCATCGGGCTCTCTGCTCACCCGGAGGCCTGCTTCCCCTTCCTCTCTCTCTGCCTGCCTCTCTACCTACTTGTAATCTCTGTTTGTCAAATAAATAAATACATAAAATCTTTAAAAAAAAAAAAAGAAATCTTAGGTCCAGCACAAAACGTGCCTTTGAGCCTAAGTCAATGCATGTTTGCTGAATTAAACTAGTAGAATAGGTAAGTGTAATTAAAAAAAAAAAATCTAAACAGTCTTTAAGAACAATTACTATTTGCTTTATGTCAATAGTATGAATATGGTTAAAAATCATACTTGATTTATGTCTATAGTAGTAACATGGTTAAATTCAATTTATAAACAAATTGCTGATCTGCCTAATAGGATATTGTGAAAAGTACTGGTACCTGGAAAACTGCAAAGAACAGGAAATTCTGCAGGTACAGTAAGAAACTACATCTTATCCATGACCCAGAAATGCCTCAGAATTTATTACACAACCTGCTGCAGAACTCACTCTTCAAATGGAAATGAACCATGAAGTCACACAATGCAAGGCTGTGATTTTATTGATATAATCAACTATACCCTTTCGAGTTGTGCTAAAGTTAACTCAAGAGAGCAGATGTTCGACACAGAGTTAGTTATCTCAGAAGTTAAGGGAATTTTAATATCAAATAACTAAAATTTTGGATGGCATTCATTCACTCAGCAACACACATATATGGAATGTCTTTTGAGAGACAGATACCCATACTTCTCAAAAAGGATGTACTTCAAGGACCCTTAAAACAAGAAATACATTAAATTAGGCATGAAAGTGACAAATCAGGTCATGTGGTTACCTCACTATTCAGTGCAAGACCTAAAAATTACAGACCTGCAGATCTTTCAGGCTTAAACCATTTAAATATTTATATTACCACTAATCTGGCCTCATCACTTTATTCTTTTCTGTTTCAACTGACATATAAATTTAACTTACATTTCTCAATAAAGTTTTCTAAAATTAGACTGGATGAAGTCTCTCATAATTACCTGTCAGAAAGTTTTTCTACAGCTGAACAAATTTTTTAAAACAACCAATTTTCCAATAAGATCTATATAAAACAAATGAAAACAAAAAGAGCAGTAAGGTGAGTAACGGAGGTCCAAACATGTTATATAAGAGAGTATAAACTATTAAGAATAGATCAGCAGGGCACCTGGCCGGCTTAGCTGGTAGAGCGAGTGGCTCTTGACCTCAGGGTTCGAGCCCCACGTTGGGTATGGAGATTACTTAAAAATCAAACCTTTAGGGGTGCCTGGGTGGCTCAGTGAGTTAGGCCTCTGCCTTAGGCTCAGGTCATGATCTCAGGATCCTGGGATCGAGCCCCACATGGGGATCTCTGCTCAGAGGGGAGCCTGCTTCCCCTGCTCTCTCTGCCTGCCTCTCTGCTTGTGATATCTCTGTCAAATAAATAAATAAAATCTTAAAAAAAAAAATCTCTAAAGGGGCGCCTGAGTGGCTCAGTCAGTTGGACATCCAACTCTTTCAGCTTAGGTCATGATCTCAGGGTCCTGAGATCAATATGTCGGGTTTCCCACTCAGTGGGGAGTCTTCTGTTTGACATTCTCTCTCCCTTTCTTTCTGCTCCACCCCTCCACTTGCTAGCTTTCTCTCCCCTGCCAAAATAAATAAATAAATCTTTAAAATAAAATAAAATCTTAAAAAAAAAAAAAAAAAGATCAGCTAGCACAAAAGACTACGATCAGGGCTGGGTATTACCAAGCTCAAGCAAATTAATGCCCCAAAAGCAACTTACTATTTACATTTTTGCAATATCAATCATAACCAGCATATAGAGGCTTTCTACAACTAATAAACATTTTAAAAGCATTTCAACATCTTTCTTCCTCAAATAGAGCATTACCTGTCAACAGGCTTGGAAATGTCAAAAGGATGGGTATTTGAGAACTAAAATTTAAAAAACGAAAAAATATTCAATAATCTAAAGGAGGAGGTTTAATGCCACTAGAAGAACGATAGCTCTATTCTTCTGTTCAAGTCACTTAGAAATAGTTGATTTTCTGAAAAATACACAGGAAAATGTATTGTATTTATTATTCCTGATTTAGGAAGTGAATTCACTGAGTGAGGAGTGAGAGATGTGCTCATCTCTGGAAATTCATGCTTAGAATAATCTCAGGCTACAGCCACAATGCAGAATGTTTCTCACAATCTTCTGCTCATACTCAAGAATTCAAATCAGCACCAACACTCAACTACAGAAATGAGCCAGAAAAGATAAGCAGACAGTAGAGCAAAGAATGAAGAAACTTCAATTTGCAGACACCTCTGACATTCAGAGAAGTTTCATCTCTATCCAAGTTTCCCACTATAAATTAACTCACCTAATGCCAAATTCCAAAGCACCAATTATTATTTGACCAAGATACAGAGGAAAAAGGAGCTATCTCCATATTTACATAGTTCTAATCTTCCTGAAAGACTTATACTTGTTTTATATAAACCATCTCAATTCTCATGGGAAGTAGACAGAGTCAGGTTTCTGGAGGAGAAACAAGCACAAAGGGATTAAGTATCTTGTCCAGCAAGTCACCAGTGAAAATAAAACCAGACCTAATTATTTAGCCTACAAAGTCTAAATAACCTGCTTTCCTTGGTTCATAAACTTAGGACAATATTTTCAAGTGCCTACCAACTATCCCAAACCATACAATTTCACAGAACAAAACATATAACCGGAACACTGCCAGAATTGAGTATTCTGAGCAAGAAAATACTGCTTGCCCCAAATCAATAAAATGAACTAACACAATGGACTTAAAAAATTCAAGGAGGAAACAATAGCCATATCGGAAAGAATTTTCAAAGGTTACTCTATTCATTTTATACCCTACTGCTCAAATTCTCTGCCAGGGAGCCAAAGGGGCCAAAGATGCCCTTATAATCTTATCCTACACATATATCAAATCTCAAAATACTGCAGAGAATTTCAATGAAAGGCATATTATGCTTTAAAAACCTTTCCCTCCAAAAATAAAATAGCAATGCCTTCAGAACATTATTTTGTTGCCTTCATGATGCACTTTAAATTTGATTTTAAAAATTAGCTCCCAGTTTACTTTTTAAATATTTATATTTACAGATTCAGATTATTTAAAATGTGTTGTTCTGCTCAGCCTTCATTATGTTTAGGCAAGATTCTCACTTGCACTCAAACTTATTATTTGAACCTACCACAGCCACATTAAGATACTTCCTAAATTGACAAAAGGAGAAAATTAATCAAACCAGAAAGCTTCCCAAGGTATCAAAGCATACCTTTTATTTGAAACCACACAGGTACTACATAACACATTACATGAAGCCCACAAAGTGATAACTGAAGTTATTTCTGCAACATGAAATAATTATTTTGCAAAATCTGACAAGACTGAATTTTCGACTGTCAAAAGGGAAATCGTTTCCCAAGATTGTAGAAAACCCTGCTTACTACGGCAGTCTCAAAGCAGTTTCCTTAATCCTTCCAAATCCCAAAGAATCTAACACAAGCCACAGAACACTGAATGAGAACCGCACTGAAATATCTGTGCTCAAACCCCTGAAGGTTATTTCCTATGTGTCTGGCAAGCTGATTGGCCGAATGTCCTCACAACCCCAAAAGTCTTCCTCAATAAAGCTAATGCTACACTCTCTAACTCAAATCAAAATACCAGAAAATCCAAAAGCCTCCAACCAAATTATTACTTGAACTATTTGGGAGAAAAAGCCAACAACCCAGGATCAGTTACTTGCACCCTGAAAGGGAGTTAAAGAATCGCAGATGGAGTCCATTCCTGCCACTTTTAGGAGCTGGATGTACATTACCTCTGTCTGCCTCTAGCATGGGACTCAGATATTACATCACTCAAAGCCTGAAAACTGCCCCATTACCCAGAAAGCACCAGGGTAGCTGAGACACTGCACCAAGGTATTCCTTCCTCTCTGATACACAGCCCTCGAATGGCACGGACACTGGGCCCAGCTCTCTTGCAGTATCTTCAAAAAGGCATCTGCCCTGCACCTGCTGCAATCCTATTTCTATTCACTTGTGGTGCACTCCACACAACCCTGTATAGCTCTTCTATCTGCACACTTGTCAGCGCAATGCACTAGGACAATATTCTACCGCATACCTCCTCCAACTTGGGAGTGTGTACTACTCAGCTCTACCCTATCCCTTCCCCATTCATAGGGTTCTGGAACTAAAATCCGGCTTCTTGATTTTTCTGATCCTAGAGGCATGAACTTTCAAATATATGCAGGGTTTAATGTCCTCCATTTTTCATTAGTATCATTCCAGGATCCACACCACACACACTCTTCAGTTCTTCTACGTCCAGAATATAATCCCCTCTTCAGTTTGGTTTTGGCTTTTGTTTTTTCAACTTCTGCACTCTGCCTTTTATTTCGAGTGACCTAAAACTTTTGAACCCCTTAATCTCTAAGGACTCAAAGTTTTCCAATCTCTCCCCACTCTTCAGCACCCTGCTCCTTCCATTCTCTTTTAAGCAAACTGTTTTCCTAACTCTCTCCAGCCTGAATAGTCATTTCCTGCCCTTAAACCTGGACAACCTGCTTCCTCCACCATCACCCCAATCCAATACACAACCTATCCCTTTCTAGTCACAGACACATTCCCACACCTCCCTACCTTGCCTTTCTCTTACCCCATTATATACTATGCATTATTCTACGTCCACTACCCAAAAATATCCTGTCTTCCCCCATTCTTCCCTCTCTTCCTTGCCTATCCCCCACGAGACAAAATCTAGCACCCCCAAGCTGTTTCCATCCCTCTACATACTGTATGTACTCTAGACCTGACCTGCAACCCTCCCCTTCCAAACCATCCCCTACTACCTCCCTCTACTGATTTCCTTCACACACATACCACCCTCACTTCTTCTCCCTAACTCCCCTCCACAGTTCCTGCCCCCAAAACATTTCCTTCCATCTGTTTTCATACCTCAGCTGCCACTCCAAGAATATTTTCCTCACCCCTTACACCTTTGGCCCTCTACCTCACACATACTCCCCTCCACCTGTCCCCTGCAATGTCTCCCCAACCCCAAAGTTTCCTCATTTCACTCACATCTGCTATCCGCTAAATACACTGCACACCTCCTGTCCATCCCCATCACCCTACTCCACTGTCCCCACTTCTCTCCAACTCTGGCCCTGCTCCAATCACCTTCCCCCCCCCCCAACACAGTTCTCCCCTGAGCACCACTCCCCAGTGAGACACCTGTCTTCACCCCCGCCCCACATGTCCGCCCTTTGCATGTCCCACCTACCCAGTCTCAACACTATTTCTGCTTCCTTCTCGTCTTCCCTACACACCTCCTGGCCAGACACAAACCTCATATCCTTCACAGGTCTCCTGAAACCTCTGGGCCTACCCTCACACACACCTCCTCCCTGCAAGCCTCCATTTCCCTCACCATCACTCCAGAGACCCTTAGACACCTCCGTCCCTCTCTCCCCATCACACTTCCCCCTACCTGCACACCTGCCTCCACATTTCTCTTCACATTTGTCGGGTGGCCTTCCTTAAATCTGCCCCCACGCCTTGCCCCTCACACGCAGCCCCGACCGGGACATCCGCTTCTTCCACTCCTCCCTCGAGTCCCCAATTTCCTCCTTCCATTCCCATCACGCTAGCCTCTACCCTCCCCAAAGCCTCCCTCACACCCTCCTGAACCCCCAAAGGCTGCCCCCACCCGCCTGAATGCCCTCCCCATCCCTCTCGCACTCGCCCTGGCCCCACTGGGCGCCCGAACCTGCCCGAAGGCCCTCCCGCTCGGTTGGGCCGGATCCCTCCACCCTTCATTCTCCCCCAAGTCTGCCCACACCCTCCGCCAGCCCCCCCAAGCCTCGCTCACAGCCCCTGCCCCCAATGTCCTCCAACACCTGCCCAGAGCCCCTCGCCTTCCATCCTACCGAGACGCCCGGCGCCGGGTCCCCCCCAACACTGCCCACGCCCTCCCCTCACTCGGGGCCGGGACCCCGTCCCCCACGAAGGTGAGGAAGGCTGCCCGCTGCCCTTGCCCGAAACGGCCGCGGCACCGCAGCGGCGGCCACAATGCCAGAGCCACGGGGGCCGGGATTGCTCCCTACTCTCCGCCCGGGCCGCCGCGGCCGCCGCCGCCGCTGCTAAGGACGCACAACAAACAATGCGGGGCCCGGGCCGGCTCCGCCAACCGCCTCAACCGCCGCCTAAACCGCCGCCCGCCCGGGACGGCCAGCCGCGCAGGCGCCTACCCCACCGCCGCAGCCTACCCGCGCCGCCGCGCTCTGCCCGCGCCCGGTCCCCGCTCCCGCTCCGCCGCCGCCGCCACCTCGTCCGTCCGCGTCTCCGGCTCCTCAGCCCAGCGGCGGCGGCTGCGGCGGCTGCTGCCCTGGTGGCGCTCGCGGCTCCGGTCTCCGCTTCGGCGGCGGCGGCGGCGGCGAGCACGTGACGCCGCCCAGCGCGCCCATTGGCCGATCTGGGGGGCGGGCCCGCGGCTGCTGGGGAACGGAAAGCCCGCCCTCTCGCTCGCCGCGCTCCCCCTCCACGCGCACTCTGCCGTACCTGAGAGCGCCGGCCAGCGCCCGCCGGCGCCGTGCCGCGCCGCCGCCTGCGCCAACTGCGCACCTGGGAGCGCGCAGGGACCACACGCTGGTTGAGGCCGCGTGCACCTGCGAGCGGACGCTTACGTAAGCTGCGTCCCCGCCTTTCTCCAGGCGCCAGGCCCCCGCCCGCTGCAGCACCTGAGCCCCGCTGCGCTAGCAGCGTAACTACTGCGGAGCGGGGACGAGCTGCGCAGAGAAGCAAGCGAAATGCACGGAAACTTCGTAACTTCCGAATCTGGGAGCGGCTCCCGGATGCCACTCAGAGCCTGCCTCTCGGGGCCCGCGCGCCAGTGGCGAGTGCGTCCCCAACCCCAGAGGCTAAGCAGCGGAGTAGGCTGCGCAACACCTCCCCAGGTGGAGGACCGGGAGGCCTCTGACTTGGTAAGAGGTTCTCTCCCAGCCTCCGCCCCGCTACACTTACCAGCTGTGTGACCTTGACCAAATTAGAGAACCATTCTGATCGTCAGTTTTATGGTAGGGAAACTAGGACAATAATTCCGATTTAGAAGCCGTTGGAGAGATGGAAAAAGACAATAGGTGTGAATTCTCTCATCACATAGCAGGCACTGAACAGAAGTTGGCTGCTTAGTCAGCAACCATCTCTCGTTTTCTCACCCAGTGGACCTACCTAGGAATTCAGTTTGAGGCCAGGACTTCTCTGGCCTCCTTATTGTTGTGTCAGACTTTGGCTGAACACCCGTCTGGGCAGTGCTAAGGAAGAAATTATGTTTTACTTTGTATTTTACAGAGTTACTCCTGGGCGCTTTTTTGGTTACAGCATTCTGCCTACCAGTTCCACCCCTTACTGAGTACCCGCTGCATGCCAGGTGCTGTGCTGGGTGTTAGGAAGCACAAGTGAATGAGACAAGGTCCTCACCCTAAAGGAATTCCCAGCCCAGGGTGGGAAACAACCTGACCACCCAGCAATCGGATTTGGAGAGCTGGGGGTCAAGAGGGATCTCCCATAACAGCCCCTTCTGGGTCTCTTCTCTTCTTTGTAACATGCCAGATTCAAATGTTTTAACGCCTCTGCTTCATTCAAGAGATAAAGTATGAATACTCTAGATCAACTTCAAAAGTTTTGGTGATCTGGCCTTAAGTTTCAAGGTGAATGCCCTTCCCTTTGCCCCTCCTTCAGGCCAGCTTGACCCTCCAGCTACACTGAACTTAAGTACTGTAGTTGCCAGGGTCTGTAACACTTTCTGAGCCGCCTGAGTGGGGGGAGGGGGGCTAGGCCCAAAATCCCTTTCTACACCCTGTCCCCCACTTCCAATCGCTCTCAACTTTCTTCACACTCCTGGAGGACTCCTTGGGATTCTTAGTCAATTCCGAACCTATTCTCTCAAAATCCCATTGGCTACTTCAGACACATCGTCTGAATTCCTCCACTTTGCACACAGCTCATTAAACCATGTATTCTTACAGCATTAGCTTGTAATTGTTGGTCACTTCCCTGAACTGTAAGCGCCTGGAGGACTTGAGTGGGTTAGGGAGGACTGCACGTGCACAGGCAATGAGGTCATTAAAGCTGGGCTTTCCAAGAACATGCATCTGCTTGGAGGGAAAGAGCCACTGCAGTATAAAAGGTCTGGGTTCTCTGCAGACCAGCTATGTGACCTTGGAAAGTCAGTCTCTCTAGGTCTTAGGTAACTCATCTGTCAAGTGAGACCATAATATTGCATACCTTGTAGGATCGCTATAAGGATTCAGTGAGACAGTATATCTCAGGCACTTACTTTAGTGCCTGGCATTAGGTGAACTTCTAAATTGTTTTAAATAGGTGGACTGCACATAATTAAGCATTCAATGGTGTCACTTGTTCCAGTCTCTATTGGGTTCATAACTCCAAACATTCCTGACCAAAAAAAGCATGCAAATGCTGTAAAAGTAAAGAAACTAAAAATTTCAAGTGTGCCTCTCCCTCTACCCCTAATCCCACGTCCCAGGGCAGTTACCATTAATTTTTCATGTCCTGCAGTGTATGTTCAGAGAGAGAAGAAAATTGCAAAAAATTACATGTCTATTTTGTGTATTAGATTTTGCATAGAAAAAGGCTAGAAAGGGTTAAACACCAACTACTACTGTTATGCCTCAAAAGTAGAGCTAGGGTTGGAGATAGGGTATTTTGAATACTTCTACATTGCTTTAATTACTTAAGAAAGCATATATATACATACATACACACATATATATTAAACAAATGTATATATAACACATTTTTAAATGTTATTAAGGTATATTTACATATCCTAAAACTCATGCATTTCAAGAGAACAGATCAAGGATTATTAATAATGTTACCAAGTGATGCAACATCAATATTTCAGTTTTAGAACATTTACAGATTCCACATAAAATCCCTCAGACCCATTTACTGGTAATCCCATTCCCACTCCCAGCCACAGGCAACTACTAATCTACTCTGTCTCTATAATTTTGCTTTTTCTGGATATATTAGATACATTCTCTTAATTGAAATGTTTTAGAAAAAAGTGGGTTTTTTAAAAGATTTTATTTATTTGGCAGAGAGACACACACACAAAGAGAGAGAGAGAAAGAAACACAACCAGGGGGAATGGAGGAGGGAGATGCAGACTCCCCGCTGAGCAGGGAGCCAGATGCGAGGCTCAATCCCAGGACCCTGGGATCATGACCTGAGCCGAAGACAGATGTTTAATGGCTGAACCACCCGGGCACCCCCAAAAAAGTGTTTTTTATCCCTTAATCTCACCCAGTGATAGTAATCATATTTATATTAATGAATTATATCTATTGTTCTAAACTTATCCTGTGCATACAAATATATATAACTTTTACAAAGTGAGACTATAGTATACCTTCAGTTTTGATTTCTTTTTCACTTAACGATACAAAGTACATACACCTCTTTTTATGTCACCGAACACTCTCTTGCATAATGTATCTTAAGAATCGTTTAATTAAACCAAGCACCTATAGTTGGGTATTTGGGTCTTTTTCCAGCATTTCCAGTCATAAACATGATAAGGTAATAGATATTGTAAAGTTATAGAACTCGATGAGCTTTAAAATCACACCTAAATTCAAATATTAGCACTTGTCATTTCATCCATTCATGTACAAATATTTACTGAGAACCTACTACGCGCTAGTCCCTAGAGATACAAAAGCAACACAAAAGAAAACAGCTACAGTGTCCTACCCCTGTGACCCTAGAGGCCAATATACATTACTCAAATAACATCGAATGGCCCAAAGAAAAGGAAGCAGGCAATAGAGGTGGATAGATGCAGTTCTCAAAGGCTCTCTGAAGAGGCATCTTTGGAACATACACTTGGCACAGCACTCTGCCATTCTTATAAATGATGCTGGTAGGGGCGCCTTCGTGACTCAGGCAGTTAAGTGTCTGCCTTCGGCTCAGGTCATGATCTCAGAATCCTGGGATCAAGAGCCCCGTGTAGGGCTTTCCACTTGGTGGTGAGCCTACTTCCTCTGCCTACAGCTCTGACTGCTTGTGCTCTCTCTCTCTCTCTCTCTCTCTCTCTGCCAAATAAATAAAATCTTTTAAGATTTAAAAAAAAAAGTGGTAAAGGGAGGTGAATGGGTAACCTGTGAGAGCAGTGGGCAGCCCTTCCCAGTTCCCAGTGCCTTACTACCCTTAGCTCTTTGGACCCTCACGTCTCCCCACTAAAGAGAAGAAAACAGAGAAAATTGAAACCTCGATAAGGAAGTGAATTGCCTAGAGTCTCCAAGCCAGTAAAGTGCACAGCTGAAATTGAACTCTGGTCTGACTCCCAGCCCAGTGCTCTTGGTCCCCAACGATACTAAGCTCTATAAAACGTATTCCTCTTTGAAGACCTACATTGAGATAGAGGCAGAAAACATACAACACTACAAAAGATACTAGCTACAAAAGATACTAGCCACATGTGGCTATTTAAATTTAAATAAATTAAAATTAAATAGGGATACCTGGCTGTCTCAGTCAGTACGTTATGTGACTCTTGATCTCAGGGTTATGAGTTTGAGCCGCACATTATGGGGAGAGGAATACTTAAAATAAATGATTAATTTAATTTAAAATCGAGTTCCTCAGTTGCATTAAGCATGTTTTAAGTGCTCCATAGCTACATGTGGCTAGCGGCTACTATATTGAATAGCACCAATGCAAAACATTCCTGGGGCACCTAGCTGACTTCGTCAGTAGAGCATGTGACTTTTTAAAAAAATATTTTATTTATTTATTTATTTGAGAGAGAACATGAGGACGAGGTGGGGGGTAGGGAGAATGGAGGGCGGAGTAAGGGCAGAAGGAAAGGGACAAGCAGACTCTACCCTGAGTACGGAGCCTAAGGGGGCCTCCCAAGCTAAAGTCAGATGCTCAACCCACTGAGCCACCCAGGCACCCCAAGCACCTTCCTTGTATATTATTTTCAAAGCAGTTGCCCTGAGAATAGAGAGGTCGGTCTGGTCTCCCTATCCTTCATTTCCCTACACCTCTCCCTACCATAGGCTGGCTCTACAGAAAGAAGCTGAAATCAGAAAGGGGGCTAGTCATGCTGTGGGTGAGAGGCAGGACACAGGATGTGACATCCTTCAACTTCTTGCCACTTGCCACCATGTTTCAAAATCCACTTATGCATCTCCAGCTATTCCCTCCTTTCCTCCTTTTACAAAAACCAGCCCTCTCACCAAAGACCACATCCTTTTCCTGGGCCTGAATGCCCTTTCCTACCCTCTAAGGAAATTTACTCTTTATTCTTTTTAAAAGATTTTATTTATTTATTTGACAGAGAGAGAGAGACGGTGAGAGAGAAAATACAAGCAAGGGGAGTGGGAGAGGAAGAAGGCTTCCTGCCAAGCAGAGAGCCTGATGCAGGGCTCGATCCCAGGACCCTAGAATCATGACCTGAGCCAAAGGCAGAGGCTTAATGACTGAGCCACCCAGGCACCCGGGGAAGTTTACTTTTTAATCCACCACTCTGTTATGTCAGTCTCTTCTTCCCTACTGGATTCTTTAGATTCTATTGCCCAAATAATCCTTTCCATTCTAAGGGAGGAAGAAAGGGAGGGAGGGAGGAAACAAGATTCCCAGGTGATCCCATGCACCTTACAGTTGAGAAGCACTGACCCAAAATCAACAGCTCCAGACACCAACTGAAGACTAGAATACCACAGCAGAATCACTGTCGGTGACCTGATCTTCGGAAATGGTGAATAACTCTTGGTAGAGTCTTGAGCACAGCAAGGTATGATCTTCATTCACCTTACACAGTATTTGCCTCCCTGGAATATTAAAATGACACTGGAATATTCTTTGTCTCTATATGAAAAATGGAGTTAGTTAATAGGCTCAGATCATTGCACAGAAGACTTTCCCCTACATAAAAGTCCAATGTGACATTCAAAGGTCACACAGTACTGTCCATGCAGTGAGGGACATCTGGTATTCCTGGATTCCCCCCAGTAAGTGCCCTTATGACCACCCAAACTCCACCACAAATGTCTAAAAGGCCCATGTGAGAATTATGGCCCTAGATTCTCATGCAACGGCCTGCGCAGGGTCCCTCCTGTCTGGATGTCTCACATGCTACCCGACTGTCCGTAACTGCCAGATCTTTCCCCTAAACCTCAAACCCATTGCCCCCACTGTCCCCCATTTCTGTTCCTTTATCGAGGCTACTGATAGCTGGTAGCTACTGATTCTGAATGATCAATAAGCTGAAGGTTTCATGTAGGCAGACTGATTTGTTCTACTTGTATGCCTTTGACTCATGCCAGACACAGGATAGTCACTTCATAAATATTTACTGAATGAATACCCAGCAAATTGGAGGACAAACCCCAAAGAAGACAAGAAGGTAGCAGGGATTCCTGGTCAGGAAGTTCCCACTTCTTACAGGCTTTCTTCTAATACCCCTGATACTTTCATTAGCCGAAGATACACAACAGCCCAGAGCTGTTCAGCTACTGCTGAAACTCTGCCACCAAAGATATCTCACAGCAGGGAGGACAGAGACAGCCTCCCCGAAGGCCTGGGGAGGAGGCCCCAAATCATCAGCCTCAGGCACAAAACTTCTTTGAAGTCTCATGTGTTATCTTTAAAACCCATGCAAACTTTACCTTCTATTCCCATGTTGGTTTAAACATGAAAATAAGGTTTTGATTACTTCCCTTTAGGAGGAAAATTCAAAGCCCATTTTTTCCAACTCCTCAAGTAGAAAGTCACACTCCAGGAAGATGCTCCTGATGTGTCCCATGGCTCTGAGTATTTCCTGGCACACCACCACCTGGCCCTGGTGGTAATTACACTAACAGCCAACATTTATTAAGCACCTATTATATACCAGGCAGTATATTAAATACTTTCCATGCATTATGTCTCTAATGCAATTTTTGTCCTCATGCATCATTGGAGGGACTAAGGCTCCAAGATGGTAAGTCACTGGCAATATGTCACAGAGCCGATAAGTTAGAGACCTAGGATTCAACTCCGTGATCTCAATTACTACCCTGTCCACCCCCGTTTGGAAAAGCAAGCCTCAGCAGGGAGTCTGTTTCCTCCTCTCTCTCTGCCTGCCTCTTTGCCTACTTGTGATCTCTGTCTGTCAAATAAATAAATAAAATCTTTAAAAGAAAAAAAAAAGGGTGTCACTCCCTGAATCCACTGATAAATGTTAGCATCACTCAAAGTTACATGAACATATATTCTGTGCCTCCTGGTGAGATGCATTCTAAAATACACAGCATCTCTATTTGGGCCAAAAACATTTAGTCTGAATCCAATGAAACTTTTAGATAAAAATCTACAGGAAGTAAGGGGCAAAAGGAACAAGCAAATGACACACCGTAAAGAAACAACTGGCAAAATTCAGAACATGTCATCTACAGGACCACCAGCCTAGTTATTTCAGTAAGTCAATAACATGAAAAAAGAAGATCCGGGAGTTAGGAAGGGGAGGAAGAAGGAATTTTTCTAGATTACAAGTGACTTTAAGAGTTTTAACAGGGGTGCCTGGGTGGCTCAGTGGGTTGAGCCTCTGCCTTCCGCTCAGGTCATGATCTCAGGGTCCTGGGATTGAGCCCCACTTTGGGCTCTCTGCTCAGTGGGGAGCCTGCTTCCCCACCCCCCGCCCGCCTCTCTGCCTACTTGTGATCTCTCTCTCTCTCTGTCAAATAAATAAATAAATATTTAAAAAAGAGAGAGAGAGAGTTAGTTTTAACAAACTGGCACCTGGCTAGCTCAGTCAGTGGACTGTAGGACTGTTGATCTCAGGGTTGCAAGTTCAAGCCCCATGTTGGGTGTAGTGACTTAAGAAAAATAAAAAACTTCGAGAAAAAAAAAAGAGCCTTAAGAACCAAATATAATGATGAACCTCCTTTATATCTCCATTTGAACAAACTATCAGTGAAAAGACATTTTCTAGACAAACAGGGAAATTTGAATATATACTATCTATTAAATGCCATTAAGGAATTATTGTTGATTTTTTTCAGGTACTATCATAACCTTGTAGTTGTGTAATAAAATCATCCTTTTTAAAACTGCAAACTGAAGCATTGAAGGTAGGGTTGCAAGATAAAATACAAGGTTGCATAAACATATTTTTACTAAAAAAATTATTTATTGTTATCCAATTTAACTGAGTATCCTCTGTTGTCATGTATTAAGTCTGGCAACCCCAATTTAGGGGTGAGATGATATGATGTCATGTGCCAGTAAGGGGGGAAAAAGGTGGGGCCATGAGTTAAATACAGTATGGCAAATGGAAATGATGTTGAAACTAGATGACGAGTACATGAAGGTTCACTGCGCTCTCTGCATCTGGGTATGTCTGGAAATTTTTATAAGAAAGTTTTTTTAAATGGAGGAGTTAGGGGTGCCTGGGTGGCTCAGTGGGTTAAAGCCTCTGCCTTTGGCTCAGGTCATGATCCCAGGGTCCTAGCTCTGCTAGCAAATATTTCCTGAGCACCTACTATGCACCTACTATGCACCTACTATGTGTTCTAGGAACTGGGAATACATCAATGACCCAAATACAAACCCCATGTTCTCCCAAAGCTTCCATTCTGCCATATATAATAAACAAATACATCACTAAATATGAACATGTCGGCGGGGCGGGGGGGGTACAAAATCTGTGGACAGAAGTAAAGCAGGGAAAAGGACACAGATGGAGAAAAGGACACTTTTTTTTTTAAAGATTTTATTTATTTATTTGAGAGAGAGGCAGTGAGAGAGCATGAGCGAGGAGAAGGTCAGAGGGAGAAGCAGACTCCCCGTGGAGCTGGGAGCCTGATGCGGGACTCAATCCGGGGTCTCCTGGATCATGACCTGAGACGAAGGCAGTCATCCAACCAACTGAGCCACCCAGGCGTCCCGAAAAGGACACTTTTTTAGATCAGGTGGTTAGGGCAATTACATTGAAACAGACACCTGGAGAAAGGAGGGGATTGACTCAACCAAAATCTGGGCAAGTGCACTCTAAATGGGGGGAAATGCAGGGGGCAAAGGCTTGGCAGGTGTGGCAGATAGGCTTATGGCTGCTTCCAAGACGCCAAAGATCCAGCATCTACAGTTCCTGGACTTTGGTGCCTTGACCAGAGTGTCCTCAGGAGTGGTAGGGAAGCAGGCCTGACCTGGTTGGCTGAGGGGTGAATGGGAGAGGGAATGAGGAGCACAGCTCCAGCCAGCTCTTGCAAGAAGTTTTGCTCCAGGGGCGCCTGGGTGGCTCAGTGGGTTAAGCCTCTGCCTTCGGCTCAGGTCATAATCCCAGGGTCCTGGGATGGAGCCCTGCATCTGGCTCTCTGCTCAGCAGGGAGCCTGCTTCCCCCTCTCTCTGCCTGCCTCTCTGCCTACTTGTGATCTCTCTCTGTCAAATAATAAATAAAATCTTTTTTAAAAATGGAGGAATTAATATATTACTCGGGTTTTAGAAACAGCCCAATTCTACCCCAGTCCCCTTATCTCAGAAAAGGAAATGAAAGCACAGAGAGGGGAAGTGATGCCTGAAGTAAAACAGCAACTGGACAGCAGAGCTGGGACTCAGCTCCAGGTCCCCGGTCTTTAAGATCCAAGTGGTTTCCAGTTCCACCGGGTGGACAAAGGCAGTGCCAGGTGTTTCGAGGTGAAAGCCTGGGTGGTCTAGCCTCCTTATCTGAGCTGAGAAGAGGGGCAGGCTTGGGAGAAATGAAATGATGTACATAACAGGGAAGTGTCCAGCCATAGCACTTATGGGACATCTATGGTATGTGGCTGGTTCTGAAACATCTCTGAGTATCATTTCATGTTCTAAAAGGAGAATAATACTTATCTCCAGGTTGTCATGAGCATTAAAACGAAAAGCATCTAGCACAGTGCCTAGTGTTAGCAAAGATTGATGAAAATATATAATACCTTAGTTAGCGCATTCTGTGTAACAAGCCACCATAAAATGGACTGGCTTAAAACAACAATTTAGGGGTGCCTGGGTGGCTCAGTGGGCTAAGCCTCTGCCTTCGGCTCTGGTCATGATCCCAGGGTCCTAGGATCGAGCCCCACATCGGGCCGGTTCTCTGCTCAGCAGGGAGCCTAATTCTTCCTCTCTCTCTGCCTACTTGTGGTCTCTGTCAAATAAATAAATAAAATCTTAAAAACAAAACAACAATTTATTATTGTCTCTCATGGCCCTGTGGGTTGACTGGGCTCAGCTGGGCTGTTCTCTCTTGGGGTCACTCACGCTATTGGATTCAGATATCAGCTGGGGCTGGATTCCTCTGAAGGCTCAGTGGACTGAACATCCAAGATGGCGCACTCATGTACTTGGCCCCTGACACGGTTATTGAATTGGCTGGGGAGCTCAGTGGAAATGTTAGCTCTTTATATATCTTGGGTTTCTCACAGCAATAGTTCTTCTGGGCTATTAAAGATTATCCTAGGACTGGTCCCGTGTCGCTTCCCCTGCGTTCAGTTGGTCAAATCGTCAAAGACCAGATTCAAGGGAGTGGGAAATGGATTCAACGGGCGAAGGCAATGCACGTTCCTCGGAGAAGGCAAGCTACTAGATGGGTACGGCAACACTTCTGGAGCACGGGGAAATGCCTTTTCCCCTTGTTCATTGCACAGTTTAGAACCCTCTCAAACCCACCCCCGGCTCTATGTCCTCTCTCTGCCACTATCTCAGGCCACCTCTGAGAGAGTGCTGACCTCATCTCCCCTCATTCTGTTATTGAGTAATTGGTGCTTGCTCCGTGAGAACTTTCTGGAAGACCAGAGAGCCAAGATAAAATGAGCAACTTAGTAAGGTGAGACTACTCACTGGCTCACTTAAAGGAAAGAATTGCTAGGTCGTCTGCATCTACCACTGCTGGTCACTATGTGCCTCTCCAAAGCTCACTTCTTGAAAACAGGTCACAGTGAGTTTGGATTTCTTTAAAAATAGCTTGTTCTTCAAGTGCAAAAAATAACATCTGAGACGTTTGTTTAAGTGTGAAACACACCTTTGTCATGACTCAGTACAGGCTGAGCGGAAGTTTATTAAACTTTCCAAAAAGAAAAATTTCCTCTTGAACTAAGCAAGCCTGAGAGGCGACAGCCTGGAATGGGGAGGGAAGCAGCGGGAAGAAAAGAGACAGGTAGAAAATCAGAAAAGCGGGACTAGATCTTTCTCATCTCCGAGGCTTTCGCGTGCCATTCTTTCCATCTTGAAAGACCTTCCTCTTCCAACCAGACTGATAATGTTCTCTTCCTCCTCCTGGAAGCCTAACTTAAATGTCAGCTCTGTGAAGCCTTTTCTGACCCCTCCAGGCAGTTACTCACACCCTCTTTGTTCTCAAGACCCTTTGTATGTGACTTTATTATTAGCACATCGTATTGAAGTTGTCGGTTTACAGGCCCGCCTCCCTTCTTAGACTGTGAACTTCTCATCAGCAGAGGGCACCGGGTGAGTCATCCCGGAGCCCCTCCACCTGGTGCCAGGCCTGGCACAGACGGGGTGTTGGGAGAGGTTGTTGATAAGAGACAATCTTGCTGGGAGACACATTAAATCCTGAAGGTACTGGTTTTCATTCCTGTTCTGCTTTCCAAATGCCTCCTGACTGTCTCCGCGCCCCGCTGCCAAGCCTGCCCATCTACCTGAACCAGAGCCCTGGCGCTCAACCTCCCCTCCGGACACAATGAGAGAACAGTCCTCCCTGCTCCCTGAGGCCCGCTCCTCCCCAGGTCCCCTCGATCAATCACACGCCCTTTGATCCGGTGTTTGTCTCCCTTTCTCCCACATCATTGATTATTTTCCCTTTCTAGTAGATTATTTCCACAACAGAGAAATACTCTGTACTTTCAGCTAAATGCACACACACAGAGCCTCATTCCCTCACAATTATCCTAATTCCCTGCTCAACCCCCTCCACTCTGCTCCATTTAATCTTAAGATCACCAGCGGCTTCCATGTTGCCAAATCCAAATGGTTTATTCTTTCTCTGCCTCAGTTTACCTATATGCTCAGCAGCACTCAACACTTGATCCCACCCTCTTCCAGAAGCATTCTCGTCCCAGGCTTCCCGTATTCTACACCCCTTCCTTATCTTCTGCCTCACTGGCTACTCCTTCTCCATCTCCAGAGCTGGACCCTCCCCCTTAACTTAACCAACCTCTGTTGCAGGGCCCCAGGGCTCAGTCTTCAGAGCTCCCCACAGTCAAACTCCATCTAGTCTCAAGAATGATATAGCTCTTGATAACACGGGGTTTCTAACTGGAACTCCAACCTGGACTCCGGACTCAATGGCTAACTGTCTATTCAGACCTAAAAGGCATCTCAGACTTAACATAACTAAAATCAAACTTTTGATCCATCTGGACTTACCTCAGTGAAGAGCACCATAATTCACCTAGTTGCTCAAGCCAATAGCTTTGGACTTCTCCTTAATCTCTCCTTCTCCCACACCCATATCCAATATTTCAGGAAATTCTACTAGCTGTGTCTTCAAAATATACCACTTTCCCCACTCCAACTACTGTCCAAGCAATAACCTCTCAGTCGCGCCCCCCCCCTTCAATCTCTTTCAACCCAGTAGCCAGAATGAGCCTTTTGAAACAAAGCTCAGTCTTGCATACAATCTCCCAATGGCTTCTTCCTTTACAGTTGAAATAAAAATCCCAAGTCCTTATCACCCTGCAAAGTCCCACACAGTCTGGGCCCTGCCACCTCTCCTACCTCATCATCTTTCACCCTCTCCCTCCCTCACTGTGCCCCAGCCACACTGGACTCCTTGCTGTTTCTCAAACTTGAAGCATGCTGCTGCCTCAGGGCCTTTGCACTTATCGTTTTCCTCTCAATCTCTAAACATCTATATGATTCACTTCTTTCAGGTTTCCGCTGCTTTTACTTACCAAAGAGGCCTTCCTTAACCATCCATCTAGAATAGCCCTAATTCCTTATCCTGCTTTATGTTTCTTCATAGCACTTTTGAATTGCACATTATTTATGTTTTATTGTATGCCTCTCTACCTAGATTGTAAGCTCCACAAGAGCAGTACTCTACCATTGTGAGTTACAGCTGTCTCCCCAATGCCTAGAAAAGTACCTGGTAGACAGGCAGTGTTCAATAAATATTGATTGAATGAATTACTACCTGACTGAGTGAATGAATGAATTCACTTCTTTCTATTGCCCCAGCCTTAGGCCAGGCTTCAGCCCGTGTGGCAGACTGCAAAATAGGACCACAAATTCATCCCATGGAATGCAAACTCCTTTGCAATGTGATTTTGCCATGCTTCCTAGGAAGAGGCATAGCCTCTTTTTCCCAGTGCTCAACTCAGTGCTGGCCTTGTGGATTGCTCTGGCCAATGAAAGGAGGCAGAACTAAGATTACATGACTCCCGAGGCTAGACCTTAAAAGACCTGGCAGCTTCTACCCGAATCCCCTATAGAACACCATCCCTGAGAGCACCATGCAGAGAAGAAATCAGGGATGAAAGACCACGCTGAAAGAGGTCCAGCTGTTCCAGCTAGGCTAGCCTCCAGCCAACCCACCCAACGACTGCAGCTGCATGAAGGACAGGACCCCTTCATGCAGCTGAAGGACCCCTTCATGCAGCTGACCTTTGGCTCAGGTCATGGTCTCAGGGGTGGGGGGTGTGACTGAGAGTCTTCTTTTGCTGGTGAGGCCAGCAAAAGAAATGCCCAGCCAACCCACAGAATCAGAAGAAATAAGAAATCATTGCTTTGGGGTACCTGGGTGGCTCAGTCGGTTAAGCCTCTGCCTTCTGCTCAGGTCATGATTCCAGGGTCCTGGGATCAAGTCCCACGTTGGGCTCCCTGCCCAGCAAGGAGTCCACTTCTCCCTCTCCCGCTGCCCCTGCTCTCTCTCATGCACTCTCTAATAAATAAATAAAATCTTAAAAAAAAAAAATCATTACTTTCAGCCCCTAGATTTGTGGGCTGTTTTGTTACTGTGTAGGAAACCCTCCATGACCCACTCTCCGCAGCCTCATATGCAGATAGAGATGGCACCCCCCCGGGGGGCTCGGCTGGGAGGAACTGTTCTCAGACTCTCCGGACATCAGAAGTACTTGGGGAACTTCAAAAATTCTAGTGCTCAAGCTCCTCCTCCAGAGACTCAGATTTAATTGGTCTGAAATGGGACCCAGGCAACAGTATTTTTTAAAAGCTCTCCAGGGGATGCTAATGTGTAGTCAGGGTTGAGAACCATTGAGCGGGAGGATCTAAAAGTGTATTTTGAAATTGCTGATCTTGCCTTCAAGGAAATTCAAAAGCTTCAAGGAAAGATTAAATTATGCTCAGTGTCCTTTTAGCATTAGGTAAGCAATATTGTGTTCTAAGTTTTGGGAAATTGGTAATACACTCTAGCAGAACATTCTTTAATTATGTGAAATATTAAATTATCAATACTTTATTTCCTCAAGTTGGAAGACACACCCTTTTCATATTTTAATGTTTCTAAGATCAGCCTCCATCTTATTATTAAATGTGTACCCTTTATGTTACTTTATTTCACAGAAAACAGTAAGACTTAGACTAAAGGCATGTCTTATTGCCAGTGGTGATTACAATCAAGGACACTGCTTTCTGGGACACGGCCTCATGTCCTGTGCAAAGTGTTATAGCCTTTTTGATTCCAATTGATTCTCCTATCGACATCAGGAGGTGGGGCTCTTGAATTTCATTTTATTTATTATAACTGCCATAATTTATTGAGCATTCACCTTGGGCCAGACACTGTCTTAAGCACTTTGAAAATACTATTTCATTTAAGTCCTGCAGAACCTAAAATGTGGCCACCTTTTATGCACAGGGAAGCTGAGGCCCACGGTCCCACAACTGGGAGGCTTGGGGAATGTGGACTATTGTCCACACGGACTCTGAAAACGCCATGGGGTTTTCGGGAGATGGTGAACCCTGCTTGTTTCTCAGAATAAAGCACAGGTGACTTAAACATGACATTCAAGGCCTTTTATAATCCTTCCCAAATCCATATTGCAATGGTAATGAAAAGTCCAGAGTGCCTAGGTAGAGAACAGCCAGCAGCTGAGAAGAATCCCAGTAGTGGGGCACCTGGCTGGCTCAGTGGGTTGGGCCTCTACCTTCGGCTCAGGCCATGGTCTCAGGGTCCTGGGATCGAGCATCGCATCAGGCTCTCTGCTCAGTGGAGAGTCTGCTTCCCCCTCTCTCTCTGCCTGCCTCTCTGCCTACTTGTGCTCTCTCTGTCAAATAAATAAATAAAATCTTAAAGAAAAAAAAAGAATCCCAGTAGTTAAGGGCCCACTGCGCGCCATGTACTTTGCACTTCTTATCTCCGATCTTCCAAAGGATCTCATGTGAGGGTATTTGCAGGAGGTCTGGTTGGTTTTGCTGCTAAGCACCCTCTTGCCTGCTAGATTCTCCGTTAGGCATCAGCTCTGCCCCATAGTTTGTTAGTCTCCATGGTGTTGTCTATCAAGATGCTCCAGGCTCCCCTGGAGTAAGGGAGTGGGTAAGTGACCCTAGCTAGACCCATCCTACCTACTCTGTAAGGATATGAACCTTGGACAGAGCCATGCTGGGTCAGAGAAAATGTCAAATTGAATCATCCTGGCAACAAGGCCCTGTTAAGAATAATAATAATAATAATGAGAGTTTTGAGCACAAGGCACTATGATAGGTGTACAGACATTAATTCATTTCATCCTCAGTACGCTCCCCATCTTCCCTGTCCAGCAGATGAACAGACCGAGGCAACAAAGCCAAGCCTCACATAGCTTTCTGGGCAGAGCTAGGTTCAAACCCCAGTAGCCTGGGTCTGGAACACATGCTTCACCAGGAAGTCCGGAGCCTCTCAGTTATTGGATCTTTTCTTTCTGAGCCCGGTTCTTTGTCCTTTCCTCTAAGCACTGCAGCCTTCCAATAAATTCCTTTTTGACTCATGAGCCTGAGTCAGTATCTGTTGCCTCGACTAAGAAACCTTAACTAATTAAAGTGTTCTAGCTCCTGTTTGCAGGTAAGGAGGCTGAAGCTCCGGGAGGCTAAGGAACTGAAATCACCAGCTAGTCTCGTAATGAAAGTCATGGTCATAGTAGCTGGCATTTATTTGAATTATGCAGCATCAAATGAGTGCTTACTGCAAGGCAGCCTCTGTTCTAAGGGATTTACCTAAACGATCTCATGGAAGCGTCACAAAAAAACAAATGATGTTTTTTATTGAGATGTAATTCACATGCCCCCAAACTCATTCTTTTGAAGTACACGGTTCAGTGGTTTTTCTGGTATATTCACAAAGTTGTGCACTCATCACCACTCACTAATTCCAGAACATTTCCATCATCCCAAAAAAGACATCCCATTACTCATTAACAGCCATTTTTCATCTTCCCTCTAGTGATCCCCTATCTGCTTACTGTCCCCATGGGTTTACCTATTCTGGACATTTCATGTAAAAGGAATCAGACACTATGTGGTTTTGTGAGACTGGCTTCTTCCACTTAGCATTATGTTTCCAAGGATCAACGTCATATGGGTGTTTCACTCCCTTTTACTGCCAAATACTAGCCCACTATATGGGTAAACCACATTTTGCTTATTCTTTCATCGGCTGATGGAGATTTGGGCTGTTTCCACTTTTTAGCTGTTAATGAATAAAGCCACCGTAAACATTTGCGTACAAGTTTTTGTGTGGACATCTGTTTTCCTTTCTCTTGGGTAAACACCTAGGAGTGGGGTTTCTGGGTCAGTTATGTACTAACTTAACATTTAACCTTTTGGGGAACCAGGCAGGGTTATTGTTTTCCTCACATTATAGATAAGGAAATAATGGCTAGAGAGGTTGGAGTACTCAGGGCCACAGAGCTGGAAAGTGGTGGCTGGGCTTTGAGTCTGGCCTGGCTGGTCCAGGAACAGATTATCACTGCCCTCTCCAAGGAAAGCAACTTTTTGTTCTAAAAATGATCACTAATGGCAGGGGATTTTTCCAGAAATTTTGATGCCTGAGGAGTTGAATGCCATCCCAACTCTCAGCAAAACACCCTTTTTTCTTTCTCCTCCCCACCCCCATCCTCCTTCATCATTATCATTATTATTAGCTACCCTCTGTGGAGTGCCTACTATGTCTCTGGTATTTTATATAATATTTGTTTTCAACTTTATTTTTTTTTTAAGATTTTATTTGACAGAGAGAGAGATCACAAGTAGGCAGAGAGGCAGGCAGAGAGAGAGGGGGGAAGCAGGCTCCCTGCTGAGCAGAGAGCCCGATGTGGGGCTCTATCCCAGGACCCTGAGACCATGAACTGAGCTGAAGGCAGAAGCTTAACCCACTGAGCCACCCAGGCGCCCCTTGTTTTCAACTTTAAAACAGTAGTAGAGGAGGGGCTCCTAGGTGGCTCAGTGGGTTAAAGCCTCTGCTTTCGGCTCAGGTCATGATCCCAGGGTCCCGGGATCAAGCCCCACATCGGGCTCTCTGTTCCGCGGAGAGCCTGCTTCCTCCTCTCTCTCTCTGCCTACCTCTCTTGCCTACTTATAATCTCTGTCTGTCATATAAATAAATAAAATCTTTAAAAAAAAAAAAACCAGCAGTAGAGGAAGCCCCCAGGTTTGGGTCCTGCTCTGCCACTTGGGCAAGCAGTGTATCCTTCTCAAAGCCTTGGTATCCTTATCTATAAAATGGGACTAACGATAGTAACTATTCTACAAGTTGGTTGTGAGGTTGTGTGACTTAGCACAGAAGACTAACAAATGCTAGTTTTAGCAAGAGCTTATTAAAAACCCTCTAAAACCCACCCCTCAGACATATTTCCCAGTTGAGAAAACAGAGAAGCTAGGGGTGGCAAAGATGGCGTCTTTTTCACCTTTGCTGTTTCTGCTCTTGGCCCATCCCTTGCTCTCCCCGCTCCATCTTTGGACCATTTGCACACCTGGGATTTCTCCATCCTGCCCTCCTGGTGAGCACTAAGGAAGTGAAGCCTTTTGTACTCCCTACTGATTCCCGCTTGCACTCCCTTTCCCCTCACATCCCAGGACACCTCTACCACCCCCCTCTCCCCCGGCCCCTCACCCCTGCCCAGGAGCTCTCTGTACTGGCGGACCACATGCTCCCAGAAGACAACTTTGTGAAGGGGAAAGAGTGTGGGCTCTTTGCTTACACAGTCTTGAGTTCGAATTCTAGCCCACCACCTAGGACAAATGGCTTAATCCCCTTGACCCTCAGCTTCCTCAAACTCAAATCAAAATCAAATAGGAACAATTGTTATACTTTGTGGGATTGCTGGAGCCGATGTGAGCATGTACGTGAAGCATCTGGTACAGGTGCCTGGGGCACCATAGGTACTCAGTAAATGATCATGACCCTTGTCTAGCCCTGCTGATCTGGTGCGGTGGCAAGGAGAGGCTGAGGCTTCTGTAAGACAAAGCTCAAAGATGGGCTCCACAGGGCTGGGGAAACAGCTCAGCAGCTGGAGTGAGAGCAAGGGAGGATGGGGGGGTGGCCTGAGATCAAAGGCTAAATTATGCAGATTATTCCTTTGTTCCTTGTGGTTTGCACTTGCCTTGGTGCCTCCTGGGGCATGAGCAGAAGCAAGCTTACACTGTATGCACGCAGATACACAAAAACACACATGTGTAAACATGCACACAAACCAAGATGCACACAAAATATACCCTACCACACACACACACACGCGTGCGCACGCGCGCATGGACACAACATGCATGCGTACATCCTCCAAACACATACCCATCTACGTGCTCAGGCAGTCATCCAGAAGCTCACATGCCCATGAACATGGGTAAATGCACAACCATGGGAGTTCGTACAAGCACACGCACAGGCACACACATGTTCACACCTACAAGCCCACGAACTTGCACACAAATGCTCGTCCACGTGTGTGTGCGTTCTCTTTTCAAATCCCCAACTCTAAATAGAAGCATAAGCTGCAACATATGTGTTCCTCCCTGTCGTCTGGAAAGAGGAGGCTTCAGAAACACAGCTTTGCAAAAATAAGGTAGAGAAACTGACAGGGTTTCCAAGCGCTGCAGGGAAGGCTGAGAGGATCGAGGCAGCCCGGTAGCTGGGTGAAAGGGGACAGAGGATGGGATGGGTCTCTAACGGACAGGAGACAACCCCTAAAGTCATCCACCATTAACCTGAATCCAAATCAATCAAAGGTTTGTATCAGAGGCTTCCAGCCTTATTGATGGCTGTTCCCAATTAAATAAGTCTTGATGTGAACACTTACAGCCGCCAATGGAGTCGGGCATTTTTCTAAGCCCTAGAGGTGGATTAACTCATTTAATCCTCAACAAGAATAGTCTGAAGAAATAATAGGATAGTTATGAATATTATTATTATTCTCTTCAATTTGCAGCCTGGGGAAATGGAGGCAGAGTACCACCCAGCTTCTGGCTTGACTTCCAACTTCTGAGTACCTCTCTGGACTTGTTCAGATGCCATCTCCAGACGCCTTGCTGAATGGCCCCATCCTCACTCCTGGGTCCCTGCCACTCCGTTGCCCTCTGAACACGGGCTGAACCTGTGCCCTTGCTCATTCATCCGTCACCGTGCAGATCATGAATCAGTCACTCATACTCACTGTATCTACCAAAGAAGGCTAATACAGCCTGGGGAGTTGGAGGTGGGGATGGGCGGGGGGTGTTCAAGGCCTGTCTCATTGAGGAAGTTGTTGGTATTTTTAATAGCTTTGTTGAAGCATAATTAACATACAATAAACTGCACATATATTGAACATATACCATTTGGGGGCGCCTGGGTGGCTCAGTCAGTTAAGGGTCTGACTTCTGCTCAGGTCATGATTTTGGAGAGATCAGCGGGGAGTCTGCTTGCCCCTCTGCCCCTCCCCCTACTCATACATATACACACACACACACTCTCTCAATAAAATCTTTTTTTTTTTTTTGGTACAAAATGGTGGTTTATTAAAGCACAGGGACAGGACTTGTGGGCAGGAAGAGCTGTTCTCTCTCAATAAAATCTTAAAAAAAAAAAGAAAATATACAACTTGGTACATTTTGAGATATATTATATCCATAAACCATCACCCAAATCAAACTAATAAACGTACCCCTTGTCTCTAAAAGTAGAAAGTGACTTTTAAGATAAAACGTGAAGCGGAAGTTGCCCAGGTGACAGAGGAGTAGGAAAGGAAAACTATTTCAGGGAGAAGGGATCCCTCCAGCTAAGGCTCTATGCCAAGAAAAAGCAAGCTTCAGGTGAGAGAATAAAAAAAGATCTGAAATACTAGAGTGCAGTGGGGGAGAGAGGGGTAAGGGAGTCAGACATAAGGGGCAGGAAGAGTTCCAGGCGTCAGATGATAGCAAGCCCGTGCTGGGTCCCACCCTTGCGGTCTAGGCTTCTCCAGCCTCCCAGACCTGCTCCATGCAGGTCAGGCTGGTCCCCAGGATGAAGGGGAACTGGAAGCATTTCTTCCATGGACGAAGCAGATTCCTTCTCCTGTAGAACCCATGGAAGTGCTTGCTCTTGGCTTTGAGCCCTCAGCCCACCTGTTCATGGCTGGGCTTTAATACACATTACTCTGTATTTCAAAATCTGTAAAGATTTTTTAAATTGGGCTTGAAAAAAATTATTTTATTTTTATTTAAATAATTTCATTTAAAAAATTATTTTAAAATAATCACAATCCCATCCACCTCCCCAGATATAACCAATATTAACATTTACATGTATATTCTTCCTCTTCCAGATCCTTTATATATATACACACATATATATTTATATACCCTTTACATATAAATATACTGTCTATATATTTTATATATTTGTTTTTTTTAATAGATTTTTATTTATTTATTTGACAGACAGCGATCACAAGTAGGCAGAGAGGTAGGCAGAGAGAGAGAGGAAGGGAAGCAGGCTCCCCGCTGAGCAGAGAGCCCGATGCGGGGCTCGATCCCAGGACCCTGGGATTATGACGCTGAGCTGAAGGTAGAGGCTTTAACTCACTGAGCCACCCAGGGGCCCCTATTTGTTTTTTCTTATAGGGATCACACCAAGGGCAGGTTTTTAGCTATATGTTAAAATTTAAAAATATATCATCACATTTCCACAGCCTGTATAGTCTATAACATTATTTCAAACAACTCTTTACTACTATTCAAAAAAAAAAATGTGATAGGCTTTCTTGCTTATACACCTGTACACCATTCCTTTTTTTCTTAAAGATTTACTTATTCATTTGAGGTGGGGAGGAGCAAAGGGAAAGGGAGAGGGAAGCAGACCTTCTGTTGAACATGGAGCCCTACTGGGCGGGGGGGGAGGGGGAGAGGTTCAATTTCACAACCCAAGATCACCACCTGAGCAAAAACCAATAGCCAGATGCTTAACTGACTGAGCCACCCAGGCACCCCTATACACAGTTTCTTAATACTTTCTTTAAGATATCCAAAGAATACAATTACAGATCTTTAAAACCAACTTTATAGAGAAATTACACATTCTGAAGGATTTTGAGCTATATTGCCAAATTGTTCTTCAAAAGCCTGAAACAAATTATACCCAGATCTGCAGTATACAAGTGCTTCTCTTCATACTGTTGCCAATACATACACGCTGTGTACTAACAGGTTTTTCTTCTAAAGTTGGTCCACGAAAATAGGATTATAGTGCTGTTTTAATTTGCATTTTTAATAATTAGCAAGGTTGAGCATTTTTCATGCTTATTAGTTGTATTGCTTCCATTTTCATGGATTTCCTTTGCCTTTTTTAAACATCAAAAGTAATTTCGTTGTTTTTTCTACTTATTAAAGCACTGCATCCTCACTGCAGACAATTTAGAGAATAATAAATATCAAGAAGAAAATAAAATTTAGTCAGATAGCCACACTTAACCATATTGTGGATTTTTTTCTGGATAGAGAGGATTAGAAACAGATCACATATTTAGAAAATCAAAACAGGATCACGTTCTGCATAGCATCATATACTGCTTTTGAATGTTATTGTAGAACAGTAAGTTTCCTGTAATTGGGTATTATTTTAAAAACATGACTTAGGGGGGCACCTGGGTGGCTCAGTGGGTTAAGCCTCTGCCTTCAGCTTGGGTCATGATCCTAGGGTCCTGGGATCGAACATCGGGTTCTCTGCTCGGCGGGGAGCCTGCTTTCCCCTTTCCCTCTCTGCCTGCCTCTCTGCCTACTTGTGATCTCTGTCTGTCAAATAAATGAATAAAATCTTTAAAAAAAATAAAAATAAAAAAAGTAAAAACATGACTTAGGGAACACTGGGTGGATCAGCCAGTTAAGCTTCTGCCTTCTGCTCCGGTCATGATCTCAGAGTCCTGGGATCAAGCCCCTTGTTAGGCTCCCTGCTCAGTGGCAAATCTCCTTCTGCCCCTCCCCCAGCTCATGCTCTCAATTTCTCTCTCACTCAAGTAAATAAATAAAATCTTTAAAAAAAAATTAAAATAGGGACACCTGGGTGGCTCAGTTGGTTAAGCAGCTGCCTTCGGCTCAGGTGGTAATCCCAGCGTCCTGGGATCGAGTCCCACATCGGGCTCCTTGCTCGGCAGGGAGCCTGCTTCTCCCTCTGCCTCTGCCTGCCACTCTGTCTGCCTGTGCTCACTTGCTCTCTCCCTCTCTCTCTGACAACTAGATAAATTTTAAATAAATAAATAAATAAATATAAATTAAAAAAAATTAAAATAAAAGCATGACTAAGGGGTGCCTGGGTAGCTCAGTCAGTTAGGCATCTAATTCCATGATCTCAGGGTCACGGGATTGAGCCCTATGTCAGGTTCCACGCTGGCCAAGAAGCTTGCTTAAGATTCTCTTTCTCCCTCTCTTTCTCTGGTGAAATGAAATAAATTAAAAAATCGGGACGCCTGGGTGGCTCAGTTGGTTAAGCGGCTGCCTTCGGCTCAGGTCATGATCCCAGCATCCTGGGATCGAGTCCCACATCGGGCTCCTTGCTCGGCGGGGAGCCTCCTTCTCTCCCTCTGCCTCCGCTCGCTCTCTCTCTCTCTCTCTGACAAATAAATAAATAAAATCTTAAAAAAATAAAATAAAATAAAAACATGATTTAATATGTGCAAAAATGCAGTCATACCATAGTTAACTTAATAACTGCCCTAGTTTAGATATTTGGTTCCTTCCACTTTTTTATTTTCATAAATAAAAGAATAATAAACATCTTTAACATAAACATCTTTAACCTCAAGTTTTTTCCATTTTTATTATCTTCCGCATACATTTTTGATAAAAAGACACAAAGGATTGTTTAAAGTTTTTCTAATACATATTGCCAAGCTCTGGTCCAGAGCACACTGCCATGACTGTATAAAATAGTGCCTGCTTACAGACACTCTTGCCAAACTGGGTATCAAGATATTAGGTGAAATAAGGTATCTCATTGTTAACCTCAGTCTCGTTCTTTAATTAGAAATGAGACTAAAAGAAGACAAGGCACCGGTTTTATTCAAGACAGTACTGGAAGTCCTAGCCACAGTAATGCTACCACATAAAGAAATAAAATGCATTCAGATTGGTAGAGAAGAAGCAACACTTTCACTATTCGCAGATGACATGATACTATTTATAGAAAACCCTAAAGACTCCACCAAAAAAATACTAGACCTGATAAATGAATTCAGTAAAGTTGTAGGATACCAAATCAATATGCAGAAATCTGTTGAATTTCTATACATTGATAATGAAGCAGGAGAAAGTGAGATCAAGAAAACAATCCTGTGAGGCCCCTGGGTGTCTCAGTCGGTAAAACATCTGTCTTCAGCTCAGGTCATGATCCCTGGGTCCTGGAATTGAGCCCTGCATAGGGCTCCATGCTCAGCAAGGGAGTCTGCTTCTCCCTCTCCCTCTGCCCCTGCTCCTGTACTCTCTCTCCCTCACTCTGTGTCTCAAATAAATAAACAAAATCTTAAAAAAAAAAAAAAAGAAAGAAAGAAAGAAAGAAAACAATCCCATTCACAATTGCACCAAAAACAATAAAATAACCAAAGAGGTAAAAGACCTGTATTCTTGAAAACTATAAAACACTGGTGAAAGAAATTCAAGGTGGGGCATCTGGATGGCTCAATCTTTATTGAAAGAGTCTGCTTTCAGCTCAGGTCATGATCCCAGGTCCCGGGATGGAGCCCCACATTAGGCTCTTGCTCAGTGGGGAGCCTGCTTCTCCCTCTCCCTCTGCCTGACCATTCTGCCTTCTTGTGCTCACACACACTCTCTGTCAAATAAATAAATAAATCTTAAAAATAACTGCTCTTTTTAAAAAAGATTTTATTTATTCATTTGAGAGAGAGACAAAGAAAGCACAAGCAGGAGGAGAGGCAGAGGGAGAGAGAGAAGCAGACCCCCACCAAGCCAGGAGCCCCACATGGGGCTCTATCCCAGGACCCGGAAATCGCAACCAGAACCCAAGGCAGATGCCTAACGTTCTGAGCCATCCAGGTGCCCCTAAATAAATAAAATCTTAAAAAAAAAAAAAAAAAAAAAAAAGAAGGGACGCCTGGGTGATTCAGTCATTAAGCATCTACTTCGGCTCAGGTCATGATCCTGGAGTCCGGGGACTGAGTCCCACATTGGGCTCCCAACTCCACGGGAAGTCTGCTTCTCCCTCTAACCCTCTCCCCACTCATGCTCTCTCTCACTGTCTCTCTTTCAAATAAATAAATAAAAATCTTAAAAAAAAAAAAAAAGAATTTTAGGGGTATCTGGGTGGCTCAGTGGGTTAAAGCCTCTGCCTTTGGCTCAGGTCATGATCTCAGGGTCCTGGGATCGAGCCCCGCATCGGGCTCTCTGCTCAGCGGGGAGCCTGCTTCCCCCTCTCTCTCTGCCTGCTGCTCTGCCTACTTCTGATCTCTCTCTGTCAAATAAATAAGATCTTAAAAAAAAAAGAATTTTAAAACACGTTTAGTAGTATTAAACGGTTTTATTTAAAAACCTACTAGTCTTTTCTGCCTCTTTTCTTGCAAGTCACTCTCCACGTATCATGAGTGAACTTTCCAAAACACAGATTTGGTTGTGTCACACCTCTGTCTAAAACTCTCAATGGCTCACTATCACCTAGAGGATAAAGACCAAGCCCCTTGGCCGTCAGGCCATTAGAGGGGCTTCATGGTTTTGCCTCAACCTTCCTTTCTAGCCTCATCACCTATGTATACCCCCAGACCATACTGCCTTGGCCTTGCAACTAATCTCTTAGCCACACCAGACTCCAACCTGCTATTTCCCATACAGATGTATTATTCATACTGTAATACATACCAGTACTTCTCCCTTCTTCAACTAATGAAGACCTCCTGGGCCTCTGTGATCCAGAGAATGTCCACTTTCCTGATTCCCCAAAGAGAGAGCTTTGGTTCCTCCTCCCTCCCCATGCCCCCATAATGCAATGTTCATACCTGGCTGCTCCTAGCTCCTGACACCCCTCTGCACCTTTGTGCTCACGTCTACCTCCCCAGTGCCCAGACTAGTGCCAGGCAGAGAGTAAGGGCTTCATGCTACGTCTCTTAGCTAATTTAATATTTGATTAGAGACCACACACTCTCACACAAAAACTGTCATTGAAGATGTATAAGTTAAAACACAGAACTTCTCATCAGAATGTCTCCTAGGGACAGCTGGGTCAGAGCAGTTGGCTAGCTGCTAAGGTGTTTAATAAAACCCTAGTTAATTAACAAGAAAAAGATTCCTTTGTGGTTTGCTTCACAGCCGAGGACAGCAAGAAGCTCCTGCTGGAGACGGATCTTGGCCTGCTTCGGGTTGCTTTCAGACCTTTTAGAGTTAAAAGAGTTATGGGGAGGGCGCCTGGGTGGCTCAGTTGGTTAAGTGACTGCCATAGGCTCAGGTCATCATCCCGGAGTCCCGGGATCGAGTCCCACATCGGGCTCCCAGTCTGTGGGGAGTCTGCTTCTCCCTCTGATCTTCTCCCCTCTCATGCTTGCTCTCTAATAAATAAATAAAAATCTTAAAAAAAAAAAAAAAGAGTTATGGGAGACAGGTGCTATTCCAAACCCAGACCAAGCCACGGAAGGGCTGTCCTTGTTCCCCTGAGTCTGGCATCCCCAGCCCTCCACACACTCCCAGAGGGTTGGCAGAAGAAGATTTTAATTGGTACAATCCCTCCAGAGAGCGATTTGACAGTGTGACAATGTCTAACCACTCTGATCTCCCACCCCACCTCGAGGAACCCAAACTGTAGAAATGCTGTCAGGATCCGCGTCTGAGGATGAGTTGTTACTGTGTTGTTTAGGGAAAGAATAAGCAAATTATGCCTTATCCAGTCCTAGCATCCAAGCAGATGTTCAAAAGAATAAGGTAGGTTTTTTGTTATGAGATGGCAGCAAAATCCTATACAGGTTTCCAGTCTACAAAGCAACAGCAACAATACATTTCATACATGGAAGAATACACACACACACAATTTGTAAAGGGAGGAGAGAAGATCTAGCAGGATACCCCATCTAATCTCCTGGGGGAGAACCGTAGAGAGGTGAAGGAGTACTTTCAGTTTTCACTGTCAAAGCTGTGGGTTGTTTCCATTTTTACAAGCATATATTAATTTTGTAGTTAAAAGGAAGATAAACAAAGCCCTTTACAATGCTGGCTTCCGTGTATCTTTTCAACCTTGACTCACAGGGCTTCCTTATTCCAGGGATGATCAAGTTAGAATAATCACCAGCAACTGTAAAGAGAGAGAGAGAGAGAGAGAGAGAGTGTGTGTTTTAAGATTTTCTTTCTAAATAATCTCTATACCCAACATGGGGCTTGAACCCATGGCCCCAAGACCAAGAGTTGCATGCTCCACTGACTGAGCCAGCCAGGTGCCCCAAATTGTGCCTGTTTTTATTCTTTTATTTCTTTAAAAATTTTTTAAAAGATTTTATTTATTTACTTGATGGAGAGAGAAATCACAAGCAGGCAGAGAGAGAGAGGGGGAAGCAGGCTCCCCGCTGAGCAGACAGCCCGATGCAGGGCTCCATCCCAGGACCCTGAGATCATGATCTGGGCTGAAGGCAGAGGCTTAACCCACTGAGCCATCCAGGTGCCTCTATTCTTTTATTTCTTATAAAGATTTATTTATTGGGACACCTGGGTGGCTCAGTCGGCTAAGCGTCTGCCTTCAGCTCAGGTCATGATCCTAGGGTCTTGGGATCGAGCCCTGCATCAGGCTCCCTGCTCAGTGGGGAGTCTGCTTCTCCCTCTCCCTGCACTGCTCCCCCTGCTTGTTCTTTCTCTATCTGTAGAATAAATAAGTAAAATCTTAAAAAAAATTTTTTTAAAGATTTATTTATTTATTTGAGAGAGAGCGAGAAAAGGAGAGAGAGTGCTTGAGTTGGGGGAGGAGCAGAGGGAGAGGGAAACTCAAGCAAACTCCCGGCTAAGCACCGAGCCAGACATAGGGCTCGATCTCACAACCCTCAGATCAGGACCTGAGACGAAACTGAGAGTCAGAGGCTCAACCCACTGCACCATCAGGCACCCCGTGTGTGTGTGTGTGTGTGTGTGTGTGTGTGTTTAAGATTTTATTTATTTATTTGACAGAGACAGAGACCACAAGTAGGCAGAGAGGCAGGCAGAGAGAGAGGAGGAAGCAGGCTCCCCGCCGAGCAGAGAGGCTGATGCGGGGCTTGATCCCAGGACCCTGAGATCATGACCTGAGCCGAAGGCAGAGGCTTAACCCACTGAGCCACCCAGGCGCCCCCCGTGTGTGTGTGTTTTAAAGCATACCATGCCCACCATGTGTTTTGATTCTGGCCAATCCATGACAGATACCACTATTATCACCTTCATTTACTTCTCAGGACACTTGGATTCATGACCTCTGGTTTTGAATTTGTAAGATTCACCAAGAAGAAAATCATACCCCATGTTAGGGGAAACACTAGAAAACGGGCACCCTATCTTCTGCTAGTAGGAATGTAGAGATGAGCAAATCTTCTGGGGAGCAATTTGATAATACGCATTAGCATTCTTCAAAATCTGCCTCCCTTTATCCTAGCACTTCCTTTACTAGAAACGTATCCCAAGGACATAATTAAGGATATGCACAGAGTTTCAGCCACGAGGATGTTCATTTAGAAGATGCTTATGATACTGAAAAATTGGAAACCACTTAAATATCCAAGAATAGAAAATTACTTAAATAAATTATGTTCCGTTCATATGAGAGAATACTGTAAAGTCATTAAAGAGTGTTGAAGACGAATGTTTAATGACAGGGAATACAGCTCATGATGCGTTTTTAAAAGTAGGTCACAAACAGTATGTACATGAGTCCATTTCTGCTTTTGTAGAAAAGAGAATGTATATGATATATTTGTGTAGGATAAAAAGGGGGAAGGGATTACACCAAAACGTTAATACAAGTTACCTCTGGGGGTGGAGAATACCCAAGATTACCTCCTTTTCTTAATTGTATGTTTACAGTCCCCCCCCTTGTTAAATGTCTTTTTTTTTTTTAAGATTTTATTTATTTATTTTTGACAGAGAGAGAGAGATCACAAGTAGACAGAGAGGCAGGCAGAGAGAGAAGAGGAAGCAGGCTCCCCGCTGAGCAGAGAGCCTGATATGGGGCTCGATCCCAGGACCCTGAGATCATGACCTGAGCCGAAGGCAGAGGATTAACCCGCTGAGGCACCCAGGCGCCCCCCACTTGTTAAATGTCTTACAATAAAAATACATCATACTTTAGGGGCACCTGGGTGGCTCAGTGGGTTAAAGCCTCTGTCTCAGCAGGGAGCCTGCTTCCCCCCTCTCTCTCTCTGCCTCCCTCTCTGCCTATTTGTGATCTCTGTCTGTTGAATAAATAAATAAATCTTTTTTTTTTTTAAGTGCATCACATTTTAAAAAGGAGACTCGTGTCCTTGCTCTTTCCCTGAAGCAGCTTTTGTGGCCCTGTCCCTCTCCCTTGCAGAACCCTGTCCTCTCTATGCCCTGAAAACCCTGCCCACTGTGCAAGGCCTGGCCCTCCAGGAAGTGTGCCATGATTCCGGTGGGCTTCTGAGCTCTCGAGCTCACACTCAGCTCTCTGCCTCACTTGCAAGGGATACAAGCGTCATGGGACAAGGCATGCTGGGATGTGGCTCATCAGCCTAGGAAGCTTACAGCATCTCCAAAGCAACTGTTCAGTCTCTGGTCCTTTAAATAGATCACGCTGCTTACACAGCAGGTAATTGGGGGCCTAAAAGCCCTTGTCTGAGTGCCAACTTCATGCCCTCAACCAGTACCCTATGCTGCTCCTACACCACCCTCTGGAATAGGTGTGAGAGCTGAGAAAACTGAGATTTGGCACGGGTAAGTCATAGTTCAAGGTCATTTCAGCAGAGGATCAGAGAGGCCTGGGAACTCAGCGTGAGCAGATGATGGTCGGGGTGAGACACTGAATGAACGAGAGGGTCACAAAAGGGAAGAGTCTGGTGTGGCTGAGGAAAGGGGCTAGGGTCCCCACCAGAAAAGCAGAGGTCTAGCGCTGAGCTCCAGTCAAGTCAGGAGAAGTGAAAGCTGGGAACAGAAGCTTCCCAGGGCTCCCTCCCATCCAGAAACACCACCCACCAGTCTGGCACGGCACAGCCATTCCTAGACCATACCTGCCACTGTTCCCCTGGGTCTGGGGCTCAGGAACCAGGCAGAGCTGTGTCTGCTGAGAAGGGTGGAGGTGGGGGGACACAGGGCCTTCTTGTGTCTGGGGTGGGTGTCGAATAAGCCACGGCTCTTGGCATACACCTGCTACAAGGGAGCTGCTGTGAGCGGAGGCAACGCCTCACACCTCATCTCATCCATCTGGGGCACAGCATAAAACCCAGGTGGTGGATCCTGGGGGCCTCAGGTGACATGATGACTCTGGGCCCCAAAGTTCTCAGCTCAGGTCCTGGCTCTGCCACTAACTGTCCCTGGGACTCTGGCATGTCACTTTCCCTCTCGATGCTGTGATAATAGCTCCCTTTGGGGCTGGGCAATGATGTGTGTGGGAAAGTGTTTTGAGAGCTTGAGTCAAGAATAGCTAGTACAGCCGCTTTGGAAAACAGTCTGGCGGCTCCTCAGAAAGTGAAGCCGAGTTCCCACGTGACCCAGCCATGACACTCCTAGGTAGATAACCAAAGAAATGAACACGTGGGGTGCCTGGGTGGCTCAGTCGGTTAAGCGTCTGCCTTCGGCTCAGGTCATGATCCCAGAGTCCTGGGACGGAGTCCTGCATCGGGCTCCCTGCTCACCAGGGAGTCTGCTTCTCTCTCTCTCTCTCCCTCTGCCCCTCCCCGCTGCTTGCCTTCTCTATCAAATAAACAAAATCTTCCAAAAAAAAAAAAAAAAGAAGAAGAAATGAGCATGTATGTTCACAAATATTCATGACAGTATACTCATAGCACCCCCAAAGTGGAAATAACCCAAATGTCCATCCGCTGACAAATGAACAAAATCTCTTCACCGGAGAAGAATATGATTCAGCCTTAAAGAAAGAATCAAGGGGCACCTGGGTGGCTCAGTAGTTAAGCGTCTGCCTTCAGCTCAGGTCATGGTCCCAGGGTCCTGGGATCGAGCCCTGCCTCGGGCTTCCTGCTTAGTGGGAAGCCTGCTTCTCCCTCTCCCACTCCCCCTGCTTATGTTCCTTCTCTCGCTGTGTCTCTCTCTAACAAATTAATAAATAATATCTTAAAAATAAAAAAGAACCAAGTGCTGCTTCCGTGCTACAACAGGGAAAACATTATGCTAAGTGAAGAAGCCAGGCACAGGAGGCCACACCCATCTGTATGATTACGTGTCCATGAAATGCCCACAACAGGCAAATCCATAGAGATGGAAAGTAGATTTGCAGGTTGCCTGGGGCAGCAGAAATTGGGTAGAGTGACGGCTAAGGGGCACTGAGTTTCTCTGGGGCGATAAAAACGTTCTGGAACTTGTGGTGATGGGTGCACAACCTTGTGAATATACTAGAACCCACTGAATGGTACACGGGAAAGGGGAGAACTGTATGGTATGAGAATTAAAAAAAACAAAGAAAGAAAGAAAACAAGAACAAAGAATAGCTAGCATTTACTCGGTGCTTACTCCTCCCAGCTCTATCCTGCAGTCTCCCTGTTTTCCTTAATCCTCACACCAAGACCAAGAGGGGAGAACTCTCTTCTCCCTACCCTGTAGACAGGAAGTGAAGCAGAGGGAAGTCGGTAACTTGCCGGAAGTGGCACAGCTACGACGTTCTGCTCGGGCAAGTTCAGTGCAGCCGGCGCGCACCTCCTGCGAGGGCCCACACATGGCACTCGGTACCTCTGCATGGGACGAGTCTTGCTGTCTGTGGGGGCGCAGGGAGCAGATGTCTTCTCCGCTGACTCCCAGCTCAAGGCCTGGCTCAAACACATTTACTGAATGGACGGAGCAGGGTGCCACCTCTGCCCTCTCGGCTGGTTTGCAGAGAGATCAACTTTTCACAAAAGCCCAGCATCCGCTGTGAAATCTTAAGGCTGCCAGATGCCGCTTCACATTCACCCTGAGGTTGCTGAGACAGAGGCAAGAACCACCTCAAATAGAGGCAAAATGCATTTGTGGTTTTGGAGGAAAGTCGCTAGAAGACACAGTCTGTCTTCCAAGGCCAAGGTTGCTCCAATTCCGTTTACTTAAAGTAGAAAGAAGACAATCCCTGCCCCGGGAGTCTGGGCTGGCTTGCAGGAAGAAGGTTGGTTGTTGTTGTTGGTTTTTTTTTTTCTGAGCATCTACCACTAACCAGGAGAGAGCGGACGGGAGACAGTGGGAGCCAAAGCAAACATTCTGAAGTCAGAGATAATGGGAGAAGGTGGGAGGAATGGGAACAGGTTTGGAGCCCAAGCAGGAAGCAGGTCTGAAAGGAAGGGTGGGAAGGCAGGAAGTTTTCTGCACTTTTAGGAAAAGATTGCCGTGTTGAGTTTTGGGGGGAGGCCCCTACGATCCCGGGCCTGCTGAGCTGGGGTCCAAACCACAGCCAAGTCCAGCCGAGACTACTCCCACGGCCTCTACCTGGGCCTTCCTGACTTCCGCCTCACCCCCTCTCTGTCATCCCACATTTGAACCCAAGGCATCCTTCTAATACAGATTGTCCCATCCCTCCACTGCTCAAAACCCTTCCAGGACTCCCCCTTGCCTATGGTTTAAAGACCCATCCATACAAGGACTTTTAGGCTTGTGTCCACACGCTGGCTCAGTGTTCCGTGTTTTCCTGCTTCCATCTAGTCCCACCTTGCTCTGTGTAACCACCCACCACCCAGTGCACCAGACTTCCTGCTCTTCCTGAAATGAGCTCGGTCTTTCCCACTTGTTTGTATTTTCTCCTTTTCAGATATGTCTTGCCTCCTCAAATAGTCCCTTGAGGGACTCTTTTCTCCACTTCTCTACATCTCCCTCAGGGTCTAGCCCAGTGCTGGCTATGGACCGAAAGCTCAGTTATTGCTACAAGAACTAAGGAAGTCACCATAACTGCACAGTGGACAGCAGGATTCTGGACAACTAACCTGGTTGTCCAGATTGTCTGGTTGGCTCCTATGTAGCTTGATGCATTAGGTTGGGCTCCCCAGCAAGCAGACCCTGAGGAAACCGCTGGGGTTCAAATGGAGCACTTGGGAGGTATGGACCAGTATAGGGCGCTTTTATGAGCAGGCATCATTCCAAGCACCTGGGGCTCTGTCTCCCTGGGGACTTCTGGGAAATGGGATAAAACACGGCTTAGTGTTACTCCACCCCAAGGGCCAAGGATACCTGCCATCTTCCTGGCGTGAGGGCCCTTCCTGGGGTGCTTACTCCTGGGCACCCATGGGCTGCTTCTGGAGTCATGGCTGCCCACAGCAGGGCCCCACAGACAGGCTCCAGACATGTGGGAGGGGATGGAGGGGACAGGCGCAGGGGCTGCCAGCCTTGTCAGTCTTCATCTCAAATGTGGGCCCATCTTTCCCATCTGTGCCTTTGCTTGTGCTATTCCCATCCCTGGCCTGCCCATCTCTGGGCCTCTTCTCCCCCAGTGGGTGAACTCCCACACCTCCTCCAGGCCCCAGCCAGACGGTCTCTCTCCTGGAGGCTTCTTCTGAGCCACCCCAGAGGAGTCAGCGCCTCTCCCCTCCCGGCTCCCATGGCACCGACCCTCTGTTATCACCAGGTACGGGGATGGCCGGTGGTCCTGCCGGCCTGGCCCTCTGGACTGGAAACTCTGCCAGGGCAGGGTCCCATCTGTGTCCCTAGTACCCAGCAGTGAGGGACTCCTTGAGGGAAGAAGCAGCAGTAATATCAAACAGTTACCGAGTGCTCACTATGTGCCAGACTCTGATCTAAATTCTTCCCTCAGGATGTCTTATTTAGTCTACACAGCCACCTACCCCAGAGGGACGTGCCATAACCATCACCATCTCACAGAGGAGGCGCCTAAAGCCCAGAGGACTTGAGGAACTTGCCCAAAGCCCCACAGCTCTAGGAGCCAAGCGAGGAATGACAGCAGGGGCCCTGTCCCTGGCCCATTGGCCACTCACCACCCACCAGGAGCGAGGCCAGGGCTGGAGACTGGCAGCTGGCCCAGGGCTCCTGGAAGTTGCCTCAGACTAAGAAAAGTCTTTTGGGAGGATGGTGAGTGAGGAAAAAACACAGGGCTGCAGAGAGGGGCCCGGAGCTGGGAAACCTGACCCAGTCTTGGATGAGGGAACTGTGGAGGAGGGGCGTGGGGGGGTCCCCTGAGGAGCGGGCAGCTGGGCTCGGGCCGTGAGGGAGTCAGGTCAGAGGGCAGCAGCAGACAAGCGCGGCTCGCAGCCACACAGCCCCCTCTGGGCTTCGACGTCTTCACACACACTCCTCACCTCACCCCAACCCCACTGACACCGGAGAGGCTGGGTTCGATGATTCTGCCCAAGGTCATAGACAGAGCTGGCACTTCAAAGGAGGTGTGTCTGGCCCTGAAGGCCGAGCTCTTTCCTCTTAGATCTCAGTCAAGCCGGACCTGGGAGATCAGACTTTCCTCGATGGCTGGGTGGGGGAGGGGAAGGGAGGCAGAGCCCCCACAGTAAGTCGGGCTCCCAGTCCATACCAGAGAAATCTCAGTCCCTTATCTCCTGTCTCATCACGGCCTTAGGAGGAAAGGATCATTGCTTCCCTTTCGCCATTGAAGAAACTGAGGCCCAGAGAGGTCAAGCACCTCAGCCAAAGACATAGAGCAAGCAACGGCAGAGTGAGGATGGGGACCCAATATGACTAGGCCCCAAGGCACAAAGTCGAACAGGTAGATAGAAGAAGAGGGCATCGAAGGGATTGTAGATCGGGTTTCACCAAGTTGGACTTGACGCCGCACTGTTCACCTACGGTCTACTGACGCACGCGCACTCACACCCGGAGATCCCTCACACCAGTGAACAGGAGACCCGCAACTCACCCAGATCCCCGTACAGCAGGCACGAGGCACCCCACCAGCATGAGGCGGCCAGCCAAGGTCACGTGTGAGATGATCATGCCCACTGGCCCAGTGGCCAGAGGCAGCTGCACGGACTGGCCACAAACTCAGGGGTCCCTAAGGCTCTGTACATATTCCCCTGGGGATGAGGGATGGGCAGAGACGCACAAAGGCATCTCAGAGGACAGGAAATCATTTTGTTAGCTACCGAAATCCTGACTGTTTTGTGCAATTTTATTTGGCCTCTGGGGAAAGAACTCACTGTGAGCTAACAAGGGCAAAAACAGAGATGCAGGGAAAAAAACTCAGCTCTGAAAATGCAAAGGCTTGACGGTGCTTTCTGGAGATTTCACTGAGGTAAAGTCAATGGTAAAAGAGACATCCATCTAGAAAGGATGAACATTTCACGGGAATCACAGGGCAGGTTCAGAGAAGACATTTTCCCAAGTAATACGAGTGAAACGCTAGCATTCCCTTTATTACCTTAGAAAGGTTTGGGATCAAAAGGGAACCCGCGCTGCAGTTTTGTTGTGGTGGCATGCACGTAACAAAATCCAAAGGGGTTTAAAAATTAAGCCCGGAAAGTTGCAACTGTTTCTTGTCTTTACAGAATTTTCCAAACCCACTCAATTTTGGTTGTAGTACGTGATCTGTATCACCTCGTATGGCCGAGGGGTAGCCAGCATCACACTTTGTACTTTTATTTATCTATTTATTTATTTACACTTTTTACTTTTAAAAATAGCTTTTCGGAGATATGACCCACATACCATACAGCTCACCCTTTTAAAGAGTACGATCCATTGGTTTTCAGTATACTCACAGAGTTGCACAAACATCACCACTGTCTAATTCCAGAGCATTTTTGAAAATAAACCCTGTACCCATTAGCAGTCGATCCAAATTCTCTCTTTCCCCCAGTTGCTGACAACCACTAATTCACTTTCTGTCTCTATGCATTTATGTATTCTAGATATTTCCCATAAACGGAACACTAAAACGTGTGATGCTATGGGTTGAACTGTGTCCCCTCAAAATTTATATGTTGAAGTCTGAACCCCCGTATTTGGAATGTGACCTTATTTGGAAATAGGGTCTTTTTTTTTTAAGATTTTATTTACTTGATAGAGATCACAAGTAGGCAGAGAGGCAGGCAGAGAGAGAGAAGGGGAAGCAGGCTCCCTGCTGAGCATAGAGCCCGATGCGGGGCTTGATGCGGGGCTTGATCCCAGGACCCTGAGACCATGACCTGAGCCAAAGGCAGAGGCTTTAACCCACTGAGCCACCCAGGCACCCCTGGAAATAGGGTCTTTGCCCTTGCAATCAAGTCGGCTGAGGTCATTAGTGTAGGCCTTACTCCAACACGACTGATGTCCTTATAAAAAGGGGAAATTTGGACACAGGGGGAACACCATGTGAAGACAACGGTAGGAATTAAGGCGGTGCTTCTACAAGCCAAGGAATGCCAAAGATTGCCAGCAAACCACCAGAAGCGAAGCCAGGGGCAGACAACATGTTCTCCCTCACAGCCCCAAGAAGAAATCAATGCCACGGACATCTTGATGTTGGACTTCCAGCCTCCAGAACCCTGAGACGATACATTTGTGTTATCAAACCAACCCAGACTGTGGTCCTGTGTTAGAGCAAACACACACACATGGCCTTTTGTGACTGTCTTCTTGCACTTCGTGTGCTTTCAAGGCTTACCCATGTTGTAGTACATGGTCCTTGGTTTCCTTTTGATGACCAAAGAATATTCCACTGTATGGATTCTACTGTGGGAACATACCACATGTTATTGTCCACTCATCAGTTGAGGGACCTTTGGGTTTCATTTCCTAGTATGAAAAAAAAAATGCTGCTGTGACCATTCATGGACACGTTTCTGTGTGGACCTCTAGTTCCATTTCTCTTGGTTGTGCACCTATATTTCTCTCTTACAGGTATGGATGCAGGCCCCACGTGGTGACTTGCCCAAAGTTATTAGCTAGAACATGAACAAGCTGCCCCTCTAACCTAGAATGTGTTTGAGTCCACATCAGAGCTCTTTCAACGAGGTTAGGGTACACACTCACACTCGTGCAAAGATGTCCCTACATAAATGCATCACACTGAACAAGGTGTATTGGTTTAAGCCCACTGCTTTGACCAGCGTGCAGAAATTCAGCAAAAGCAATCAAATAGACGTGGCCTGATGCCGAGGGAGATAAGTGAGACTTCCAAAGAATAAACAAGGGAGAACATTGATTTGACTATCCCCGAGTGATAGACCAAAAAAACATTTAGGACAGTATAAAGAGATTGGTGAACAGCAAATGGCCCACACTTGGCCTTCAGAAATGTGCACCCAACTTCTTATTGATTGGGATGAGATTTCTGGAAGTAAATGCACTTTACCAAAAGCATAGTACACAAGGCAAGGATGTTTATGTGAAGAGAGGCACATTTGAAACCTGTTCTAACCATCCAGTTACCCATGGAGGGCAAGGGAAGCTTTCGTAAGTGAAGGCACTGACGATGGGGTTAGCGCAGGAAGACTTGATTTCACCTTGTCTATGAGTGAGCAGGATCAGAAGCTATTCTGAGCGGCCTCAAAGGAAAAGCGCCAGCAATCATAAATAAAGAAGTCAAGCATGTCCGGCGGCCATATCAAATATGACATTCCTGAAGAATGTGTGAACATGGCATTTTTCAAGCTGCTGCTGCTTTTTTAAGAAATAGAAAATGCCTTCTCCCCAGCAACAATAGCATTCACTACAACTGAAACCTAACGGAAGGTAAAGTAATTTGGGACAGAAAGAAAAAAAGTCCTATTGATAGTATCGAGGTGCAAATTCAGCCATTCAGGCAACAAGGATTTATTTTTGACTCTCAGTGCCTGTCATTTTGTCCCCACTGTTCTCTAGTCCCTCATCCTGCTTCCTTTTCTTTTTCTTTCTTATTTTCTCATGACTACCTGAACATATATAAGTATATTGTTTATTTGCTTATTGCCTGTGATGGTCAATTTCACGTGTCAGTTGCCAGACTATAAGGGGGCTAGACGTTTGGTGCGTCTGTGAGAGTGTTTTTGGATGAGATTAAATTTGAATCAATAAGCAGAGTAAAGCGGATTGCTCTCCCTAATGCGGGTGGCCGTCATCCAATCATTAAAGAGCTGAATCGAACAAAAGGACCGAAGAAGAGGGAACTTTACCCTCCTGGCTGCTGAGCTGGGACGTTGGATTCTTCCTGCCCTCAAACTGGAACTGGCACCATGGGCTTTCCCACTCTTTGGGCCTCTGGACTCAAGCTGGGATCGTATCACTAGCTTTCCTGGGTTTCCGGCTTGCCAAACGCAGACCCTGGGACTTCTTAGACGCCATAACTGCATGAGCTAATTCCTTAGAATAAATCTCTTGCTATAGACACATAGATACAGATATAGATAGAAATATTGGTATAGATAGTTCCTGTTGGTACTGTTTCTCTGGAGAACTCTGACACATTGCCCATCTCCCCACTGAAGTGCAAGTTCTCCCACTCACCTCGCTTCCTGATGATGCCTCCAGCCTCCTACGTCGTCTGTCTGGTTCTCCTTTCCCCTCTTCCCATAGTGTTTCCCACAAATGGGACATGTCATTCTGCTTAAAGTCTGAAAGGTTTCCTGCGGGGGATAGAGGGTTGTATGGTGAAAGGTGCTCGGGCTCCCTATTTCTGAGCCCCTGACAGCAGACAGCCACAGATGGAGACAATTTTCAGACCCGCTCTCTGACCGAGGTTATCCCACTTGTCTCGAGGTCACCTCCACTCCCCTGATTTCAACATCACCCCCTTGGGTGAGAGATCCAAGTAGCCATCTTGGCGCACCTGACAGCTGAACTGGGCTACCTGTCCTCTTTCCTCCTCACCTTCCTCCAAGAATTCCTACTGGCTCCCGCTCGGGCTCACCACCGCAGATCAGCCCCATTCCCACAGCCTGGTATTAAGCTCGGGCATGCACTCTGCTCACTTGCCGGCACATGGCAGGCACTCAAAGCCTGGTAGTACTTAATTTTCTTAATAACAGCTTTGTTGAGATTGTAATTCTCATACCATAAAATTCACCCCTTTAAAGTGTACAATTTGGTGATCTCTTCAGAGTTGGGCAACCATCACTATTATCTATTTTCAAAACATTTTCATCACCCCCGCCCAAAACCCTACTCATCAGCAGTCCCTCCTTTGCCTTCCCTCCCCCCCAATCCCTGGTAACCACAGATTGGCTTTCTGATGGGATTTGCCTATTCTGGACATTTCACATAAGGGGAATCATACAACATGTTGTCTTTCATGTCTGGCTTCTTTAACATCATGTTTTCAAGGTTCATCTGTATTCTAGCATGTTATCAGTAATTCATTCCTTTTTATTGCCAAATGAGATTCCATTCCATTCCATACGTCACATTTTGTGTATCCATTCCTCATCTGATGGACGTTTGGGTTGTTTCTGCTTTGGGGCTATTGTGAAAAGTGCTTCTGTGAACATTCATGCACAAGCTTTGGTGTAGACACACATGCGGACATGGGTCTACTAGTAATGAATTGCTGAGTCATATGGCAACCGTGTATTTAACTATCCCAGGAAATGCCAGACTTCAAAAGTGGTTGTAGCATTTTACATTCCCACCAGCAATGTGGGAGGGTTCTAATTTCACCACATTCTCAACACTCGGCATTTTCTGCCTTTGTTGTTTTAACCACCCTAGTTGGGGCAGCATTTAATATTTACTGTTGGGTCTGGTGTAAATTCTGGGTTCAAGAGTCCACCCAGCTTCCCTGTGGTCCATCCTTCACCATCCTGGCCCATTTTAGTCTCTAGACTACATTGCTGTCCCCTAACATCCCAAGTCCTTCCCTTGGTTCCATCCCTCCCCTCCTATGCATTGAGACACCTTCGTCTCTTTGTGCCACTGCGATTGTCCCACTCTAAACCAGACAAACATCTAGAACCATGTAAGGCCACCTGCATGAAGAATGTGGTCGGTTTCTGGAGCCTCAGCTGTTAGGAATGTTCTTGGCTACAGAGTCCAGCCCACATTGAACCCAAGTACCCTTTGGGTGCTGTCCTTTTAGATACCACAAAGGAAGGAGGAATTAGCTCTGATTTGGGTTGCTTCAAAAAACAGCTAATGATGCATGGCGATAATGATAAAATTGGGCAACATTTATTTATTCAGTGCTTACCATGGACCTGGCACTCTGCTAAGCACTTATGCGTATACTCTTCATTAACCTTTACAACACTCTCATGAGGGAAGTGTAGTTATTCCCACTTTACTGCTGAGGAAATTCTATAGAAAGGACGAGTCAAAAAAAGCTCAAGATACCCAGCATGCAAACACTGGAAATATAAATCCTGGATTATCTGAGGCAGAATTCCAATGCTTACTTGGTATGCAGGGTCTGCCTCCGCTTTTGAGAAGAAGTAGGTACAGTCCTGCACCCCACTTTCAGATACCAGAATCTGCGTTAGTCTCCTATTGCTGCTGGGACAAGTTAACACAAACTTAGTGGCTTAAAACAATACAGATTTATTATCTTATAGTTCTGGATGTCAGAGTCCTCCCTGGACCTTAGTAGGCTAAAATAAAGATGTCGGGGCGCCTGGGTGGCTCAGTAGCCTCTGCCTTCAGCTTAGGTCATGCTCTTAGGGTCCTGGGATTGAGCCCCGCATCGGGCTCTCTGCTCAGCGGGGAGCCTGCTTCCCCCCCACCCCTGCCTGCCTCTCTGCCTACTTGTGATCTCTGCCAAATAAATAAAATCTTTTTTTTTAAATAAATAAAATAAAATAAAGATGTCAGCAGGGCCGCATTCTTTCTTGGAGGCTCTGGGGGAAAATCCATTTTCTTATCTCCAACCTCTAGGGTATTCCTCTGTCCATGGCTCCTTCCTCCATCTTTAAAGCCAGCAATGGCCTCTTGAGTCCTTCTCCTATGTTTCACTTTGACCCTCTCTTCTGCCTCTTTTGCTCAGTTATAAGGATCCTTGCGGTTCCATTGGGTGCACCCAGATAATCCAGGATGTTCTCTCTCTCTTAAAATCAGTTGATTAGCAAACTTAATTCCACCTACTACCCTAACTCTCCTTTGCCATGTAACTTAATATAGTCACTGGTTCCAGAATTAGGGCATTAATATCTTTGGAGGCCATTATTCTGCCTACCACAGGGAGCTTGGAGTGTGGGTAGGGTGATGAGCATAGGTATAAATCTTTTCAGCTGAGTGGCCTCTTAGTGGAAGAGAAAGTGCTGAGTTCCTTTGGCCTGCCATCAAAGCTACCCTAGCTAATAATTTCACCTGGTTTTTCTCTAGGACTCTCACAACACCTTATTCATTAAACAGTCTTGCCAAAGACAACCTGCAGTCCCTGTGTCTTAGCGTTTTGCCTCCTCTCCCACTGGCTGATATCCAGCATGTAAGAGATTCTAGTGTTTGCCTTATATGTTGGTGATGGACATGAGGGAGGGACTCTGGGGACAGCCCCTGCACCAGACAGAGGGATCTATGTGAAGTCTGGATTCTTTCATATTCCTGAGTAGAAATGTATAGACCTTTGTCAGGATAAACAACTCTGAGCTCAGGGCAAAGATACGGTGGGAAGCTGACAGATACCACCTGTCATTAGATAATGTTACAGTTGGGAGGGGGAGCTGAGTTTTGGGGAGGAGGGATTATGAACAGTTGGAATGGAGAAGTTCTGTTCTTTGTCTTTGTTTTTTGTTGTTGTTGTTTTTTTTAGATTTTTATTTATTTATTTGACAGAGAGATCACAAGTAGGCAGAGAGAGAGGGAGAAGCAGGCTCCCCCACCCCCAAGCCGAGAGCCCGATGCGGGGCTCAATCCCAGGACGCTGGGATCATGACCTGAGCCGAAGGCAGAGGCTTTAACCCGCTGAGCCACCCAGGCATCCCATCTTTGGTTTTTAACAATCTTCCTGGGATGAGTACTTTGGATCTGAATTAGAGAAGTGCTAGGACTCTCAGACTGTCTCTTTTTCGTTTGGCTTGCCCTAGGACCAAAGCAACCAAATGGGGCTCAGGGTTCACAGGCTCTACAACCCGTTACAAATGTGGTGAGTGTCCCGATCCATGCAACAGCATGGGTGAACCTTAAAACATGCCAAGTGGGGGGCACCTGGGTGGCTCAGTCGGTTGGGCATCTGCCTTTAGCTCGGGTCGTGATCCCAGGGTCCTGGGATCAAGCCCCGCATTGGTCTCTCCACTCAGTGGGAAGCCTGCTTCTCCCTCTCCCTCTGCCTGCCTACTTGTTGGGATCTCTGTCTGTCATATAAATAAATAAAATCTTAAAAAAAAAAAAAAAGCCAAGTGAAAGAAGCCAGTCACGAAAGGCTACATATTATATGATTCCATTTGAATGAAACCTCCAGAATAAGTCAATCTGTAGAGACAGGAAGGAGATTCATGATTGCAGGGGCCATAGATGCTGAGGGGAAATGGTGAGGGACTGCTAATGGGCACAGGCTTTCTTTGCCGGGGAGGGGCTGGAAAACAGTCTGAAATTGGATAGCAGTGATGGTTGCCCAGCTCTGAACAGATCACGGAACTGTATACTTCAAAAGAGTGAATTTTGTGCTGTATGAATTATATCCTACTTAAGCTCTTCCTGTCAAGAATGTGATAAGCTTGGGGCGCCTGGGTGGCTCAGCGGGTTAAAGCCTCTGCTTTCAGCTCAGGTCATGATCCCAGGATCCTGGGATCGAGCCCCACATCGGGCTCTCTGCTCCGTGGAGAGCCTGCTTCCTCCTCTCTCTCCGTGCCTGCCTCTCTTGCCTACTTGTGATCTCTGTCAAATAAATAAATAATCTTTAAAAAAAAAAAAAAAGAATGTGATAAGCGTAAAAGGCATTTGGGGACACAGAAGAGGTCTCTTAGTCAAGGAAGGAAAGGTTCTTCAGCAGGGATGCTGCCATGGCCATAGCTGGAAGAGGAGTGTCAGGAGACGGAAGATGGGAAGGGCATTCCACCCAGAGAGAACCGCACGGATAAAGACACGGTGGGGTGAATAAGCCTGGCATCCCCAGAGCTCTACTGCTAAGGCCAGTCCGCCCAGACCCAAGGCTTGATGGATAATTGTGGTCGATGGGTGAATGGATGGATGGACGGACAGGTGGATGGATGGACAGTGGGTGGATGGATGCAGTGGTCACTTGGGGGCACATAATCCAATGATCTTATCTCAACACTTAACTCAGTCCTTATGGAGCACTTCCTGGATGTTGGGTCATGTTAGGAATTTAGAGAATGTCAGAGAAGACATTCCCCTCAGGGAGTTTGCAGTCTATTTGGAGAGAAAGTCCCAAGGGCACAGTGAAGGGGTCAGTTGTGGACCCAAATTACTCTGCTGCTATGGGACTTTAGAGAGGGACCAATGTTACATCTAAGGGAAGAACAGAAGAACCAGAGAAGGAAACAGAGACAGAGAGGTAGAACAGGAAGCAGCGTGGGGTACCCTTACCCCTTAATTCTGCAGGGAGGAAAGCAGCCAGGGAACAGGCTCTCAGGATGCCTACAGGGGAGCATGACTTTCAGGGGAGAGCCCCAGCCTGGGACTTGGAAGCCCTGGGTACTTGTCCCCTTTGAATTCCTGTGTGACCATGGGCTGGTCACTAACCCTCTCTGTGCTCTACTTCCTCATCTATATGTTGATGAATGTGACCTAGAAAGTGTCAAAGGCCTTTCCACAAGGCTGAGTGAGTGGAGTTTGAGCCTTTAGCAAAGCAAGGGCAGAAACACCATTTCAAGTCGATGCCATGCAGTGTGCTAGAGGAAAGAACATAATCTTGGGAGTTAGTCCTGGATTCTCATCCATCTGCAGACTAGACCCCATGTCTTGTGCAAGTGCCTTAGCTTCCCTCGTTTGCAAGACAAGGTTATTAATGCTTATCTCACACAGTTGTGAGAACTGCAGTCGATTAAAAAATATATGTACAATTTCTGAAGCCCTCACTATGTCAGTTTTTAAAAATGTTAATTCTTGTCCCCTGGCTTTAGTTTTGTTTAGCACACACATTTTAGGTCTTAGTCTGCATTGTGCTCCCTGTTCCCCCCAGGGAAGCTACAGCACGAGGGCTGACTGCACCCGCCAGATTAATACTACTTAACCCTGTTACGTTGGCCACGGCTGATTGGCCCCCCGTGGTCACCTGACCCAAACTGGGCCAGCCTGAATTTAGAATTGGGGCAGACACCCGTCAGACTCTGCTGGGTGCTCAAGGCAGTAAGTGATGCATTTGAGAGTCAAGTTCACTTGAGGAAACAGAGGAAAGGAGAGAAGGAAGGAGGGAGGGAGTGAGGGAAGGAAGAAGGAAGGGTTCCTTTGTCAGGCCTTGATTTAATTTGACCAGCTACCAATAGAGGACATGATCACCTCTGATGAAACAGATCCCTGAACTGTCCAGGCTGAAGGGTGGTGGCATCCTGACTGATGTCACCAAGTCACAGCAGGGTCCTTCCTGTGCTCTGTGCCTGATAGGGACCCCTCTGGGGAAGAGAAGGTTCAAAAGAAGAGGGAGGCTCCTGCTGAGATGGGCTGACCTCCTCCTGGGGGGCCGGGGACTAAAGGGGGGGGTGTGGCTGCCTTAAGGAACAGAGCTAACCCAGTTCCTGTCCGGGGTTCCCATCAGGGATACATGTGGCGACAGGGAAGGCAGGAATCTAAGCCACCTGACTATGTTTCGTGGAGACAGGAACATGCTTCAGGGTCTTGTGTTGTTTGTGTCCGGGATTTGGGGTGCCCTTTGCCAAAGCTATTCTCTGTCCTGGGGCCCCTCCGTTGGCTCCTTGGCCTCAGCCATCCCGTGCCTTCCCCTGCCCACAAGCGTCTCTCCGTACCTTCGTCTCATCTTCTGGAGGCCACCGCCACGTCTTCCTGAATCTTGGCTCCTGCTGACTGCCTTCTCTGTGTCTCTTGGCTTCTGCCCTTGCAAAAACAGAGCCCTGCCTCTCTCTGGAGGACCACTCTCAAGCGAGGGGGGGGGGGGGGGGGGGGGGGGGGGAGACTGTGCTGGAGACTGGTCTCCTGCTGTGCTGCCTCCAAAGCTGGTGGCTCTTGGCGGGAGACAGTGAGGAGGAGGGGGAGGGCGGCTAATTTATGTCAATTGCAAACCTTATTCCGGTGTGCAAGGGGTGGGTCACACAGGTAGCTTTATTCTAGAAGGGACAGTGGGCAGGGCCACTCTCAGAGCACAATATGTATCTCTCCAATTTAGACGGAGAAGGAGCAAGTGAGATTGTGGAGGTGGATGTGCTTTTGAAAAGTATAATGGGCTGTCCTGGCACAAATTATTAATTATTGATGACATTAACAAGGCCATTAGGTCGCTATTTGTAGAAGTTTTGCTTCCCTGGAACTTGTAGGCTGAGGGCCGTGGTTACCCATGACCATGGTCTTTGATTCCCACACCCTGTCTGGGGAAATTGCTGGGACACCCGGCCCCTCTCCGCCTTCTCCCGTGAGGGCTGCTTCATCTAGAATCCTCCTTCCCCGCTTCCTCCCTGCTTTCCTGCTGTTGCTCTGGCCGCTCAGGGCTCCCAGCTCTCCTTCAGGCTCCCAAAGGGATCCCAGGTGCTTTCACTTTAGAGCTACTTCCACGGAGGGCTTAGAACATTCCAACAGGCTGCGGAATCAGCTTCCTAGTCTTTTCAGCCAGGCCCACCGGGACTTGAGGGGAGGAGGTGAGGCTGTCTTAAAGCCCCCTGGTTCACATATTCTGGCCCTTTGGAGACAAGGCCTCTGCCTCTGTCAACATCCCAAATTCCAGAAAATGGACCTGGACTGATTTCGCTTGGCCCAGAGATCCACACCGGGACCAGCTGTGGGAGCCGAGGGCCACGTGATGCACACACACCTCTGTGGCTGGACAGTGGGCATCAGTGGAGGGAGCTGCTGAGGGCCAAGCAGACACCGCTACTGGTACCAACCACAGGTCCTCCACACCAAGGAAACTTGGCATGATCAGAGGCTGTCCTAGGCCGCCCCCCCTACTGTTGACCCAGTGACCCAAGCTGGCAGCCATTCACCAGACACCCCGCTTCCTCATGGAGCTTCCTGCCCACCTCAAGTCCTCAGAGACAGCCTTTCCTCCCTCTCCCCTTTTATTTATTTATTATTCATTTTATTCACATTTTGTCTTTTCTAAAGATTTGATTTATTTGATTTATTTATTTGAGAGAGAGAGTACAAGCCAGGGGGAGGGGCAGAGGAGAGGGAGAAGCAGACTCCCTGCTGAGCAGGGAGCCCCACGCAGGGCTCGATCCCAGGACCTGAGCTGAAGGCAGACGCTTAACCCACTGAGCCACCCAGGAGCCCCTCCTCTCTCCCCTTTTTCATTTGAGCATTTTTCCTTTAAGCTGCAGGGCTGGACTCCCAGGCCCCAAACTCCCTTCACTTACTGTGGAATCCGAGGAATGAAGGGTGGGGAGAGGATAGCTTATCAGACAGTCAGCCCTAGTATCTCTGTTTCCAGGCGGATATACAACTTAGGCCCCTCTTTTTCTACCTCCTTTTTTTGGTAATAGCTTTACTGAGATATAATTTGTATACCATACAATTCACTCATTTAAAATGTACAATTCAGGGGCGCCTGCGTGGCTCAGTGGGTTAAAGCCTCTGCCTTCGGCTCAGGTCATGATCCCAGGGTCCTGGGATCGAGCCCCGAGTCGGGCTCTCTGCTCAGCAGGGAATCTGCTTTCCCCCCTCTCTCTCTGCCTCCCTCTGCCTATTTGTGATCTCCATCTGTCAAAATAAATAAATAAATAAATAAACAAATAAAATATACAACTCAATGTTTTTTGTGTATTCCCAACAATCAATTTTTTAACATCCCCCCCAATCCCTATCAGTGTCCCTCCTTTTTCCCCTTAATAACTCCCCCCAGCTGTAGGCAGCCCTCCTCTACATTCTGTCTCTATATATCTGCCTCTGCCGGACATTTCATTCAAGTGGAATCACACAGTACATGATGGTTTATAATTGGCTTCTTTCGTTTAAGATTTTCAAGGTTCTGATGAACAGACACGTGAGAAGATGCTAAACATCACTCATCATCGGATAAATGCAAATCAAAACCACGATAAGTTATCACCTCACACCGGTCAGAATGGCTAAAATCAAAAACACAAGAAACAACAAGTGTTGGCAAGGATGTGGAGAAAAAGAGACCCTCGTGCGCTGTTGGTGGGAATGCAAGCTGGTGCAGCCATCGTGGGAGACAATATGGAGGTCTCTCAAAAAATTAAAAATAGAATCACCATATGATCCAGTAGCTCCACTAGAGGGAAATTTACCCAAAGAATAGGAAAACACTAATTTGAAAAGATATATGCACCCCTATGTTTGTCGCATTACTTACAATAGCCAAAACTATGGGAGCAACTCAAGTGTCCATTGATAAATGGATAAAGGTATGGTATGTATGTGTATGTGTGTGTACACACACACACAAACACTCAAAGAGAGAGGAATATTACATAGCCGTAAAAAATGAAATATTGCCATTTGCAGCAATATGGATAGATCTGGAAGGTATTATGCTAAGTGAAGTAAGTCAGAGAAAGACAAATACCATATGATTTCACTCCTATGTGGAATTTAAGAAACAAAACAAAGGGGGAGAAAAGATAAACAACAAAAAAACACAGATTCTTAACTATAGAGAACAAACTGTTGGTTACCAGAGAGGAGGTGCGGGGGGGACGGGTGTGATGGGTGATGGGGATTGAGAGCACAGTTACAGTGATGAGCACTGAGTGGTGTATAGAATGGTTGAATCAATGTATTGTACACCTGAAACGAATGTAACACTATACATTAATTATACGGGACTTTAAAGAATCAATTTCTTAAAAAACTGAATTTATTAAAATAGGAAGCAGACCAATTCGGCCTATGGGCCATAGTTTGCCAATCCCTAAGAGTACTTCTGTCTTTAAAATAGAAAAGGTTTTAAAAAAAAAAAAAAATAGAAAAGGTTTGATGATCTGCAAGAAGAAGAAGAAGAAGAAAAAGAAGGAAAGAAAGAAAGAAAGAAAGAAAACATTTTCGAGGTTCAGCCCTGTGATAGCAGGTACCAGACTTTATTCTCTCTCATGGTGGAATTATATTCCACTGTATGGATGGACTACATTTTATTTATCCATTCGTCGGATGTTTGGGTTCCTACTTTGGGGTAATTATGACTCATGCCGCTATGAAGATTCATGTACAAGTTTTTGTGTAGACATGTGTCTTCATTTCTCCTGGGTAGACAGCCAGGAGTGGAATCGCCAGGTCACACAGTAGCTCTGTGTTCAACTTTTCTGAGGCCCTGCCAGACTGCTTTCCAAAGCGGCTGTGCCATTTTGCGTTCCCATCAGCAGTATATGGGCGCTCTGGGTTTTCCACACTTTCATGTACACTTGTGATCATTTGTCTTCATGGTTACAGCCCCGAGTTCTTACTGCCCATCCTTGAAGGCCTCATTCAGAGGCTCCCTCCTCAGGGATCCCTTCCTTACTCCCTGGCTTCTCTCCTTGGAGCTCCCTACCTCCCCATCATGATTCCAAGGCATGGGGCATTTATAACTCAAATGACACCATACAAGGGACTCATGGGGGTGGGGGCAGAGCCAGAACCAGCTCCCCTCTAGCACGTGGTGTGACCCGAAAAGAGATTAAGGAAAGCCCAAGCCAAACCAGATCTCCAGAAGCTGCTGTCACCAGTGGAAGTTTGGAAGTTTCCATTAGAGATGTTCCTCGGGGGCAAGAAGCTGACCCTGAGCTTATTCAGGGTCTGGCTGGTTTGTGAAACAGAAATTCACTTCACTCCATGTTAGAGATGCGTTGTGTGTGTGTACACACGTGTGTGCGTGTGTGTGTATTTGACTTTCATTCCCCATCGGTCTGAAAAGAGTACTTTGATTTTTTTTTTTTTCTAACCGTTTGTGACCCTCTCAGTCTATTTAGTTGACGTGGGCCTGACCCTAATGCTCAGATCCAGAGGTAATGGGCTCACTGGTTGGCCCATCACAGTTTACAGGTCAGGGCAGTCACATGACCCAATCAGGGCCAGTGAACGTCAGCTCTGGGACCTTTTGCTAGATGAGCCATCAAAAATACCGGTTAGCCAAGCTAAAAAACAAGAAGCAGATATGCAGACAAAAAGCAGAAATGGGAGATTGTGTGGCCTCAGAGAGAGAGAGACAAAGGGAGTCAGAAGCAGTCTTTCCAGGCCTGTGATTTCTGGTTATACTTTCCGCAGTGGATTCTGTGACATCCCCCCTTGTTCTATAATACACCCGATGTGTAGTTGAAATTCAAGATTCAAGAATCTTTAGTCAAGATTCATTCAATTTTACATGACAGAAGCTCAAATCAAACCAGCTTTAACAAGAAAAGGGAGATTTCTGGGCTCACACATTTGGAAAACTCAGACTGAATCCACGTGTGGTAGGATAGAGTTCAAGTGACATCACCAAGAAGCTGTCTTTTTGTTTATGTTGGCTTCATTCTTGGGTTTTCCCATGAGGTCGGATAAAGAGCCACTCCAGGCTGTGTACGAATCCCTGAAAAGGGGCACCCGTTTCCCAATAATTCAGTAAAGTCAAGCTGATTCCCATGAGGCCCAAGATCTTTCACTGCTGGTCTCGGCTGTACGCTTTCAGCCTGATGGAGAGCAGGGTACGGGGAGAGAGAGAGAGGAAGGAAGGGCATACATTTGTTTGGTATTTACCAATGGGAGGTCACTGTTAGGCCCACTCATAACCTCAACTGACCTCTTTCAAAGGAGGGTCAATCCCATTCAAAGAACAAGCCTTCTGTGCTTAAATATGTAAAGACATGCGGTATTTGGGATAATGCTGAGAAGGTTGAATTGTTCTGCCTAGGAGAAGAAGAAGAGAATCTGGAGGGGTTAATAGTAATAATAGTAATAACTAACATCCTTGAACCAACCCTATGCTAAGTGCTTCCCACAGATTGCTTTATGAAATCCTCACCACAAGTCGTATTATCTTCAACTTGTATGATCCTCATAAAAGATAAGCTTGAGGTTCAGAGAGGTTAAGTAAACCTCCTTTGATCACACAGCTGAGTCTACGGCCATACCACCCTGAACGCGCCCGATCTCGTATGATCACACAGCTGATAAGATGCCGAGGCAAGCTCACAGGGCCAGGTCCTTGTACTGAAGCACTGCACTAATTTGCTTTTCTGGGAAGAGAGATGCAAATGAGGAAGATAAGAAGCCAGGACCAGGAACTGAGTGAAGGTCAAAGTGTCCTTGAAACTGTCCAGCAGTGTGGTGATCCAAGAACTTTTAAGAACAGGATATCCGGGGCGCCTGGGTGGCTCAGTGGGTTAAGCCTCTGCCTTCGGCTCAGGTCATGATCCCAGGGTGCTGGGATCGAGCCCCTCATCGGGCTCTCTGCTTAGCAGGGAGCCTGCTTCCCCTCCTCTCTCTCTGCTTGCCTCTCTGCCTACTTGTGATCTCTGTGTCAAATAAATAAATAAAATCTTAAAAAAAAAAAAAAGAACAGGATATCCAATGCCGGTTGAAGTTGATTTCATTGTAGTCCTTGAAGCCATCCCCCCCAACTTCCCTAAACCCCCTCCACCTGCCTGCCTGTGTTACACACCCAGAAATACCTTCCAGGGTGGGTGTCTGGCGGACAGAGCGGAAGTACAGAGTGCCCGCTGTACTCTCCATCTCAGCCAGAGCTGTGTAAAAACGAAACAGCAGGCCCGGGGCAGCGGCCCAATCCAGGCACTAAACGAATTTAGCAGAAGCTGCAGCTCTGATGTAGAGGGGAGTGTGAAAAAGCGAACCATTCCAGAACTCTCCAAAGGATATTAAAGATATTTTTGCATTTCCACAGGCTGTGGAATATAGCTTTGAACTAGTATTTTTGAAACTGTCCGGGACTGGAGGCCCCCAGCTGACAAATGGGTTGTGTACAGATGGCCAACGATGGAGGCTTAGAGAGACCCCAGAGCCGGAGAGTAGCAGCTCCCGCGGCATCCCTGTGGCTACAGGCGGGGTTGGGGTCTGAAGATGCCGCGGCCGGTTTGTGTGGGCCGGGGATGGGCACACGTGACCGGCCAGTCCTCGGGACTCGGTCTTAGATGTGGAGCATAAACCCCCTTGTCAGAACTGGGTGTGAGGACAGACACAGAAAAGCTCGTAATGGGGAGAGCATTAGCTCTGCTGCCTGAGGCGGGAGGGGTCCCTGGGCCTGGCACATAGACGGGCCCCAACTGGCTCCTGCTCTAAGGAGAGGATAAGACAGGGGCAGGGAGCCAGGCAGAACTTGGCGAGAGGCTCCAGAGAGGGAATGAGACCAGGCTGGTAAACTGATGAGGAGAAAGTCTGGAACGCAGGGCCCGAGGGGGAGGGCAGCGCCGGCTGGCCCTGGGGAGCTGTCTCAGCAGCCGCCCAGAGCAGGAGCCCAGGCTGGAGGGGCGGGGGAAGGGCAGGAAGCGGGAGGTGAACTTGTCCCGCTGCCCACCTGGGCAGACGCAGGCCCTTAGGTTTCCCAGAGCAGGAGAGATGCATCTTGGCAGCGGCCCGAGGGGGTCTGGCCCTGAGGGTGGCCAGGATCTGGCAGCCACAAGCTCTTTTGCGAGTTCCTGCCACTCTTTCTCCCATTTTCGAAAAGTTGGCTTCCCCCAGTCTCCCTTCTCCTGGCTGCCTCGTCTCCTGCTCTCATTTTTACACCAAGGTTTGTGGCATTCCCTCTGTCCTGATGACTCCCAGATTCCTGTCTTCTGCCCTAGTTCTCTCTTGAGAGAGCCCCTGACCTCGTATCCTTCAGCCCTGGATAAGCCACAGGCCCCTCAAATCCAGAAGCTAGGCTGAGCCCCTCTCTGCAGCCCTAGGTGTGGGGAGCAGGGGAGGCAAGAGCGCCTTCCTTCTCCCCATTGCTTCCCTTATCCCCGCCCCCAGGGAGAGGGCTAGACCTCAGGAGTCAGGTTCCCTGAATGAGCTGCCTGCTCCAGCAGGTGGGCACCAGGAGGACCCCGACATCTCCATGCCTTGTACTGATGTCCTCTCCTTCCTTCTGCATCGCGCCCCCATCCCCCACCCCGGCTCTACCTCTGCCACCTTCCCAGCCACGTTGTGGAAGTGGTGGGCTAAGTGAGACCTGCTGCCTCAGACCGGTCCCACCTGGCCCACTTAATGGGAAGGGATCCTGAGATCTGGGTCTCGCCTTGGAGGAAGCCAACCTAGAGAGGGCTCAGAGTCAAAACAGGGAGCAACCGTGTTTCCTGTAGATACAGCTCCCCCAGACCCTGAAGGGAGGGGGGAGCGCACAGAGACAGGTGTGAGACCTTCCTCTTCATCCTTTCAAATCCGCTCACCTTTTTGGGTTCCCTTTGTCAATAGCTTATTAAGGACTTTCTGCTCCTTAGGTTACAGGTACAATTATCTTTCTAATAATGGCCACCAGCTGGGCCCCGCAAACCCTCCTAGCAGTTGGCAGACGTGCACCTTCCGCGGCACTTCGGTCCAATTTCTGACTTGTAGGTATTTTGGTTATAGAAGCAGTCTCGTTCTGCTTTAGCCCTGGTCATTTTGAAACTTCAGGCTCAGATATGACCCCAAACGTTCTTCTTCCTCCACAAGGTAAGCGAAGCTGGGAGCTCTAGGGGCCCGAAGTGCATGTGTGTATGTGTGAGCGTGTGCACCTGTGCGTGCATGCACGTTGGGGAGTTCTGGGAAGGGCAGAGTGGTCTCTGTCTCTGTCTCTCTCACACACACACACCCTTCTCGGGGCTCACCCCTAGGGTTGGGTTTGGGGAAGAGGAAGTAGCTGCCTGCCCCTCTAGGGACACGTGGCTGGGCAGGTGGCTGTGAGCCACCGAAGTGGTAGAACGTAGCTCAAAGCCTAGTGATGAACAGTGGAGGCCCCCAAAGATCCCACTGACCAGGGACTGAGTTTCCGGGCCTTCCCCCAGGCACGGGTGGTCCCTCTCCAGACAAAGCGGCACCTCAGCCACTCGCGCCCCCCATGCCGAGGGGGTGCCAGCGAGCCTGCAGCCTCCACTCTCTTATGCCCTCCACAGACTCTAGTCAGCGAATCCCTGTGCCTCTCAGGAACCAGACCCCAAGGGGCGTTACACACCCCCCCCACACAACCATGTCCCACACTGGTGGCCCGGGGCCGGTAGCAGCCCAGGACTAAGCAGATATCCAATCAGGGAATGACGTGTCAGTCCCCTCGTGGCAGTCACCGCCAAACTTTGCAAGCAGCTTCCTGGGGCTCCCATTTCTTAGAGATGGGGCGGGAAGCCCCGCAGGCCCCTCTTTCCCTCCATCAGGTCAAATGGGGGTGATGAGATCTCTGAGATCTCAGTGATTGTTTATTTCCCTCAAAAGGCAAATTGCTCCAGGCTCTGCGGTTCTCTGGTAACACCTGCCAAACCAGCTTGCTCCACCCCCACCCTGGGATGGGGGGGTGGGGGTGGGGGGTTGGGCACCAAGGCCCAGAGTGGCCCTCTCCTTGGTAATCTTGCATTGTTTGCTGACCTTCAGAGCAAAGATTCCCATCAGGACCTCCCACCGTGTTGGCACACCTGCCTGGTCAGGCACCCAGAAGCCTGGGGGTCCTCCTTCATGCCTTCTTCTTCTTTTCCTAACACATAGCATCTGCTCGGTCATCAGGCTCCCTTCTGTGCTCCCAGGTCAGTGGAGGGGGCATTCCTTCCTCTCTCACCTGGACATCAGCACCCCTCACTGCTTTCCCTGCCATGGCAGCAACCTTCCTAAAACTCCTGAAATGTCAGTCTTCGGTACATCCCACCCCGCAACATCGTCTGATGGCTCCCTAACACCCAGAGAAGATTCTGGCTCCTTAGTTCCACATTCTGGCTCTCTCTCCATTTGAACTCCAGCCTCCTCTCCAGCTAAGTACACACTACCCCATTGCTGAGCCCCTGGTGGCAAGTAGGTTTCCTCTAGGGCACAGCTTGACAACTGGAAGTGACTGGCCCCAGCACTGTGTTGAAGGCTGGCAGGTGGAATCCGTGGGAAGGAGAGTGCTGTGATCCATTAGCGATGCCTCTATGGGCCCAGGGGTGGCAGAACAGCAAGGTTTTGCCACTCTGTTCTACTCCTACCAAACTATCCATCTTTCCCGCCTAAAGTCCACCCTGGGCTCTCCTTCCACCCCTTCTCCATGGTCCAGGTACCAGGTTATTGTCACCATAAACTCCCTACTTAACCCAAACTTGCCACATCTTTGCACATACCATTACCCCGGGCAAGACTACCTTCTACCTGTCCTCCCTGTGTCAAGTCTCTCCTCACTTGTCCATCCTTCTGTTGAACTGGGGTGAACTTGAACTTGTATCCCTGCTTGGGTCAACACCGTGCTCCCAGCAGAATTGTTAACAGCGCCCTCGCTTTCACACGCTGCCCAGTTTGGGATAGGAATCGTGTGCACCCACCCTGCCTCTAGCACACGCTGCTAAAGGCGTTCAGGTTAGCTGTTTAAGTCAGTGCCCAGCCCAGACTCCAGTACAGATAGGGACCGTGGGGCGGCATGGATTGAACCGGGAAGAAGAGAGAAAGAAAGCAGACAGAAGGGACAGAGGTGGCTTTCAACTGGCAATTGAGTGTGGGCCCCTCTGCCCCAAGGCATCCGTGAAGCAGCCTGGGCTTGGAGGGGCTTCCAATCAGCCCTGCAGCTCAGGTCTCTGAGGGGAGGGCTGTGCTGGAGACACCCGCAGTAGGAGACTATAAACGTCCCGAGGAAGGACCAGATACTGCCAGCCCACCAGTCATCAGAAAGTAAGAGAGCTAAAAATACAGCTGGCAGACAGAGAGGAAGTGGGCCCAGAGAGGGGGAGGCTGAGAGTCAGCCACAGGCCCGCCTGCTCGCTCCTCTCTGCCGGGGCCCAGAGGGGTCCTCCGAGAGCCCCGGGGCTGCAGGGCCATCCAGCTGGCCGTGCTACCCTTTCTGAATGCTCCTCCTTCCTGAGCTCTTCCCCTGTTGGACACTTCTTCCAGAAGTTCTCGGCTTAGAGGACACTTCTAGAAAGCCTTCTCTGACTTGTTACCCCCTCCCCCCAACCTGGATAGATTAGTTCTGATCTCTCCTCCACAGCTCTTGTCATTAGATCATTATTTAGCTGATCACCTACCTGACCTCAGCCGAACCCCCTCATACAACTTGGATCACAGAGGCTGAGAGCAGGGACTGGAAATCAGACGTGTGGGTTCAAATTCCAGCTCCATCATTTACATGGGCTGTGTGACCTTGGGCACGTTTTGTACCTCTCTGTGCCTCACCTATAAAATCTTGTGTTGCCTATAAAACCGAGACAGTCCCAGCCGCCGCCTCACTGGGTTGTTATGAGGGGGATGTCCCTTGAAGCAGGTCTAGTGTTTGGAACCTTCCCTGACTGGTCACAGTTCCCCTTACTATTAGCGTTAGTACTAGTATTACTCAAGGTCAGGGCCAAACTGATTTTCTTACCTCATCCCCCAGCACCTTAGCAAAGTTCCTGGCTTGTTCAGTAAACAGCTAACAAATGAATGGGTTTTTGTTTATGTATCACCTAGTTCCAAAAAAAGACTTGAGGCCACATGATGACGTAGGTACGTCAGGAAGAGTTTGCAAATTTAGATCACACAGAAAATGATCTTTATCTCTCCTTGACAGCCTGGTCTCGCCCCACGATAGCTGTCCCTCCGGATGGTGGTCGGCTGCAGACCGGCTTGTACCTGCTGCACCTAGGACCCGCCCAAACCGCGCGCCTCAGGTAACTTCTGGCCCCTGGTCCCATTTCTGCCTTCAAGGCCTCAGCCCCCCTCGGCCCAGAGGTACGTCCAAGAGACTTGAGGACAAAGAGGCTCCCGGGTCCTGGGATGTATGGGTTGGGGGGTGGGAATGGGGGCTGGACCAGATGTCCACTTGGCTGCGTGGGGAGGTAGCCCTCCCTGCCCAGGCCTCTGAGGGCAAGCTGGGGGTGTGAGCACAATGGAGCCATGCTTTAGTTAAACCCTCGCTCTTGGTGGAATCCCAGGGAGCCTGAATAATTGACAGTGCGGTCAGCAGCCGACCGCTGACTTCCCAATACGGTGGAAATCAATCTGGTCAATGTTTACTGGCCCGGCCCCGGGAGGCCTGGGGGTCAGAGGTGAGAAACACCGCCCCAGCCCGAGTCCGAATGTGACTGGAGCTGGCAGACCCCCTGTGTGCTCCGTCCTGTCCTCCTCCAAGCCTGCTCCCTTCCTCTTCTCACCGGCTGGGGGGACAGAAGGCGGGATGTACACTCACTCGGAGGGAGGGTGCAAACAGCGGGCGGGAGGTGAAGACAATGAGTCTGATTCGGGATGCGTTTGAGTCCGAAGGGCCTGGAGGAAAAGGTCCAGCCTCTGGATAGTTGTTGGGTCTGGAGCTGCCGGGAACGTGCTGCTCAGAGTGGTCCCCAAAGCCACGGGAGAGGAAGGGGCAGTTCAGGGTGGGGACAGGGCGAGGAGAGAAACCAGTATAGGCCCTGGAGGCCACGGATATTTAGGGAATGGCTGTGGGCCCAGGGAAGAGGAGAGCCTGAGACGGATAGAGAGGGAGCTCCTGGGGAGGAGAGTGTGGGTCGAAGTCAGAATGGGAAAGGCTGCCCAGAGGTCGGGGAGGATCGGGACCTGCTGGACAGAGCCATAAGGAGGCGGGGCCTTGTGGGAGCATTTTGGGGAAAGGTGTTGGGTGGGGTGGGGAGAGGACTGGCTTTTCCTATTACAGAGTCTCTGGAAGCCGGGACGCGAGGGGAGCCCAGGAGCTCCCACACACTCCCTTACATGGATGGAGCCTGGAACACTTGGGGTTTATACCCAGATTAACCACTACTTGCAAAAATCCTAATTTTTAGTCTGATAGTTAAGCCTTTTTCAACCTAGTCCCCCCTGTCTTTTTGAGCCTCTTCCCCCAGAAAACTCTTACTCTCCCTTTAAATCCCACTATGAATATCACCTCCCACCCCCGGCAGTTCCTGACCTCTCCCTGTGTAATCTTTCTCACTGCACCTGGTTCATTCTTTCATTCATTCATTTGGGGATGTTGGTTGCACACCTACTCTGTGCTGGGCTTTGGCCAGACGCTGGAGATTCAGTGGGAATAAGTCAGACAGTGACAAAGTCCATGTCCAATGAGCTGAGGCCACAAGTGGGGAACCTAAGGAAGCAATGGAGAACCAAAGCGAAATGAGTAGCAAACCAGCAGGGGCACAGCTGGACCTTGGGCCAGGATGCGGCCAGCTCCCTCCCCTCCCCCTTCCCTCTGCCCTTTCTGTCCCTCCAACCCCCCTTCTCTTTCTTCCTCTCTTCTCCTCTCTCCATCTCTCTATCCCTGTCTCAATCTCTCTCCCTTCAGCTTCCCTGTCCTACTCAAACTGCCTTCCCCTACTTTGTGGGAAACATGACTGCTCTTAGCTCCGAGTCCCCACAGGGGAAGAAAAGAACTGGAAACCTCCTCCCAATTCCCATTTAGAAAAGCAAATGCTGAGGGCACCTGGGTGGCTCAGTGGGTTAAGCCTCTGCCTTCAGCTCAGGTCATGATCTCGGGGTCCTGGGATGGAGCCCCGCATCGGGCTCTCTGCTTGGTGGGGAGCCTGCTTCCTCCTCTCTCTCTGCCTGCCTCTCTGCCTGCTTGTGATCCCTCTCTGTCAAATAAATAAAATTCTTTTAAAAAAGAAAAGAAAAGAAAAGCAACTGCAGAGAAGGACCCATCTGGCCTGGCTTGGGTCAGGAGCCTGCCCCTCCCTAACCAATCAGCTGACACCGGCCAGTCACAGGACGACACAGCAACCTCTTCTGGGACCACCTACCTCTATCCAGAGCAGTGAGAGAAGGTGGTCCCAGAAGGAAGTAGGGATCTCCTCCCAGAAGGAATGGGGCAGGGAGGATGTGCTCCTCCAACCAGTAAGGGTCTCATAAGGCAAAGGGGCCTCGTGTGTCATAGAGGAGGGAATCCTGTTACCAGCAGTCCCGAGGCCACAGTCCGGAGGGACCCTCACATTTTTGGTGCTTTGGATCCCCTCAGCACCAAGTGAAGACAGTGGACCTCTTATCAGAATAATGGCCCTAAACGCATAAAATGCATAGGATCACAAAGAAAACCAATTATGTTAGTTCTGCCCACAGCCCTCTCGAGGACTTCGAATGTGGAAGGAGTGTGAACAGACAGGTTAATTAGAGATCTGCTCAGAATCTCCTGGAGGAAAAGAGACGGGAGCCTTGGCATCTCCCTTGAGGGCAGAAGCTGTTAGACCTGTGGGAAGGTTGGGGGCGGGGAGGGGCTCTGGGATGGCCCCCGGGTGGGTCTAACAGCAAAGGACATCCTGGAGGGAGTGGAGTGGAGGTCCACGTGCTGCCCAGGCTACAGAAGGAGGGTCCTTGGCTGTCCTTTGTGAAGACTGGCTCTGGTTTAGCCAGAGCAGTTGTCTGGAAAAGTGTGAAGTGCTGCATATCATTGACAGGGACTGAAGAAACAGGCTTGACAGGAACCCAGACTTCAGGCCCAGCCCTGGGGCCACCTGCCAACAGTCACTGAGGCTCCTGCTGGCACCACCGGCCACAGAGAGGATGCATCACACGTCACTGGATGCCATTCTGCTACAGTGGCCTTTCAAACCCAACTGGCCCTGTGCTTGTGTCACTCTAAAGATTCAGAGTCCTGAGAGGATGTATCCCCTGGACCACCCTTCGGGCTGCGTGCATGAAGTCTAGTTGCTGGGGGCACAGACTATCTGTCCCAATATGCTTCTGCAGCGGGAGGTCCTCTCCCTGTCTCGGGATCCCCCCAGTAGATATCAGCTGACCCAAGCGTCAGATGCCTGCGATGGTCGGTTCTGAGGGATGCGTGCATCCACGCATGCGTGCCCGTGGGCGGGGACACTGAGAAGCCACTTCATGTCTCCAGATCTGTTCTGGTGATCTGGGTGGCAGTGTGAAGTGACAGGTGCTCCTGGGGAGGGAGGCCCCTCTTTCTCCCCCGAGAAGGAAATACTACAGAGAATAGGGCCTTTCAGGAAGTGAACTGGGCCTTCCAGTGTCTTCTCTGCAAACTTTTCTCTCTTTCCTTTTTTTTTTTTAATAGGCTCCACACCCTGCATGGAGCCCATCGCAGGGCTTAAACTCAAGATCCTGAGATTAAGACTCTGGTGCTCAACTGACTGAGCCACCCAGGGGCCCCATCTGCAACCTTTTAGAAACAAAGATTGCTGACTCCTTTTGGGCCGAATTGCCAAGGACCCCAGGAGTCTTGGATTTATCGTGGCATCTGGGGTGAGGGGGTGGTCTCTCTGGAGAGAAGTAAATGGACTTCCAGGGGTCAATGGGAGGGGGGCTCAAAAAGACAAGTCCTCATTCTGAATTTCAAGCTGGAAACATCAGCCAGCTGCACCTGCTGCTCCCCTCCCCCACTAGCTATGAGCCCCGAGAGAGCAGGTTGGCCTTCTTAGTCATCCCCAGGCAGCTTCCAGACCCGAGCCAGACCCTGAGACCCTGTCAGCTAGCTGCTCACCAGCCTGTCTCTTCTTTCTCCCGAGCCCACAGCCAGGCTACCTCTCCCAACCCCCCCTTGCAGCTCAGTATGGAATGTGACTCCAGAATGGGCCCATGGAACGTGCACAGAAGCAACATGGGCCACTCCCCAGCCTGACCTAAAAATACCTCGGTAAAAATCCATAAAAACCTGCCATCCTCTGAATCCTTTCCCCATCCAGCTGAAAGCAGACGATTCTGAAGCCCTCAGGAAGGGTGCAGCCACAAGGAAGGGGCCTGGGTCCCTGAGTCACCATGGAGAGGGCTCATCTCCAGAACACCGGCCATGTGAACGAGTAAGACAGTTCCACTGTGTCACTGAGGTCGGGGGCCTATCTATCACAGCACCTGGGGGTCGCTAATACACTCAGAAAACAGTTGCTGAACCAAGCTGCTCGGGGCTCCTGGACTAAGCACTGTGTGTCCTGGGTCTCGGATTCCTCCACTAGGATGAGGCTAGACCAGGTAATCTCTAGGGACCTTCTGGGGGGAAAAAAAGGGAGGATTTATGTGGCCAGCTGGGGGCTGTTTCTGCAAGGGTGCCTTGCAGTGCCTTCCCGGAAACTGCTTCTCTCAAGCACCCAAATGAGGACAGCCTTCTGGAACCTTGTTTCTAACAGACGTCAGCAGAACGAAAACACATGCCACAACCAGTAAAATGCGATGACCAACTCCAGGGATAAAACGTGTTTGTTTATATGTATTTTTACAGCTTCCTGGATAATAAAAGGGATTGTATTTTAATCGGATGCTGTTGTAAATTGGGTAAGGCCCCTCTGCACTCCTCTCTCCGCACAGCCAGCACTGCAGGGGAGAGGAAGGGGCAGCTTCTGTTCTTAGCACCTTGTGGTCCTGTGGGACTATGTGGCCATCCTTGCTGCTGCTTCTCCAGCTTCAGGGCTGGTGGGAGGGGGAAGCGGGTGGAAACAGCAGAAGCTGTCAGAGATGATTTCTTCCCAGATCCTGCTAGGGTCCTTCTCTCCATTCTTAGGGGACAAATAGTACGAGTGAAGCTGCAGACAGACTCGGGCTGGAACTGGGTTTCACGGGTCCTTGGACCGTGGGGGCCAGGCACTGCTCTAAATGCTTTGCGTATGCTAACTCATTGCCTCATGATAACCTTTTGGGGAGGGGGCCCTCATTTTATAGACAGGGCAATTGGAGCACAGAGGGCTTGAGAACTGGCCCAAGGTCACACAGCAGGTGTGTTCTCACCTGGCCAGCTTTGGTTCTAGAGCTGCCTCTCTAGGTCAGAGAGAGATTTTGATCCTTATCCTAAACGCCACCAGCAGCAGAGAGAAGGAAAGACTCGGTAAACAGACCTGCCACTCCGGGTGATTTTGCCCCACCCCCCAGCCCAGGGGACATCTGACAACATCCAGAGGCACTTTTGGTCATCACGAGTGGGGAGGACAGGCTACCAGCATCTAGAGGGTAGAGACAAGGGCGAAAATGTCCTACAATGGCATGGGACAGTCCCCCACCCCCAAAACAAAGAAGCACCCGACCAACAAGATGTCACTAGTGCCCAAGCTGAGAAACTGTGTGCTGAAGTCAGACAGGCCTACAGCCTCTGCCACTTCCTGGCTGTGTGGCCCTGGGCAACTGACTGCCCCTCTCTGAGCCTCAATGTCTTTAGGAGAACATTAGGGATGCAACGATGAGAGAAAGCCTGGCACATGGAGAGGGCTCAGCAAATGCCAAGTAGGGTGTGTATATCTTTTTTTTATCTTTTTTTTTTAATTTTTATTTATTTATTTGACAGAGAGAGAGAGATCACAACTAGGCAGAGAGGCAGGCAGAGAGAGAGAGGGGGAAGCCAACTCCCTGCCAAGCAGAGAGCCTGATGCAGGGCTCGATCCCAGGACCCTGAGATCATGACCTGAGCAGAAGGCAGAGGCTTACCCCACTGAGCCACCCAGGTGCCCCTGGGGTGTGTACATCTTCCCCCTCCCTATACTTCCCCCACCTCTCAGCCTACCCCAGGCCCCACCACATCTCCTAACCAAGAAACAGAACGCGGCCCTCTGCAGTGAGCCTGGGAGAGTTATGAGTTTATATTCCCCTGCTTACTCCTGGCTGTGCCGACGTCTTCAGCTCCTCTAATTACTTATTTAAAGGCTATCGATTCCTTGGCTGCTGCCGGGAGGCCTCGCGGAATTGCAGGCCTCGCAAATAGCCCGAGCCCCGGCAGCGACTGGGGCCTCAGCCTGACATAACCAGGCGGGGGGTTATTTTCGCCCGGGGTGCTTGTGAAATATTCATGTGCTGATTTAAATACCGAGGATGTCAGAGCTGGAGAGGGCCAGAGAGATCAGATCAGCAAAGCCTGCCTTGATCCAGGAAAGGATGCGGCTGGATGTGGTGGGGAGGGAGTCTGGTGGAAGTGGAGGCCAGCACACGCAGGTTCAAGACCAACCACACCGCCCCGCACTCAACATGGGAGCTGGGGCAGGTCACTTGCCCACTCGGGGCCTTTGATTCCTCAACTGGAGTGAGGAAAAGGGGGTTGCAAGGCTGAACAGAGATGGGTATATAAAAATAAACTTGACATATAATAGGCTCGCAAAATTTAATTGCATTTGAAGTCAGCAAGCCTGTCTGAGCCTGAATTTCCTCTTCTAGAAGTTTCCCAGGGTTCTTAAAGCTATATGAGTGTGAGCACTGTACACCAGGCCAGAGACAAAGTGGTGGATGATAAATGTTAAGTGTGTTTAACTAGCGCATATTAGTGCCTGGGTGCTGTGCTAAGTCCCAGGTGCTGTGCTAAGTCCAGGTGTTGTGCTAAATGTTTAATAGGGAATAGTTCTCTGAATCTCCCAACAACCATGATGAAAGTTTTCTTACTTGAGTCCCGGTGGCTGGCGTGTTGATAAACTGACTGTCAGGGGTGGGGGGGACACGGAAGGGGAGGTGGGGAGAATCTGATTTTTAACGTTTGCTAACTTGTTTGGTGTTGACACTCCCACTGTGGCCCATTTCAAGCTAGCGACGTGACATCACTAAACACAGAGTCGTGATGAGATGTGCACACCACTGGATGTCTATTTACAGAGGAGGAAACTGAGGCTCAGGGAGGCTGAGTGACCAGCCCCCAAGAATTGGCTGAAACAGGTCCGTCCACCCCCTTATAGCCCTTAACTGTCTCCCAGGTTGGAGCTGAATGGGGACATGGAGGCTCAGAGATGGGAGGGGCTTGGCCAAGACTGCACATCACGATGGGCCGCAACTAGAACTTTCTTCCAGGCCAGTGACCTCCCCTCCCACCCTGCAGCTTGCTCAGGAAGGCAACAGAACCATACTTTGGGGAGCACCGACTCTAGGCTGGACCTCAGGCCAGGTGATGGACCCCAGCAGCCCCATGCAGTAGGAATTCTGATCGCCAGCCCACGGGAGAGGAGACGATGTGCAGACAGGTGAAGTGACTTACCCAAAACCACAGAGCTGGGACATCTTAAGACAGGGATTTGAACCTAGGTCTCCAGGGCCTGCCAAGCCCACACACCTTCCTTTCTACCATCCAGCCAGGCCTTCCGCCTAGCCTCCCAGCCTATAGACCGCCTCAGAGGGCCTCATGTGGAAACCCCACAGGCAGCACAGACACATGAGTTTAAAAAGCCCAAAAACCTAAAACCAAAAAACCAGTCCCTTTCTCTGGCTCAGGGGTGTATATCGGCATCCACTAGGGTTTTCAACAAATCATCATCAGATGCTACATCAATCGTTTGAATGGATCTTGAGGGAGGAGGTATGGGGCCTGTGTGGTTCCAGGGTTCGATACTTTCCAGGGGAGTCTGAGGTGAGCCCATCCTGAGAACCACTGCCCTGCCCTTGGTAACTCTCCAGGGAGGCAGTCGTTGATGGTGTCAGACCCTAAGAAGGGCCCCCAAGTGTTAAAGTTCACGTGGTCCTCAAAGGAGCCAAGAACGTGTAAGTACTCGGTCGTTTCTGGGGCCTGAGACAGACACACATTAGCTTCAGCCTCTTCCTGAATTAGTCCCTTTGCCACGGAACTGACCTCCAAGACCAGAGGGTCATTGACAACCAGAAGGCAGCTTCTCCGGTCCCCCTGCCCCAGTAGCCCCCGTCTACTCACCTGTACCTTCACTCACCACGGACTTCCCAGCCGCCTGCTGGGGGCCGAGTACTGGGCTGGTGGTGGCGGGGGGGGGGGGGGGGGGGGGGGGGGGGGGGGGGGGGGGGGGGGGGGGGGGGGGGGGGTGCTGGGCGTAGAAGAGTGAACAGGAACACAGTCCCGGCCCTGAAATGTCACACAGACCCAGGGATGCAACTAGATGAAGACGACTTGCCTTCATCACAACCCTGGGAAGAGTCTGGCTTTGTTCAGAAAAAAATGAGGTACGCTGCACAAGGCAAAAGGCAAAAGGCAAAATGTGCATGTCTTGCTTCTAAAAGTTAGGCGAGGGAGAGAGGCAGATGCCAGTGGGGGTGGGGGGGGGCGGGGAGCCTGGGATGAGTTCTGAGGGCAGGAAGATGGTTCTGGAGCAGATTCCAGCAGACCCCCCTTTGTCTGTGCCATCTACAGCCAAGGTGCTTTGCTCACACATGGTTTGTGTAAGGAGCTCAGAGGAGTTTCCACTTTGGGGTCAGCATCACATAGCCCAGGGGCCACAAGGAGACGGGGCTGGAGAAAACGTTTCTGCAGAAACTCCAGTGGGGGTGGGGTGTGGTTCGAGCTGGATGCAGATGGCCCAGGACCCCAGCTGTCACCTGGGTCACATGGTAAGGCAGGCTTTTTTATCGAGTAGCTGCAAATGTGGAGAGGCCCAGGAAGGGGGATTGCATGGCTGCAGGAAGCACAATGGGGCCCTCAGAATGGGTCAGGGCGTGGCAGATCGAAGATACCATCGATGACTTCTTACATGTCAGGTCTTATGCCACACGTGCCATAGACACGTCTCCAAATCCTCACCAATTTTTTGCAAGGTAATGACTATTACTGGGCCCATTTTACAGCTGAGGAAAGGACGGCTCAGAGAGGGGATGCAGCTCACCTAAAGACACACAGCTGTATCTCACAAAGCCAGGATCTGAATCCAGGTCTTTATGACTTGAACTCCCATGCTCATAATCCCAAAGCTCTAGAAGCTGCCTCACTTTCCGTTTTTCCCTGACTGGAAGGCTCCCGGGCCTATGGAGAGCCAGAAGGGACAGAATTTGCAGGCATACTAGGCCGCCCAATGCCTACCCGCAAATGGGCATTATCAGTCTGTTATAGCTGAAGGACTCCTGACTCAGCCTAAGGGAACTTGCCCAAGGTCATAGGTGAAAAAGTAACAGGCAGAGCTAGGATTGGAGCCCCCCTCGCCACCCACCCTGGAGGGGAACTTCACAGATGGGGGCCTTTGCACCACCTGCCCCCAGCCCTTGAACCCCTGCCATCCTGTCAACCTGGGGGCAGCAGGAGCTCTGGGCTGGGTCTCCAGAGCAGCCCCAATTTCAAGGTCATCAGGCAGCCCAGGAGCTCACCACCTCCCGAACCCACAGGGAAATCTTTAAATGGTGTCAGGTTTATTGCCTTTGTGGTAGAAAAAAAAAAAATTAAAAAGATAAGGCCTAAGTGCAAGGAAGATGGGGTTGATTCCTGCTTCACACATCCCATTGGGCTGAGTCAGCGCTGCAGGCAGGCCTCCCTGGCCTCAGAGCAGAAGCTCAGGAATCTGCAGATACTCTGGAATTTCTCCGCACCGGCTGGCATGGGCGGCGACAGTGCCGTGACCAGAGGGGAAACGGGCTGCAGTTTCGATCCTCTGCTTCTCGTCTCTTTTCTCTGCCCACTCCCACCCTGCTTCTTGCCCGTGGCCGTGGAAGGCCACTTGTTTCAGACTTGCACAGCACTCGACAGTCTAGAAAACCCTTAGAAAGAGCTCTACGGTGTCCAAAGTGATTTGTGATTTTGAAGTGCCTTTCAGATTATAAAAAGCTAATCTACAGGGACGCCTGGGTGGCTCAGTGGGTTAAGCGGCTGCCTTCGGCTCAGGTCATGATCCCAGCGTGCTGGGATCGAGTCCCACATCGGGCTCCTTGCTCGGCGGGGAGCCTGCTTCTCCCTCTGCCTCTGCCTGCCACTCTGTCTGCCTGTGCTCGCTCGCTCTCTCTCCCTCTCTCTCTGACAAATAAAAAAATTTAAAAAAAATTTTAAAAAAAAGCTAATCTACAATAGCCTCCTTAATGCGGCAACATTTACAAAACACAAGTCACAATGCATATTACAGTTTGCAACCTCCTTTGCAGCCCAAAAAAACCACAAAAAACAAAAAACAAAACGCTTGCCTCGAGAGAGAGGACTTTACGGTGTGCAAACCCCAGTCACACCCCTTGCCTCCTCTGAACGGCAGAATGGCTCCCTAGTGAAGGCTAATAACAGTATCTATCACTTGTATAAGCGCTTTACGTAGGTTAACACATTCCACGGGCACAGCAATCGATGACACTGGCATTGTTACCATCCCCACGTACAAATCAGCACAGCGAGGTGAGGCCTGGTGCCCGAGGTCACAGGGCTGTCAGCAGCAGAGCTTGGATTTGAGGCATTGATGTTTGAGGGGGAGGGAGGCAGGTTTTGCACCCATTTTTCAGGTGAGGAAAGCAGAGGCCCGGTTCTGCCCTGCTCACTGTGTGGCCTCGGACTGGACTTGGCATTTCTCTTGGCCCTCCCTTTTCATCCTCTGCAGTATCAAAGGGACAAGCACTCCCCCGCTGTCTTCCTAGCTTGGAACAAATGTGAGATACGGAGGTGACCAAGGAGGAGGGCCAAGTCTGGGGACACACCTTGGCTTTGTTCCCTGTGCCACGGCTGTTGTGCAGAGGAGTCCTCTGGGGCCCGGCACAGGAGGTCACCTGGAGGTCTCTACGGAGACCTCCTGTCTCACACACAGGAGAGAGGAGAGTGGGGCGGTAGGAGCTTGGGGGACTTCCCTGGGGGCCTGACTTAGGGAAGGGAGCTGCAGACAGGAGGGCAGGTTCCCCTTGGCAACCTCCAGTGAGAGCCTAGAAACATCACGCAGTCCAACCCCACAATCTATTGTACAGATGGGGAAACTGAGACCCCGACTGAGGGCTCAGTTCTGGTTGGGCAAAGACTTAAAGGCAGAAGTGGGACGAGAATTTATTTCTAGGCTCTTCCCATGGCCTGGGCTGGGAATCTGGCTTTTGATCTAACGTCTTAGATCATTTGTTCATTCATGCATTCATACTTCCGTTCATCTAGTCGCTCAGCCAGTCATTCAACAAACATGCCCTGAGTCTCCCTCACAGGCCGAACCCTGGAGCTAATGGTGGATACAAGTGTGGTCCTGGCTCTCATCACGGCATAGTCTGGAACGCTGCTGCCCAATACGGTAGCACCTGAAATGTGTCTAGTCCAAACCAAGATGTGTTGTACGTACATGAGACACATGGGATTTTTGAACACTCAGTAAGAAAAAAAAGTTTAAAAAAATCTCAATGATTTTTTTTATCTGGATTACATGAGATGATATTGGGACCAAATAAAACATGAAAATTAACTTCAGCTGCTGCTTTTTTTTTTTTTTCCTTTAAAGTGGCTACTAGAAAATGAAAAGTAAAAATGCCATAGGTGGCTCACACTTTACTTGCAGGGGACTGCACTGGTCTACGCTGAAGGTCTGAGGACGAACCAGGTAATCACCTGCGGCCTTACCTTTGTGCCACAAGGCGGCCAGAGGCGCACCCAGGATTGCACGCAGGTTCAGACCCCAGGGGGAAGGGTCGTCCCAATCCAGGGAGGGTCTCGGAGGTGGGGCCAGCTCACTCCTCCCTCCTCCGTGGGTGTCCAGTGCCCTTGGCAGGGGCCCTGGGAGCCCCCTTTGCTTCTCTTTCTCCTCCTTTCCCTTCCTTCTCCCCAGGAGCCCTGAAGCCAGCACCACTTTCAGCTCCGTCTCTCACCACCCCGGGGTGTCTCTGACAGCCTGAGAGCCGCTTTACCTGGTGTGGTCATCACCTGACCCCACCTATGCACAGGAGAGGGGCAGTTAGGTGGCACGGCCACCCCGCCCCCGAGCAGCCAAGCACTCGGGGGCACCCACTGGGTGGCCCCACGGCTGGCAGCCGGCCCTGGGTCTGCCCTGGTCAGCTGTGGCCCACCACCCGTAAAGACCCATGCGGTTACAGCCGAACCTCTGGGTTTGCAGGGAACGCAGAGGGGGGCCTGAGTGGCGCCGAGGCCTGGGAAGAGGTGGCACTTAAGCTGAGGCCCCAGTGTAGGTGGAAGTAAGAAGAGGGGAACAGCATGCCTGGCAAAGGGAATAGTAGTTACGGAGGCCAAGAGCACTTGGTCCTGAAGAGGTCTCGACAGAAGGGCTCTGTGTCTCAGAGATCGGAACATGGTGAGAGGTGGGCTCAGGGGGTGGCCAGAGGCCAGAGCACAGGGTCTTAAGGGCCTCACTGAGTTTGGTCTTTATCTGGAGGGCACTGGGGAGCCCTGAAAGGCATGGAAGCAGGGCAGGGTCTGGAAGCCTGAAGCTCTCTCTGTCCCCGGACAACAAGGAAGGTAGGCAGAGCCCGAGCACACTTGCTGTTCTTCGGATGGCAGAGGGCCCAGCTCCGCTGCCTCCTCGCTGTGTGACCTTGACTGGATGACCTACCTCTCTGAATCTGAGCTTCCTCACTTGTGAACTGGAGACAACCGACAGTAGCGATTCTCTGAGACGGTTTTTGGGAAGACTCAGAGACATGCTGCTTGTAAAGCTTTTGGTACAAAGTAGGTCCACAAGTGGTTGCCCCCTTTCCTTTCCCTCCCGAGTCCCCACCCCACCTGCCAGGCCCCGTGCCCCCGCTCCTCGGGCGGCAGGAAGCAGGATCCGAGGAATGGTTCTGCACCCGTCAGAGTATTTATAGCTGTGTTCTGTCAGCACGTTGTTTTTCAGTTACATATATATATATATTTTTACATTCTCCTCCGTCACACATGGTTTCTCGGTGTGGTTGAGAAGCGGCGGGGGTGGCTGGAGGCAGAGGGTGGCAGGTGTGGGAGGCGGAGACAGATGGCCCGGGACAGCACCTAGGGACCTGGAGACCCAACCTGGGGCATTTCTCTCCCAGCTCAGAAACCATCAGTGGCTCCCCAGTGCCCTCTGCACCAAGTCCACACCCCCTGGCAGTGCCAGGAGGGGCCCCTGCAGACTCCACTGTGACATTTTTTTGCCAAATGCCATTTGCTCTTTGCTCCCCCTATCTGAGCCAGGGAAACGGAGCTGGACATGGCTCTGCCACCTGCCAGCTGTGTGACCGTGTGCAAGTCTCTTTACCTTTCTGAGCCAACATCTCACTTTGTACGAGCTGGGAGCACAGCTGACCACCTCGGAGCTGCACTGAGGACTGAATGTAAACGGGTCGGGCAGGGGGCAGTGTCGCTGTTGCTAAGTGGGCACCGATCTCTGGCCTCTGGGCCGTTGAAAGGACATTGGCTTCCTCTGCCAATTCTCCTACTCCCCAGCCACCCCACTTAGTGAAGTCCCATTGCCACCTCCTTTGGGAGCCCTCTAGGCCTCGTGCTCCTACCCAGGGCACCATGTCCCCTCTTGGAGAGGACTGTGAGAGGCCTTTGCCCCAGATCTTTCTCCTCTAGAAGCAGCCTGCATGTTCCTGGAGTAAAGAGTCCCCCGGGTCCGCTCTATTCCCACACCGACCCCCTGGCAAGGGGGCACGCGCTCCCTTCTACTGACGAGGAAAGGGATTGAGGAAGGAAAGTGACTCATCCAAGATCTTCTCCAACCCAGGGCTCCATGGCCCCTGCTCTGGGCAGCTGCGAGCACCTCCACTCCCCTGTGCCCCGCAGACAGCCTTCGGAAGAAACGGCTGGTCCAAGCAGACCCTCTCCCAGGCAGGTCTTGGGGCTCCTTTCTCAGTGCTGGAGCCCAGCCAGGCCCGCCTCTCTGGCCCTGGCCTTCTTCCCTCCAGCCTGAGAGCCCAGGGTCCCTATTCCTGGCTGGCTGCAGGTGCTCAGCTCTGGCCAGCTCAAGGGGGCGGGGCCAGGGTGAGGGCCCTGTTGTTAGGCAACAGCCTGGCAAGAACTCAAGCCACCCTGGGAGGAGGAAAAGCCCTTTTCCTGGGAGCTGGAGGTGGGAAAAGTGTAATGACTTTCCCCTCTCCTGCACTCTGCTGAGATCCACATCTCACCTTGGCTCCCTCTGTCCCTTCTTCAACCCCACACCCTTTATTTACTCTCCTTTGCTCTCATCCATTCACTGGTCATTACTCGTGCTTATCAGTGAGTTTGCTGATGAGTTATATACTTGCTGTCCAGTGGATCAGGGCCTTCCCACTTTTTAGCTGGGTCTCGGTTTCCCCACCTGTGAAATGGGCATGAAAACAGTATGGCCACAGGGTTGTGGTGGCGGAGCCCATGGTTTATGAGTGTCTGCCCTTCGGTTGGTTATTTATTCATGGAATTTTCTAAGCATCAACTCTATACCGAGTGCTGTGTGGTGACGGAGATAAACTCTCAGTTTGGTGGGCGGGAAAGACGAGACCCCAGCAGAGCAGCCTGGGCACTGCCTCCCATGTGTCCAGATTTCCTCTCCTCGTTTGCTGAGCACTGTAGGGGAGTGTTAAGAACTCATCCTGATCCTTTAACCTGCTAACTCTATGCTCTCAGGTGACACATTCCTCCTCTCCTGACTTTGGTTACTCTGTCTATAAAATGGGTCCCAGCAGTAAGGATCTTACTGGATCCCGTGAGAATGAAATGGGGATCACACGTAGCCCTCTTTGGGGGCCCAGTTAGCCTTTAAAAGTAATTCTTGCCCCTGGTGTATAGTGGGAGCTGAGCCCCCAGAGTGCTGGTGAAGTCCCTGGCGACCAGGACTCAGTTTCTCCTCCCCTTTCTCTCCTCGCTCTACCTTCCTGTGTCTACTATCGCCACCTCCACACGTATGCTCATGCTGTTCCCTTCTCCTGAAATAACTTCTCTTGTGTTTCCTAAAGCTCTGATACAGTTCTTGGATGCTGTAGGCTCCAGCTGGGATGGCTCACAAGGCAAATCTGGAGGGAGAGTTAAAAAGCCCCCCTCCCACCCCACTTACCTCCTGACTTACCTCCGCCTGCAGCCAAGGAAGCCCATCGGCTAGAAGGGCCAGGTGGGCTGGCTGCGGCCTTGCCAAGCCAGTTGGCTCCACTAGGGCATTATTCACAGTTTTCTCATAGCTGTTGTCCCCCGAGGCCAAGCCCATGGGGCTGTCTCAGCGGGTGTCTTGCCCACCAGCTCCCTGGGGGCCCAGAGAAGACTCCCAAGAGAGACGGTCCTTGTTATACCCACTCAAGGCCTCCCGGGCTGCCTCTTCCCAGCACTTTGCACAATGTTATGCACTTGGGCTTTGTGGGCTGTTTGTTTAACACGTGGCTCTCCAGCAAGGGTAGGCTGTGCCTGCTCTGTCCCTAACACCCAGCCCAGACCTAGTGCGCAGAGATGCTCACCACGCAGCTGTGCATGGAGACATGCGCGGACGCACAGGGAGATGAACACATGGAAGGAGGCAGGCATGGACCCGTGCACGGACCCGTGCATGGACGGAGGTTTGCGTGGACGGAGGGGAGGACGATCAACTGTGCGGAACAGTGGGGAAAGTGGCTGCCTTCGTTTCCATGCAGGCTGCTGTAACAAAATGCCATAGACTGGGTATAAACAACAGAAATTTATTTCTCACAGTTCTGGAGGCGGGTAAGTCCGAGGTCAATTCAGTGTCTGGTGAGAGCCCCTTCCTGCTTCCCAGACGAGGTCTTTCTGCTATACCTTCACAGGGCAGAAGGGGCCGGGGCTCTCTCTGGGGTCTCCTTCAGAAACAGCATTAGTTCCATTCATGAGGCCTCCGCTCTTATGATCTAATCGCCTCCCAAAGGCCCGCCTCCAAACACCCATCACCCTGGGGGCTATGTTTCTACATCTGAATCTTCGGGCGGTTAGCAGTGGCCTCCGTTCTTCCACACGCGAGCGGAGGACAGGAGACAAAGTGTCAGGAATTCTTGAGTCTCCGTTCTGCGAGCCTGAACAAGACGTATCCTCTCTCTGAACCACAATTTCCTCTTTCGTGGCACATAGATGGGGCTTGGAATCAAATATACGAACTGGAGGGCCCTGATAGGAATAGTGGCCTGCCTGGAACTGGGACTGGGTCACAGGGACATACTCACGGACGCTGGTGTCTGCTTGAGTCTAGATCCCGCAGAAGCACAGAATGGCCCAGGGTTCGAATGCTGGTTCTGCCACGGCTGAGGCACAAGTCATTTCAGCCCTGTGAGCCTCGGCTTCCTCATCTGTAAAATGGGTGAGAAGAGAACCCCATGAGGTTGTTCTGAGGAGACAGTAAGAGCATGAAGCCGATCCCACGGCACGGTGCCCGGACGTCCTCCTTGCTTGAGAAATGGCAACTGTTAGGACTAAATCTTATCATTCTTGGTTCAAACTTAGTTTTTCCATAAAGAAGATCCTGTTCAGTTGCTTTTGAAAAAGACCTCCCTGGGAAGTGAGTCTGTGACCTTGACCTCCTGGCTGCTCTGGGTGTCAGTTCCTCTTCCCCAATGAGGTTGGCTTTGGTCCTGTTCTCTGGCTAAGCCAGACTCCAACCCCCTTCTACCTCCCACTGATTAGCCTCTAGTTCTGCCTCCCATACGATAACTGGGCTCAGTCTGGGAGGAGGAGCAGGGCTCGGACTGGGGCAGAACGTAGGCTTCGCCTGTAAGCAGTATTGAGTACTGCGGACCTGCACAGGTCTCCTTTACTGCTGAGACTGGGCCTTGTCTGTGACAAGTATGTTAAATGGGCTTCCTAGAAACGTGCCAAGCTAGAGGGTCACACGCAGGCTGGCTGGGTCATGCCCTCGGATGGTACACCTGGAAGGAGGCAGGAAGGCAGGACCGGGCAGGGGGAGAGCCTGAGCCACAGTGAGGCTGCGGCTAAGGCCCCTGCAGGGGTCCCTGGGGCTGTGAGACCCTTCGGGGTTGTTCCAGGTGAGGAAAGGGTGCTGGGCATCTGCAGCTCCGCATCGGTCAGGCACTGGGCCCAGCTGCCCCGTGGCAGTGGGCATAGCCTAGAAGCCATCTGCGGTCAATACTCCCAGGACTGGGGTGGGTACCTGGCCCCGAAGGGGGGCTCTGGAACATCCAGTATCCCCTACAACCAGCCCCAGGGCTCTGGCTCAGGCATGGGTTTCAGCCAGATGCTAGAAGTAAAAGATAAAAGACCCTGAGACTGAGTGTCCCCCCAGGACAGGATCTTTGTCCCCAGCTTCCAGCACAGGGCCTGGCAGGGCAGCACAAGCCTCAGCTCACAAATGGAGGAAGAATAGAAAGTGTGAAGTAGGCTGGGCCAGTCAACCTCCCCAGAGACTCAGAGAGGGTAGGCGACCTACCTGAGGTCACACAGCTGCTCAGGGCAGAGCCAGGATTGGAACCCAGGCCTGGCTGAGTCCAGAGCTCATGTTCTCTTGATAATGGCAGGCTGTGAGCTTATTAGAAAGCACAGGCTGGGAATGGGAGGAAGAAAGCCCCTCCTCTCAGTTCCCGGAGCAGCCCCGGCACCCGCCAACTCTGGCAGCCTCTGGCTGGCCCACCAGGACCCATGCCCAGGGGAGGGAGTGGAATCTTGCGGGCGGGCAGCCCTTCTCGGGTAATGAGGCCCAGCCAGCCGTTCGCAGGCCCTACAATGTGAATAATTCATTTGCAACCAAGTCTGGGAATTAGAAACCGTTACTGGATGATTTATTTAACAGGGTCTGCTCCTGGGGAGAGGGGAGGACTTTGAACCCTAAGAGGGGAGATGCATGTCTTCTAGATGGGTTTAGGGAGGCCGACAGGCCTGGCTTCCAATTCCAACTCTGGCTTCTAGCCGCTGCATGACCTCGAACAAGTGACGGGACCTCTCCGTGCCTCAGTTCCCTCGAGCATAAGACAGGGACCACAGTAGAGTTGTTAGAAGGATTAAATGAGTCAGAATTTGGAGAGCCCTTAGAATCATGGCAGTTCCTAGTAGCCGCTCAGCAAGTGTTTGGTGAATGAATGCCTGGAAGCTTAGAGACAATAATGGGGACCGTCTGGCTTGCACACCTGCTCTGAAGCAGCCCCGAGCTTCTCGGTGCGCTATCCCACAACGCGTGCATACAGTGAGGCTTCTACTCATATTACAGATGAGAAAGGAGAAGCTCAGAGAGGTTAAGTAACTTGTTCAAGCTCACACACCCAGTCTTGACAAAGCAGTGATTAGAACCCAGCCCGGCTTCTGACTCCACAGCCCACGCCCCTGTCCACATTCCCATATCATGGATCTGGCCCACAGATGGTGCCAAAGAAAGGTCTGACTCTTATTTTACTCAAATTTCCCTTTCCCCTTGAAGGCACTGCCGCATCCATCATCAAATTTGATTCTAACAACAAACCCAGCAGGGGATCTGGGAGCTCCCAGGGTCCCTATTTCTCAGAGGAAGGAAACTGAGGCTCAAAGAAGGATGTGAATTGCTCAGTCCCACAGCCTAGGTGCAGCTCAGCTCCTTGCCCTTTGTTTGTCTTTGTTTTGCCTGATTCACAAATGAATTACATTTGCAAATGTAAATAAGTATCAGAGGAATGAATGAAAGAAGGAATCCTAAAGCCACAGAGTAGGAACTCATCCATCTTGACTTTGCCCCTGCCCACCCCCCAAGAAGGCACACACTGGAGCCCATCGGCTCACACATCCCTGTTGGGAGGGGAGAGTGTGGGACTGAGTGAGGGTGGGTCTGGGGGCCGCTCCAGGCCCCCCAGCTGCCTGGGCACTTGCATGCATCAGCCTGGACTCTTTGCACAGGACCTGGTGTCCTTGGGCTCCTGCAGGAGGCAGCACTCGCCCATCTCAGATCCCCAGGCCCCCACAGAGTCAGGGTCTCCAGGACACTCTGCACTGACCTCAGCGCCACCACGGCCGGGGGAGGGGGGAGCCAGAGGACGCGGCTGTTTAGCCCAGAGTGTTGGCCAGTGGGCCTCACGGGGCTGTGCAGTATGCTCGTCGTGTGAGTGTGTCCGTGAACATTCAGGAGTGTGAGTGGTGTATGTGTGGATGTGTACCGAGAGATGGCATTGAATCCGTGTGTATCTGTAGATATCTGCACGTGTGCGCCCTGTATCGGTATCTGGATATATGTGAGTATCTAGACTTGGCGTGATCAGACACTTGCGAGTAAGAACACCTGCGTGTGTGAGTGCAAATATGCTTGTCTGTGTATCTGGGTGCCCTGGGGGGTACCGAGTGGATGTCCCTGCACTTCTAGCCAGGCACGTACACATGTGTCTGTGTGAGCAAATCTGTGAGTCTGTGGGATCTTGTTGCATATCTGAGTTTGGAAAGCATTTCCTGTGTGGGGTGGGATGTGTGTGTATGTGTGTGTGTGTGCAGATAAGTAGGTGTGTACACAGAGAGGAGACCCAAGCTTGAGAGTGGAGAGTCTTTGTTCCAGTTCCAGCTTTGCCATATGACCTTGGCTTAGTCCCTGCCCCCCACCTAAACCTCAGGCAACCAGAGCAGCGTTGTTGAAAGGGATTCAGCTTGTTGAAAGGGATTCAGCTTCAGCTTCTAGGTTCAACTGAGTAGGCAGCTTGCACTGACTTCCGCTGGGATCGCACCTTTTGTCACAGCAGATTACGATGCTGCGGGCATTCTCTGGGGGTTGGGTGCGCTCTTTCCATCAGATTTAAAAGGAAATGGATTTCCTCTTTCTGGGTCTCCATTCGTTATTCATTTGTTGTTTTCATAAAAATTTAAAAGACTGTGCCATTTGGACTCAAGTAGAGAGGCCAGTCACTTTTCCAAAAATTGTAATCCTGCCACTCCCCTCTCTGCAGCGGGAGCCATCCTTTGCAAATGCCAGGCTGTCCTGGCGTGGAGCTCTCCGCACATTGCCTCATACGGAGGAGGCCTGCTGAAGATCCCTGCCCCCAGGTGGCCCACAGACTCCCTAATGGCGCCCCCCATCCCCCCAGCAGCGGTCCGCAGTGCAGCCAACCTGCCCTCCGCCCCATTCTTTGAACCTACCAGCCTCCCTGCCTCCAGGTCTGGAGAGCTGTCACACGGGTAGGAGGCTCAAGGAAATTCACCCCCATCCCAGGTTTTTGTAGGAAGGGTCAGGGGAGCTCGCCAAGGCTGCTTGCCCTGTTCTGATTCAAGAGCTGCTCTGACTTGGGAGCTCTGGTGCATTTCCATCCCCAGCTGCGGAAAGCGGTTCTGGCTGGCTCTGGCGTTGCCTCTGACAGGGCTGTGACCTTGAGCCTGTTGCTCCCCCTCTCCTGGTGGGAGTAGAGGGTGAGATGCCAGGTAAGGCAGGACAGGCTGTCTGTGCTGCTTGCTAGCGGTCCCCAACCTCTGTCCCTACCTGCTTTCAGCTCAAGAAATGCCCCCTGCCCCCGGCAAACCCAGTGGCTGGAGAACCCAATTCTGTGAGCCCAATTCTGTGAGCAGCTGCACTGGGGCCAGGCCCCAGCAGGACCTCCAAAGCCCACATCTGAGCAGCGTGGTGGGTCCTATCCCCTTAGGGAGGGGGAGGAGGCCAGAGACTGGTGGGAGAGGGGAGCCGGGCCTATCCTGGAGCTCCCTCTAGTGACTCCAGAGGGGCCTGCAGCCCGTCCTGTGGGCGGGGGAGGACGGGGTTTGTGGGGACCACCCTCCCCAAGCCACCCCGACTGCTCCTGTCTCCACCCTCATCACTGGGGTATTCGCCAAGCTGAGATGCTTCACCAGAGACACACACTGGCCTTCTCCCTCTTTCTCAGCCCCAGCAGACATCAACCTCTGTTGTGTCAACCCCACAAATGCCCACCCTCTCTGGACCCTCATCCCTGTCCTAATTAGGCTTTGTGACCTTTCTCTGGATTATTTCTACTCCTGCCTTCCTACAGCGCATCTTCCACACTCCTCCCAGAGGGCACTCCACAACATGCAAACCGAATGTATCATTCCCTCCCTACAGTCCCTCCCATGGCTCCCCAGTACCCCCGGGACAAAGCCCGCCAGACCTCCTTGGCACCTTCTGCATGAGCTCTTCTCTGCTGGTGCACCAGCCTCACCTCTGACTGCAGCCCCTCCCTGACCTCAGGCCATGCTCACCTGCCTCCAGTCCCTGATGGGACAGCAGAACAACTGACCTTGGCCCACACTGAGTCTTCAGCCAGCTAAGCCTTTTGTCTCCTTCTTTACCTGGAAAACTATCCACAGGCAAGGTTCCACCTCCTCTGGGGAATTGCCCTCTGGCGGCTGGCCTCTCTGTCCTCGGGGCTCCCACCAGGCTCTGAGCAAGTGTTTCCTGGTGTTGTCCATGTGTCTGTCTTTCCACTAAATGTGAGCTTCTGAAGGCCAAGGGCTGAATGGCTCTCACCTGCTGTGTTCTGCCTTAGGGTAGTACAAACATCCTAAGATGGACACTGGAACAGGAACAGGGGATGGTCAGTGCTGAGGCCATTTGGGGAAGCCCACAGAGCTGGGGAAGCACAGGAGAGGCCCCAGTCAAGCCTTGGGAAGGGGACCGAGGCTGCTCTGAGGAGGGGATGCCAGGCCAGGTCTTAAAGGATTGGCAAGGTCATCAGCACAGCATTCAACCAGGTGGAGGGAGAAGCAATGAGCTTTCCAGGGAGCAGACCCTGGGAGTGAAGACTTGCCAGAAAAGCAAACAAAAAACCATCCCCCCCCCCAAAAAAAAAACCCTGGTGTGTGTATGTGTGTTTAGTTGGGAGTTGGGGGGAACACAGAGCAACTGGATGTAGGGGGGAGGGGAGAGGGTGAAGCCCCATGATATGCATCTGCATCTGTGGGAAGGTAAGCAGGGAGCTGAATTATGAGAAATCTGGGCATCAGGCTCAGGAATTTGAACTTGGCCTGGAAGCCAAAAAGCAGGAGACACAATTTGGGATTTGGAAAATTCTGGCAGTTGGTGTAGAAGCCAGGGACCTCCTGAGTGCTTTTGGGGGGAACTTTAGGGAGTGCTGTTTTCATGAGGACTAGGGGCCACGGCCGGCACTGATTGGTGGGGATCGGGGTTCTGGACACCCTGCCATGTGCAGAACAGTCTAGACCACCGAGAATGTCCCATATGCCCTTTGACTTTGGAATGTTCTACCAGATATCTAAGTAGAGGAAAATAAATACCTGTTTGTGTCTGAGCAAGAGCCCAAGTCTTGCTCATAAGTACAGAGCATTTTTGTATGAATGCTCCGAATTTTGACATACACTGAAATCGCCAGATATACGGCTTCCATGTAAATGGAAGGAACAGTGCTCTTTATCTTGTTCAAAACCTTCCCCAGAGTTGTCACCGTTCCGGAAAATTACATACTTGATGTTAATACTACTTGTGGTATCTGAGTTGCCAACTTGACAAGCCCTCACCGATCCGCTTTTGGGTCTGTCACGTTCAGGGGACTCTATGTATAGGCACAGGCGTCTTGCTATTTTATCATGTCTTTCTAGTGTAGTTGATAAAAGTCTTTACAACTTGAAATACATCTCCTCTTAAATTACTTTCCTTATTAATCAGAACACTGCTCAGCTCTTAGCATGTGCTGGGCACTGTTCTAAATATTTCATGAATAATTATTCACTTAATTCATAATAACTCTATGCAGCTAAGAGGGGAAACCCCCCCCCTTTTTTTTTTACTGGAACGCTGCTAACTGAGGCACAGAGAGGGTAAGGGACTTACCCACGGTCATACAGCTGGAAAGTGTAGAAGCCAGGATTTGAACCAGTTTTTGTGCACTTCACCATTAGCCTATAATGGCTCATTCTGATATTTCAGTTAGGGCGCTGGGAGTTCTCCTTGGGGAATTACATGCATACATATGTTATTTCATTGCAGGGGAGTAAAGGGTGATATGAGATACCTATCAAGGGGGGAAATGACATGGTTAACAACCGCTGGCAGAGAGCTCACAAGCATCCATGGGCTCACCCAGGGAGGGAGGTGTGAGAAGGGCAGGGGGATGGGAGCAGATCCCCATGCACCCCAACATTTGGGGAGGAAAGAGAGCAAGGGATAGCCAGGAAAGTAGGAGGGAAGCCAGGGGAAAATGTTCTAAGAAGAAGGGAGAGGATGAGAGTGGGGAAGGCCTCTGAGAGGTCGGGGAGGTCAGGGCTAAAGGGGGTCCCACTTAGCCACAAAGGGAACCGGTTTACTGAGCTGGTGAGAGCTGAAGCAACAACCGGGCCTGTGCTTGGAGCTGTCCTCAGCAGTGTCACAGCGGGGGCGGTGGTTGGAGGGGTGGCAGAGAGGGAGGAAATACCTTGGGAATCAGTGGGCCGTCGGGGGCGGGGTGGGGGCGGGGAGGAAGGGTCCGTGTGGAGAGTGGGAGACAGAATAACCAACAGGGTCCCTTGAAAAGGGAGATGCAGGCCCCTGGTGGGGGGGATCCAGGGCAGGCGTCACTTGGAAGGGTCCAGAGGCATCCCTCCTGTAGATCTCCTCAGCGGGGAGCAGCGGCTGGAGGGCGGGCGGTGCATCCCCCCCCTCCCCGCGCCTGGGGCCCGCAGCCCACTCAGAGCACTGCGATAGAGATACTGTTATCCCAACTTCCACATGGGGAAACGAGGATCGGAAAACTAAAACAGACCCACAAAACCTTGCCTGAGGGCAGAGAGCAGATCCAGGATTCATCCAAAGTGGGGCGACGCCAAAGGTGGGGCCACCCAGCCCTAAGCTTTCCTGTCACCTCTCCCTCGGCTCCTCTTGCTCGGTGCCCTCCACCAGGAAGTCAGCAAGTAGTTCCTGAGCAGAGTGAATCCTCGAGCGCACTTACTCAGCCTGGACTCAGAGACCCCAGAAGTGGAAAGTGCTGGTGTCAGGCGGCCCGAGCTGGAATCCCGCCCCTGCACCGAGCAGCTGTGCCACCCCAGCAGCCAATCTCACCTTCCCGAGCCTCCGTTCCTCATCTGTAAGATGGGGACAGCGCTGACCTTGCAGTGTTTTTGAGGGGGTAAAAAAAAGGTCCCCCTCCCCCTTCTTCCCAGCCGCCCCCCAAGTGGGACTGGGTGGGGAAACACTCCGCGGCGGGGCTGGCCCTCTGTCTCTTCTCCAGACCCGAAGAGGGAGTGCGGCTGAACCGCCTGCCCCGTCTGACCTCGGCCTCCTTCCAAGCGGTGGCTCCCCAACCGCCTCCTCCTCGCTCACATGGGGCTCCCGCGCCCGCGCTGAGTTCCCGCATCCATCCCTCCGCCTCCGCCCATCCCGTGCCCTCCAGACCTCGCACGACACTCCCTGGTCTGGCCACACGGTGGCGCACAGCAGCTGCAGGACAGGGGCGGGGCGCCGGTGGGCGTTCGGACTGGCGTCCTCAGGGTTCAGTGTAAAAGCCGCAGGTCTGTGTCTGTGGCCGGGACCGGAGGGGGGGGGGTGGTGGATGGGGTAGCGGGGATGGGAGCCTTTCAGTTCTCCTGTGCGCAGCTCCCCGCGCTGCTTGGAACTCTCGGGAACCTCTGAGACACAGAATGGACAGAAGTTTCACTGCCGCTTCAGCTCATTAAAGCTTTACCAGGTGGGAACCGTTATTTCCCTTTTACAGATGAGGAAACTGAGGCCTGGGGAGGAAGTCACGTGCTGAGATGACTCGGCCAATCAGTGGTAGAGCTGTGCTCAAACTGGGGTCTGCGCTTTTCTCAGAGTGGATGAGGGTCCTGGGGGTGGTGGGAGCTCCTGGTATGTGAGAGGCAGGGACCCTCTGAGGAGAGTCCCAGAAACCAAGGAGCACCTTCCATCCCAGAGGAAACAAGACTCCAGGTGGGGATGGTGTGGGATGTGGACCAAAGGTCCACCCAGGTCTTTGGCTCCCTTTCTGAGCCAGGGTTGGAGGACCAGCGTGGCTCTCGGCCACCCATGTGCTGTGTGATGCCTACTGCCCTTCTCCCTGCTCTTTCATGGACCTGCTAGCACAGCCTGAGCTCCCTCATTCATGGCTCAGGTCCATCTCTCCAGACTGTGCCCTCCAGATGTCAGGGCACATCCCAGAGCCCACCACAGGATTCCTGAGTCCAGGTCCCCCAAAGAACATGCCCCCCCCCCCCCCGCAAACAACATTCCCTTTTCCAGCCGGCAGCTAGCAAACATCAAGCGCAGCAGGAGACGGTAAGGTTAGACAACAAGAAGGACTTCCCAGCAGGGGAGCGGGAAAATGTGCTTAGTTGGAACTGCCATTCACTAGAACGGGGTGCCTCGGATTGCAGTGAGGTTTCCAGGGTTATGAATGGCAGAGCAAAGATTTAGGCCAAAGGGGAGAAATGGAAAAGGTTCACTTTGGCTGGTGAGGTGAGTGGTGAGGATGAAGGGAGCCAGGGGCCTTATCCTGAGGGCCCCGCTGGGAGGGGCGGTTTGTGAGCATAGGTCAAGGAGAGGGGTAGGATGAAGAGTGAGAAGGAAGAGCCACCAGGGGCTGGTGGGCTGAGGGTAGGGAGGGGAAGGGGGCTTTGGCTGCAGGCTGGGGGGTACCTGTTCAGGTGGGGAGCAGCGGGAGGGAACAAGCTGGGTGGAAAGGGCTGGGGCTTCTGAGCCAAGAGGAGGTCTGGGAGGCTGCTGGCTGCTCAGCCCTGGGCTGGGGAGAGGGGGCCCAGGCTGAGAAGAGATGGGGGCGTGTCCAGAAGGCTGGGGTAACCTAGGACTTGGGAGTAGCTGGCATCATCTGGAAAAAGAACAGAAAGCCTTCCCAGCCAGGAGGCTGAGGCAGCAGGACCTGAGAGGTGGGAGGAGGGGGGATGGGGGGTGCACAAAGATCAGGTCAGACCTGCAGGGCCCCCTGAGGCCTCTCTAGAGCCCTGGAGCTTGGGGAGACGGGGTGGGTCAGACCCCTCCTCTAGAATCTGTTCCCAGTGGAGCAGCCTGGGAGGGCCTGGGGTGGGGGAGGAGGCGGGAGGGGAGGGAGGGAGGGGCCGGGCCTCTGTCCACGGCATTAGTGCTGGTTGGAGGGAGAGGGGGGTGTGGAGCCAGCCAGGCCGCCTGTTCCCACAGCCGGGAGCTGAGCGCGCTGCCATGGCGCTGGCCAGGTCTGGGACCCCGGCCTCCAGGCCCCTGGCCCCTCTCCTGCTGTGGCTGCTACTCTTGGCTCCGGCCCTCACTCTCCTGGATGGTGAGTTGGGGCACAAGCCTTGGGGTGGCGGTGGGGACGGGGACTGGGGCTGGGTCTGTCTCCCAGCGCAGATACCCTGGGCCTGTGTGGAGTGTGTGTCCTGGGCCTTGGGGGGTTGCTGGGTGGTCTGGGGGCCTTTGTGAAGGGGCCGTGGGTTGGGGCGCTGCGGCCTGGGAGCGGCGTTGGGACTGGGAAGCCCCGGGCTGAGGCTGGGAGCCGGGAGTTGCAGGTAGTGGGCGTCTCATTCCCCAGTCTGTTGTGAGTGTGCGCCGGACTGTGGGTGCGGTGAAGTTGTGAGCTGTCCCGGGTGAGCTGAGAGTCGTTGTCTGAGGCTTTCTGGGTGTGGTGGGCTGTGACCGAGCACAAGTTGTGGGATATAAGTTGTCAAGGGGGTTGAGCTGTGTCTTAGCTCTCGACAAGGGGACCTGGGGCGGGGGCAGCAGACCCCAGCCCCGTGGATCACGGTGGGGAGGGGGCAGGAGGCCAGGGGACCCCGGCGTCCACCTGCATCCCCTCCATGTGTGTGTTCCCTTGCCTGCACTGGGGGCTGGGGGTGTTCTGGGGCCCCTGGGGGGTGGCCAGGCACTGGGGAGCACATGTGTCCCCTGCTGCCTCCTCCCTGGCATTCCCAGACCTGGCTGAAAGGGCTTCCTAAGCCAGACCCCGCTCGCCAAACGGTTCTGCTTTTGTCCAAGAGGATTCACGTGTGCTGCCCGCAGCCTGGACTTCTTCTTGGGGGGTCTTGGGGACGCTTTGTCTTGGTCACTATAGCTACGGGGCCAGGCCTGGGAAGTCCCCTGACCCCGCCTCCGCTAGCGGAGGGAGCCAGCCCAGGGCGGGTGGCCTAGACTTCACTGCGGGCTGGGGGGAGAGGCACCTCTCAGACTCCTAGAGTGGGAGGTCAAGCCTCCCCAGGCCCCTAGCTGGGGCCCTCGTCCCCATTCATGGGGCCTACTCACAACACCTTCGTCTCTGCCTCTCTGAAGGGCCCCCGGGGAGGACGAGGACGCCACTTTGTAGGGAAGGACCCTGAGGCGCAGGCAGGGACGGAGGCTGCGGAGCTGGGCTCAGGAGAAGAGCCAGAGGGCCTGCTCTCTGCACATGAGGGGCATGAAATCTTGGCGTGTGGATCTGCCCTCTGCCCCCTGCCCTACCACATACACGCTCACACCTGCAGACACACACACGCACGCACCTGCACCCTGGTGTGGCACGTACAAGGGCACAACTCACCATGTGAGCAGGGGGCCACGTGCACTCACACAAACACTCACGGCCCTCCAGGTGTGTGATGGGTGCCTGCATACACCAGGGCACGGAGAGCGACGTGTGCATTCACACTCAGACACACGTTCGCGTGAACCGTGAGACAGAGCGAACACAAAGGAGACAGATGCTGCAGAAAAAGTGGCCGCTGAGGGACAGGCTCACCCCCATCTGACCCTGCTAGGGTGCCTGGGAGCGGCCGTTCTCACTGTGATTTCTTTGCAGGGAGCCTCCTCCCTGGGGATCCCCAAAAGCTGGGGTGAGGGCACCATGGGCACAAGCATTCCTGGATACCAGTGCCGGACGCCTGGCTGCCAGGAAGAGAGGGGCTGGGGACCGTGTCCCTGGAAAAGTAATTTCCATCCCTGAGGGAATGAACTTTCTGGAAGCCCTGGGCCCCTGGCTCTGCCTCCTAGGCCTGCCAGGCCCTGAGCTGAGCCCCTCCATCCTGGGCTCGCTCTGCCACAAAAGCCTGGCTGGTTTCTGTGGAGAGGACCAAGCATCTTGGAGGACAATGGGGGCGGGCTGGGCTCTCACAGCCCAGGAGCCTGGTTGACAAAGGGCAGCAGTCCCGTCCCCACGTCTGGCCCCTCCTCCCCCCAGCGCTGGGGGTGGGGCGGCGGGGGGGGGGGGCTGTGGGACTGAGGCAGAGAGGCAGGGGCGGCGGGTGAGGGGAGCCACACACATGTGAAGCAGCGTCAGGACTGGCTGGCTAGACAGCATTTGCTCCAAGTAAAGGACTGTTGGTCAGTGAATAAAGAGCACCGACGGCCCCCCCTGGGAGATACTATGCTAATGGGCTCCCGTGAAGGACTTTGTTTTTTTCTTTTTTAACTAAAGATTTTTATTTTTTTTAAAGTTTAAAACAAAAACTTACTTGACAGAGATCACAAGTAGGTAGAGAGGCAGGCAGAGAAAAAGAGAGAGAGGGAGAAGCAGGCTCCCTGCTGAGCAGAGAGGACCCTGGGATCATGACCTGAGCCGAAGGCAGAGGCTTTAACCCACTGAGCCACCCAGGCGCCCCTATTAAAGATTTTTAAAAATCTCTTTATCATTTTTAAGTCATCCCTGCACCCGACACAGGGCTTGAACTTAACCACCCTGAGATTAGAGTCCCATGCTGTACCGACAGCGCCAGCCGGGCGCCCCACGTCACGGACTGAGAATCTCCCCACAGCTGTGTGAGGCCGGCTCGAACACCCCCAGTTTATAGAGGAGGAAATGAGGCCCAGAGAGGGTTAGGGACTCGCCTAGAGTTGCACAGCTAGTGTGTTCGGTACCTATTTAAGCCGTGTCTCGTCTCTGCTCCTCCGCCCCTTCAGGGCCCACCCAGCTAACCCTGAGGGCCGTCCCTGGGATCTGACGGGAAAACACAGTGGTTCGCCGACTCAGTTTGACCTGCAGTTTCCAAGGACATTTTAGCCCAGAGACCACTCATAAAAGTGGCCTGTTGGGGTGGCAGAGTCCCGTGGGAAAGTGTCTCCATGGACTTGGGCGCCGAGACCCAGGCTGGAAACACTGGGATAGGCCAGTGCCAGGCACAGGGTGGGCGATGAATCGTGGCAGCCATTGTCGCCCACTGTCGTTACCAAAATTATCAGTACTGAACCCCCCCTAGCCTCGGGGGAGGGGGGGTTAACATGTCTGTGTTAGAGTATTCCAAACTGTCCCATCTTGTTAGGGTGACCTAGCCCTTTCCTGGTGGCTGTGGGGTGGTGGGTTTTCACTCCTGTCCTGGGGGCCTAGTGGGATTAGATGAGCAGTGTTTGCCCCTATGTCAGAAGCTCCCACATCTTACAAGATCTCGGGCCACTTCTTAGAAATATCCTCTTTCTTGCCACGTTAAGACAAGAAGCTTCTCAAAACTCACCCTTGGTAAACACTTCCCATCAGCTGTCAGGAGTTATCACGAGGTCTGTTATAAGTGCCCATAAATGTGTTGCACCTGAGCCATACAAAAGCTCAATTTATCCTGCTGCAATTCAATCCTGAGTAATTTAACTCTTGAATACCTGTTCAGTGATTATACATAAGCCATAAGTGCACGTAAAGTAAGTGTTAGTAGGCCCTGAGCAAGGGCCAAAGCACAGTGGGTTGCCGACAGCCCGGTTCTGCTTAACGAGGGAAGGCTGCCTGCTCTGCCCAGGCCATCCAGGGACCTCCACCCTTGTGCCAACCTTCAGAGACTTTTTCCTGTGACCCTGGAAGGCTGGGCTGGGATGCCCTAAGATGACAACAATGGGTGGCAACGTAGAGTTTGCAAAGTGGGAATTTCACATGCTTTGGGAGATGTGGGTCTTTCAGGAGTCTGGAGACAACCTGCTTTTTAGTTTTTTGAGGGTAGATTTGAGGCAAGTTTACAACCTCTCGGAGTTAGAAAACAGAACTTGACTTAACAGCACCCACCCTTCCTGGTTTGAATCAGTGGTAGTCACTCAGTCACAGACATAAGCACAGCTCCCGGCCCATAGTACGCACTCAGTAAACAGTTGCTGTTATCCTAGGACAATTGTCCTCCCTTCTTGGCGGTAGGATCTGGGCCTGCCCGGGGACATGGCAGCAGGTCGAAGGGGAGGGGCGTGTGTCCCTTAATCCCTCCCCTGCCTGGTCGTCCCAGGCAGCCTGAGAGGTCAGGAGGGATTTGTAAAGATAAGCACAGGCCCCTCGTCGCCCTGGCAACAGGCCACGCCCCCAGCCTGGCCCAGGGCCAGCCCCCCTCTGCCCCATTGCCCTCACCTCCACCTCTCAGCCCAGGGCTGGCCTGGCCTTCTGGTGTCACTCCCGCCAGACTGAGGACTGAGGCCAGCGGTTCCTAGACCTTCATGTGCAAAGGGTTCCCCAGGGAGCTTGCTGCAATGCAGATTCTCTGGGCCCAGGCCCAATAGCTCTGAATCTCTAGGTCTGGAGTGCAGGGCCAGAAATCTGTATTCTTTCTCTCTCTCTTTTTCTTTTTTTATAAAAGAACTATTTATTTATTTTAGAGGGGAGGAGGAATCTTAAGGAGACTCCCCCTGAGCGCGGAACCCGATGATGCAGGGCTTGATCTCATGACCCTGAGATCACGACTTGAGCTGAAACCAAGAGTTTCACTGACCGTGCCACCCAGGCACCCCCATAAATCTGTATCTTAATACAGGCCGGAGGTTCAGGAGCCCCAGGGGAGAAGGTCTGGAGTAGTGGGACCTGGGTTTGGATTCCAGCCCCTCACAGGCTATGGGACAGTGCAGTCCCTTCGTCTTCGAGCCTCCCTTCCCTCAGCTGTAGAACAGGAATAGCAGCTCTCTGCGTCTGCTAAGGTAAACAGGAAGATAACTGGGAGTATACAAGAAAGAGGGGTGTCTCTTTTGGCTTTTGGTGCTACTGCGTGCCCCGTTGGATAAGCAGTTTCTTTCTCCTCCACCTGACTCTCACTGGAGGAGCTCCTTCCTTTCCTGTCACTAGACTCCAACTCCGTGGGGCACCAGCATATAGGGTCCTGGGCTACCTGCTCCCATGGTGATCCAGAGCCTGATCCAAATGGCCACAGCCCTTCATGAAGCCTCACTGGGGGGCCAGGCCTTCACTCTTGTCCCCTCAGTGGCTTTTCACAGCACCCCATGAGGTGGCACTGTTCGAACCCCAGAAGCCAGGCCTGTCTGATGCCCAAACCGCTGTCCTTTCCTAAGGGAGCTCAATCCATTCCCACCCCCATCAGACTGTCCTCCCACTTCCATTAGATTATCTTCCCACCTTCCTCTGGCCATCTAGCCCTAAAGGACATGGCTCTAAACAGATCAGCCACAGCAGCTGGGGTGGGGAAAAGAAAGCTGAGCTGCCCAGAAGCCGCTCCAAGAGAGGCCCAGACTCCCCGGCGCTCACCTACATGGCCAGGCTTGGGGGAGGGGGCTGGGATGGATGGATGTTCCCTCCCCTGAGCTGGGGAGGGAACAGTGGTCAGAGAGGGGCTGTGGATACCAGTAGAGCCCTACACTGTCATCTTGGTCTGATGGTGTTTCAGCCCCTCTGTCCCCTTGCAACATGCCTAGCCCTGGGTGGGCGCTGGTGGCCCACCGAGTGAGCCCACGCCCAGCTGTACCAGGTGCTCTGGGCACTTGGGAGTGACAGCCAGGTTCTCTCTCTGGTGCCAAGGTCTGTGTCTCTACATCCCTGTCCCCCATCCTGCTGGGCCTGGGCTGGGAAGGGTGGGGGTTGGCCAGTGGAAGGCCCTGCCTGGTGGAATGTGGATGACGCTGAGCCTTATCTGGGGGGTCTTCACCAAGGTGGGGGAAGGGAGGTACAGGGCCTGAAGCTGTTCTAGGCCTGGTTAGTGTCTGGATGACAACCTGGGCAGGGGAGGGGCGCCTCTCAGAGCCCCAGGTTGGGGATGCCTCCTGCTTTATGGCGGTTCCCCTCCCCAGCTCTTACTGAGGTCCTGCGAGGGGCCAGCAGCAGTACCTGAGGCTCTGAATCCTCCCCCGTGCTGTGAGGCCTGCCCTGTGTTCATCCCCTTTCCGCTGGGAGACAGAGGCTCAGCAGGAGAAAGGACCTGCTCGGGTTCTCAGAGCTGGCAACTGAGCGGGGGGGATCTGAACCCAGGGCAGTTCCGCTTCAAAGCCGTGCAGGCTCTCGGGAGGGGACGGGGCTGGCTCTCTCAGGGGCTTGGCTTCCAGACTAGCAGGTGACCCTCTGGTGAGGTGGAGGCAGCAGTGGCCTGAGCCAGCTGTCCTGAGCCTTGTGACCTTGGCCAGGCGGGCTGGTCAGCCAGTTGCTGAGGCGGGGGATAGAGTGAGGGCCCCGAGAGAGGCCCCCTCTGGGCGGGTGGGGGTGATGAAACGTGTGATGGGCTCCAAGGCTGTCCTAGTAACTTGCTATGAGGCTCAGGCAAGGGTCTTCACTTTCGGGGCACCGGGGCGGCTCAGTCAGGTAAGCATCTGCCCTTGGCTCGGGTCAGGAACTCAGGGATTTGGGAGGGAGCCCCACTCCTGCTCAGTGGGGAGCCTGCTTGTGCGCACACTCTCTCCTCCTCTGTGAAATAAATAAATAAATCTTAGAAGAAGAAAAAGGTCTTCACTCTCTCGCTTGAGCCTCAGTTTGCTCTCTTGTAAAATGGGCACGACAGTGCCTGCCCCAAAGGGGCTCTGCGAGGAGGGGATGAGCAGGGCGAAAAACTCTCAGGGTCAGAGTGTCTGTCCTCTAGTCCGGCTGGGGCATGGGTGGGGGGTAAGTATCCAGTCCACTCCCCTTCACAGAGACCCTCCTGAATTTCCTCTAGTCCTGCTGTGGCATGGCAAGGTGGGGGGAGTGGGTGGTAAGCTTCTGGTCCCTTCCCCTTCACGGAGACCCTCCTGAACCAGTCTCAGTTCCAGCTGTAGTTGTGCAGGGGCAGTGGGGATGCGGCTTGTAGAGCCCGTGGCCCTCCGTCTAACCTCCTGAAAGCAGACAGACCCCTCCTGCTTTCTGGCTCTGTGGTCTGGGGTGGGCCAGACAGTGGGGAGGGGAGCGTCCCGGTCCACCCTGCCCAGCCCATTTTCCCTCTTTACAGGAATGGTGCCTTCGGAGGCCCCAAGTGTCTGTGCCTCAGCCCCGTGCACTCCAGGGACCGAGTGCCAGGCTACAGAGAACGGCAGCTACACCTGTGGGCCCACGGAGCCCCAGGGCTGTGCCACCCAGCCATGCCACCACGGCGCTCTGTGCGTGCCCCAGGGTCCAGACCCCCACGGCTTCCGCTGCTACTGCGTGCCCGGGTTCCAGGGCCCACGCTGCGAGCTGGACATCGATGAGTGTGCCTCCCGGCCCTGCCACCATGGGGCCACCTGCCACAACCTGGCTGATCGCTACGAGTGCCGCTGTCCCCTTGGCTATGCAGGTAATGGCCTCATGTCCTGGACGGAAGTTTGTGATGTCCATCCCGTCAGTGGCTCAGGCTGTAAAATGACGCACTGAGCTTTGACTTTAGTGTAGAGAGCCCTCTCCCCCGACCCCGCCGATGCATCCTGGAAGCTGCGGGGTATTCTGCTCTGGGGCTTGCCACAGAATGGACCAACTGTCCAGAAGCCAGGAAGTGGGGAGCAGCTAGGCACAGATCTGCGAGAGGCTCCGCCCAGGGCAGCGGGGACCCTGCAGCATAGACACTCCCAGTTCTAGTTCAATCCCGAATTCAGACAACTCTGCTCTGAGGGCGGAAGGCGGTTTGAGGTCGCCTCAGAGCAAGGGGTGCGCCCTGGGGGGGCGGGCTCCCAGGGGAGGGAGCTTATAGTGAGGAGTTGGATCTTGGCACTTTGGGATGGACTCTGGAAACGGGTCCCATGTATCCTCACTGTCTGAGAGTCTGGGTGGAGTGTTAGCTTTGCGTGTGTGAGGGAGGTCACGCGAGGAGCCCGTGCGTGTCTCTGTCAGTGGGTGTCTGGGCTCCCGGAGTGCATCCGTGGAGGTGTGTGTGTGCAGGCCAGCAGGTGCATGCACCAGACGTGCCCAGGGGGCCTGGGGAGCACCCTCTGGGGGAGCTGTGGCTGCCAGCGAGCTGGGGCAGAGTCTGCCATGACTCACTGAGCTCCTCCTCCCTCTGTACAGAGCCTGGTGGGGGAGGCTGGGATTCCAGGCAGCCGGGGCCTGGCTCCCCCTGGCACAGAGGGTGGGAGTGGGACTGGGGCGGGAGGAGTGAGGGGTCACAGGAAGGAGGGGCTGTGTTTGGTGCTCACTGAGCTGGGAAGGGGTGGAAGGTTCCAGCTGGAGCCAGCTGGGTCCCTGGTCCCCCAGGGCCAACCCCACGTAGTGGGCGTGACATGTGGGCCCCCCGATGAACTCAGGCGGTATATCCCCAAACCCTGAGATTCTCCATCTCCCCTCGTCTCCACACATCTCCTGACCCCTGAGGGCCACCCAGATGTCTCAGTTTTGCCCAGGGCAGAGGGGCTTCCCTGGGCTTGGGGTTTTAGAAGCAAGAAGGCGCAGGGGAAACCAGAAGGAGCGGGTCACTCCAGCAGTTCTCACTGGGGCCTGTCCCTCCCCGATGGTCCCTCTCTACACTCTCTTCAAAGCCGGCAGAGTGAGCCTTCCACAGTGTAGATAGAATCCTGTAACTCAGTGGCTTCCAACTTTTAGGATAAGCCCAGATTGGGGCCCCCGAGGCCACCACAGCCCCCAGCCCTGCCTCACCTCCTCTGCTCTGTCCTTTGCTCCTGACCCTCCCTGTTCCCCTTTCTGAGGACATCATGCCTCTGCCCCAAGCTAGTCTGGGCCAGTTCCCCAGCCTGGAAGCCAAATCCCGGCACAGCCCCGGCCCAATTCAGTGAATGTTTACTCATCATTCAAAAAAGTCTCTTCTTCCAGGAAGCCTTCCCTGACTCCAGCTGCCCAGGCCAGAACCCTGGGTCTTGCTTTTAGGGGATCCATTATGCTCCCACTGCTGAGCTTATCACAGTGAAAAATTAGTCAGCATCTATGCCCTATCGACCTCTTCCCCGTCTCCCCAGCTCCACGGCTGTGAGCTCAGGGAGGCAGGGACGGCCGTCCTGTTTCTACCTGATTGCTGTTGCTGGCTCAAGAGATACCTCCTCCGGATGAATGGACCAACGGATTCTCTCGGGATCCTCAGGTTTCCGCTCCTTGTAGCTGTCTGAAGCTGCTTGCAGGTCGGCCTGCCTGGGCCTCGTTCGACCTCCCTCTGGTGTCCATCTGTCTGTCTGTGTCTCCGGCCCTGTCCAGGGGTGACCTGCGAGGAGGAGGTGGACGAGTGTGCCTCGGCTCCCTGTCTGCACGGCGGCTCGTGCCTGGACGGCGTGGGCTCCTACCGCTGCGTGTGCGCGCCGGGCTACGGGGGCGCCAGCTGCCAGCTGGACCTGGACGAGTGCCAGAGCCAGCCGTGCGCGCACGGGGGCGAATGCCACGACCTGGTCAACGGGTGAGCTGCGGGAGCGGGCGGCCGCGGCCCGGTGGCGGTGGCGAGGCGTGGTGGAGGAGGCTGCACCCCAGAGCCGGGCAGGTGGAGGCCGGTGGAGGCTCGGGCCGCGTTCAGCCGGGCCTGCGCCCCTCTCTGCTCCAGGTTCCGGTGCGACTGTGCGGACACGGGCTACGAGGGCGCGCGCTGCGAGCAGGAGGTGCTGGAGTGCGAGTCGGCGCCCTGCGCGAACAACGCTTCCTGCCTCGAGGGCCTCGGGAGCTTCCGCTGCCTCTGCTGGCCAGGTGCGCGCGCGCGTGTGCGTGTGCGTGTGCGTGCGCGTGCTCGCGCCCCGGGGGCGCCGCGTGGACGGCCGGGCGGTGTGCGCCGGGGCTCATCTGCCCTCCCCCGTGTGTCTGTGACTGCGGCTTCTCTGAACGTCACTTCTGCGGGGATCTGCAAAATCGGGCTAATCGCAGCAGCTGCTCCCAGCACTGTCACGAGGAGGGTCAAGGTGAAATGGCCGTGAAGCCTTGGCACGTGCGAAGGGCTCCGTCGTACTAGCAGTGATAGTAACAGGACGCTGACCGCCTGACGCGGTCGTTCCCACCGTCCTCAGTGTCCCCGTCCCTCACCGCATCGGTGAGCGTATTCTGAGCAGTGGCTCCAGCCTGGCCCCGGGTTGGCCTGGCAGCAGCAGAGGGGTGCACCCCGGAGACCCCGTGTGACCTGCTACCTACGCGTGTGTGCCCCCAGGCTACAGCGGCCAGCAGTGCGAGGTGGATGAGGATGAGTGCGAGTCGGGCCCCTGCCAGCACGGGGGGCAGTGCCTGCAGCGCTCAGACCCGGCGCTCTACGGAGGCGTCCAGGCCACCTTCCCCGGCACCTTCAGCTTCCGCCACGCTGCCGGCTTCCTGTGCCGCTGCCCTCCCGGCTTTGAGGGTGAGTCCCCTTCCACCCTTCCGGGAAAGCCGGGCCGCTGGCGTGTGGATGCATGGGGAGGAAGGCCAGGGCTCCGCTCGAGGCCTGGCTCTGTCACACAGGTGCAGCCCGCCTGCGTTAGCACTTCTCCCTGGGCCTCAGTCTCCGTGGTTCTAAAATGGGCCCTTCCAGCTCTCTGGTTCTGAGGGCACTGGTGGGAACCACAGCTGGCCCTCTTGCAGGGGACGAATGTGGCGTTGATGTGGACGAATGTGCCTCACGGCCATGCCTCAATGGTGGCCGCTGCCAGGACCTGCCCAACGGCTTCCAGTGCCACTGTCCAGATGGCTACACAGGTGCGGGGGGCAGGGTGGGCACCGGGGACAGGGCAAGGGCAGATGGGGGGCCTGGGCTGAGAAGCTTCCTCTGGCTGATGCATGGAAGCTGGATTGATGGGGACAAAGAGAGCACGAAGGAGGTTGGGTGTGCTGGTCCAGGGGACAGCTAAGATGGGCTGAGCGGGGACCTGGGCTTTGGAGGTGAAAGTGGAGGGACTAAGTGGGTTGAGAACTATTTCGGGGGGGAATTCTGGAGGCCCTGGGGGCTAGTCCAGGCATGAGTGAGAAGGGTCAGAGATGCTGGTTGCTTCTGCCCTGGATGATGTTGGGTGTCCATACTTGTCTATACTGAGTCCGAGTGTCTGCGGAGCACCCACAGGGAGGAGCCAGGGTGGGGGCTGGTGGTCTAGAGTCTGGGGCCCTGGAAGAACCAGTGACCGGGGTTCATAGGTACAGTCCTGGCAGCTGGGGCCAACAGTCCAGGAGAATGTGTGGAATGATGGGCAAAGAGAACCTTAAGCACCTGACATCCAAGGGCCAGGCAGAAGCCAGCCCTGCAGGGACAGGACAGAAGAGGTAAAGTGGGGCATCACAGATAGAAGGGTGAGCTTGACCTCTGCGGAGCTGGGGCCTATCAGGCAGGAGTTGGGTTGCAGAAAGCCTCTCCCTGCCTCGGGTACAGCAGATGCATAGACACGCAGATACCCTTCCAGGACGCTGGTGAACCCAGAGAGGTACTCACATCCTCCTCGGGTGTCCCTGCTCCCTCTGGAATGCGTGCAACACCTCCCCTGCGCCCGCCTGCATTCCTGCTTGGGCACACTGCCTCCTCTCCCTGGCAGGTTTCCTGGGCACTGGCTCTCCCGCCCAGGGCAAGGAGGTGCTGATCACCACCCTCCCTCCCAACTCAGCAGCCCAAAGATGCTGGGCTCAGTGTCCCCTGCCCCAGGGCGGCCACCCATCAACTGCCACCTCCATCCCCCCCCCCTCCCCCGGGGGCTGAGACTCCCTGAGTCCTGCCGGGAAGCAGTGGCCTTGCAGTGGGCGTGGCCCCTGATGAGCATTTCTGTGCATTTCGTTTCCTCCTCCTCACACCCCCACGAGGTAGGGTTCTTACAGATGAAGTCACAGAGGTTTGAGAGAGGGGGTGTCCTTCCCTGCAGTTCACCAGTGTCAGCCAGAGCCCAGCTCCTCCCCCAGCTGAGCTCAGCTGATGGGTGACAGGGAGGTCAAAGCTGAGGTCAGGGCCCGGGAGGGGGAGCCCCAGCCATAGGGCTGGGCTCCTTGCCGCTGTCCACCCCTATCCTCCCTTTGGCTTGTGCTGGCCTGGGGGAGGCCAGTGCCTGGCATTCCTGAGCCAGTTCTGAAGGAGGCGGCTGGTCAGGCGGGGAGCTTAGCTCCCCTGGCCCACGACCCGCCCCACTACTCTTGGCCATACATGGGGAGATGCGATGGGGCCACAGGATCTGTGGACTTTCCTGGGGCACCTGTGGCTCCTGGCAGGTATGCAGGGCTGGGGCCTTGGGCAGGATGAGGTGTGGCTGGCTGTCCCCAAAAGGAGGCTATGGTGGTTGGGGGCTGATGGGGGTCAGGGTTCAAATCCTGGCAGCCTTTCTGGGCCTGGGTTCCTCCAGGTGGGGTGTGAGGAAGGGCTGGCCTGGGTTGTTTTGTGGAGGCTCTGGCTGAGCTGGAGTTGGGCTATGGCCTTTTGACCCAAGCTGGGGCCAAAGTACCTGGTGTGGGAGCCCTTGGAGGAGAGCGTGAGGTGACCCCCTCCATAGTCAGCCTGGGGTCCCAGGGCAGAGGGACTGGGGGATGGAGCCTGGGTGCATCCATCCATCCATCCCTCCCCCACCCCTCCATTCTGGCACTTTGTCCACAAAAGCCAGGTCAAGCCCTTTGCTGGGCATATTCAGGCCCAGGAGATCTCAGCTGAGTAAACAGATACTTTCAGTACAGGTTCTGGGGAGCTGTGTCTGGGCAAGGAGTTGGGAGTGACACAAGAGCTAGGGACTGGGAATCCAAGAAGCTTCCTAGGGGCCTGGCCCTTTGAATTTGGGCTTTGCAGGATGAGTTGGAGTTTGACTGGGTCAGTGAGGAGAAGGCATTCCAAGCAGAGAAACAGTATGAGCAAAGCCCCCGGGAAATGTTTTCTAGGAAATGCTTAGAGGAACAGGCAGTTCAAGGTGTGGAAGAAGCAGGGTTGAGACTTGGGGCCATGGTAGAGCCCAGCCCCTAAGGAATGTTGAGTGCCAAGGTGAGTGATTGGACCTTAAGCAGGTGAATCTGGCCAGGTGATGCTTTGGAAATAGACCTCTGACTCCTTGTGGAGATGGATGGTAGAGGGGGTTGAAGGCAAGCAGAGTAGAGGACGTTAGACTGAGGCCCTGTGAGCTGGTGAGTCAGAAAGCTGGCGTGGGAGAAAAGGGGAGACCAGTGAGTGTTTAGGGGATTGAATCCACAGGGCATGGAGGTCCACCAGACATGGGAAAGGAAGGGGTATCTTGGATTCCAGCCTCCAGGGACTTAGGGGACCATGAGAAACCCTTTGGGAATTGGTTCAGTCACTAGGTGCTGAGATCCCCGTCCCACAAGGCATGTAAGCTTTGCCTTGAGTGCTCGGTTCTTGCCTTGAGTGCTGAGCCTTGACCTGGTCTCTCCTGAAGGCCTGGCATGTCAGGAAGATGTGGACGAATGCCTGTCGGAGCCCTGCCTCCATGGTGGGACGTGTGACGACACTGTGGCAGGCTACATCTGCCAGTGCCCAGAGGCCTGGGGTGGGCATGACTGTTCCGTGCGGCTCACCGGCTGCCAGGGCCACCCTTGCCCACCAGCTGCCACTTGCATCCCCATCTTCAAGGCCGGGGTCCACAGTTACGCCTGCCGCTGCCCACCCGGTACTCATGGACCTTTCTGTGGCCAGAATACCACCTTCTCTGTGGTGGCCGGGAGCCCTGTGCATACATCCGTGCCGGCTGGTGGCCCCCTGGGTCTGGCACTGAGGTTTCGCACCACACTACCTGCTGGTTCCTTGGCCGCTCGCACTGACGCCCAGGACAGCTTGGAGCTGGCACTGGCGGGGGGCACACTTCAGGCCACCCTCTGGAGCCACGGCAGCACCACTGCACTAACACTGAAGCTGCCGGACGTGGCTTTAAATGACGGTCACTGGCACAAAGTGGAGGTTTCATTGCGCCTGGGGGTCCTGGAGCTGCAGCTCTGGCACGAGGACTGCCCTGCCCAGCTCTGTGTGGCCTCTAGTCCTGTGGCCCCGGCTCCCGTGGCTTCTGAAGCCCCAACGCCTATCAGGTTCTGCTCTGCCCAGCTGGGCGGCACAGCCTTTGAGGGCTGCCTCGAGGACGTGTACGTGGACGGGCACCTCCTGTTGCCCGAGGACCTCGGCGAGAATGTCCTCCTGGGCTGCGAGCGCCGTGAGCAGTGCCAGCCTCCACCCTGTGCCCACGGAGGGGCCTGCATGGACATGTGGACTCGCTTCCTCTGCAAATGCCCCCGGCCCTATAGTGGTCCTACCTGCGCTGATGGTGAGGATCAAGGCAGGTGGGGCCCCCGGGCAGAGAGTGGGCCTTCCCCTAGCCCACAGGCCTCACACCCGACATCCCCTCTCCCTGCAGAGGTTCCTGCTGCCACCTTTGGTTTGGGGGGCACCCTGAGCTCTGCCTCCTTCCTGCTCCACCAGCTGCCAGGCCCCAACCTCACCATGTCCTTTCTCCTCCGTACCCGGGAACCTGCTGGCCTGCTGCTCCAACTTGCCAACGACTCAGGAGCTGGGCTCACAGTATTCCTGAGTGAGGGCCAGATCCAGGCCGAGGTGCTGGGCAGTCCGACTCTTGTGCTTCCTGGGCGCTGGGATGATGGGCTCCGCCACCTGGTGACGCTCAGCTTCGGGCCTGACCAGCTGCAGGGCTTGGGGCAGCAGGTGCACGTGGGTGGGAGGCTCCTCCCTGCTGACACCCAGCCCTGGGGTGGGCCCTTCCGAGGCTGCCTCCAGGACCTGAGACTCAATGACCTCCACCTCCCGTTCTTTCCGCTGCTGCTGGGGAACTCAAGCCAGCCCAGCGAGCTGGGCAGCAGGCAGTCCTGGAACCTCACCGTGGGCTGCGTCTCCGAGGACACGTGCAGTGTGAGTTCCCCAGGAAAAGGAGTGGGTCCCTTTCTCGGGGTCTACCCTGCATCTCTGGGGGTTAGCATGTCCTTCTGGTGAGGAAAACGGCAGGAGGTGAAGCGCTGTGCCCAGGTTTCCTCTGCTAGAGAGTGACACAGCAGGATTCACATTGATCTCCTGGCCCAGCTGCTCTTGCCCTCTGGTGGGCCCCACACCTCCCTCCCCAGTCTTGGTGTGAGACAGACACCCCGACCCAGGCAGAGGGCTGCCTGAGCCTTTCTGTGGGAACTGTGGGGGAGGGGTCGCGACGACAGGGATGTCCTTGGGTCCATGGATAAGACACCAACCTTGGCATTGGAATGGCCCGAGTGTGAACTCTGGCTCCCCTATTTCCTGCCCGGATGAGCCAGGCAAGCGGCTTCTTCTCTCTGAGCCTCAGTTTATCTGTAAAATGGGGACAGTAGTGACTTCCTCTCTGTGTGTTTGTGAGGAGTTAATGTGTTTGTAGTAGGTGCTCAGTGAAGAGGCCGTACAGTGATGGTTATGGTGGGATGACGCTAGCCGGACGCCTGAGCCAATCCCTGCCCTGATTTTTCTGCAGCCTGACCCCTGTCTCAATGGTGGAATTTGTCTTGTCACCTGGAATGACTTCCACTGCACCTGCCCTGTCAACTTCACGGGGCCAACGTGTGCCCAGCAACTGTGGTGTCCTGGCCAGCCCTGCCTCCCGCCTGCCACCTGTGAGGAGGTCCCTGATGGCTTTGTCTGTGAGTGCGTGCTCTGGGCAGCCTGCATGCTGGGTTCTGGACACCCAGGCTGGGTTAGAGCCCAGCCTTACCCTGAGGGCTCATAGGCAGTAGACCAGGGTGCCAACAGCCCCCAGTGTGGTTAGGCCACTGCATCCAGAGGGACAGGTTTTCTGGAGGAAGACAGCACTCACCAGGCTTCCAAGACAAGGAAGACTGACTAGGCATAGGGGGGGACATTTTCAGGAGGGGCAACAGCATATGCAAAAGTCCTAGGGTTTATAAGAACAACTGAAGCACAGTGACAGGTGTTGGGGTCCAGATATTGCCAGGAGAGGCCTTGAAAGCTAGACCAGGCAGCTCGGAACTTTTTCCTAAGGGAAATGGGGAGCCACGGGATGGTTTTAGACAGGAGAGGGATGTGATCAGCATTTTAGAAAGATGAGTGTGTTTTATTAAAATGCATGATCAGCATTTAAGAAATCTGCATTTAAAAAAGATGACTGCAGTGAATAGTGAGCCTCAGTGCTGAGACTCCACGGAAGAGGGAAGGGGACAGAGGAATTATTGCCTGGTGTGTGACCTGGAGGGTAGAGTGGGCCTGGCGTGGTAGGGTAGGGTAGGTGTCCCAGGCGCCCACCAGAAGCTGGCTCTCGGAGGTAGGGAATTATGAGGGGTGGAAGCCAGGGCGGTGGGGGCAATGGCTCCTGGGATTGGATGATGGGGGTGTGGGTGTGCCCCCCTCGAGATGGGCGAGGGCGTGGGGGTGGCAGGTGTGTCATTGCCCGTGTGCCCTTCCCAACGCTCCCTCTCCCCGCAGGTGTGAGTGAAGCCACCTTCCGCGAGGGCCCCGCGGCCGCCTTCAGCGGGCACAACGCGTCGTCACTGCTGTCGCTCAGCGGCCTGTCGCTGGCCTTTCGCACCCGCGACTCCGAGGCCGGGCTGCTGCGCGCCACCGCGGGCGCCCACGCGGCCGTCTGGCTGGCCATCCGCAACGGCTCGCTGGCGGCCGGCGTGCGCAGCGGCCCTGGCCTGCCGGGGGCAGTGCTGCTGGGGTCCGGGCCGCGCGTGGCCGACGGCGCCTGGCACCGCGTGCGCCTGGCCATGGAGCGCCCGGGGGCCGCCGCGTCGCGCTGGCTGCTCTGGCTGGACGGGGCGCCCGTGCCCGCGGCGCTGCGCGGCCTGGCGGGCGACCTGGGCTTCCTGCGCGGCCCCGACGCCGCCCGCTTGCTGCTGGCCGAGAACTTCACCGGCTGCCTGGGTCGCGTGGCCGTCGGCGGCCTCCCGCTGCCCCTGGCACGCCCGCGACCAGGCGCGGCCCCCGGCTCCCGAGAGCACTTCTCGGCCTGGCCCGGGGCACCCGCCCCCCGCCTCGGCTGCCACGGCGCGCGCGTGTGTGTCCCTTCGCCCTGCCTGCACGGCGGCGGCTGCCGCGACCTCTTCGACGCCTTCGCCTGCGCCTGCGGCCCGGGCTGGGAGGGCCCGCGCTGCGAGGCCCGCGCCGACCCGTGTCGCTCCGCACCCTGTGCTCGTGGCCGCTGCCACTCGCGCCCTGACGGCCGCTTCGAGTGCCGCTGCCCGCCTGGCTTCGTGGGCCCGCGCTGCAGGTGCGGATGGCCTGGGCGGCCTGGGCCGGAGGGGCCCTGTGGGTTCCCCGGGCGGGGGCGGGTGTGCGGCACCCAAGTCCTCGGGCTCCGCGGCCGCAGCTCTGGTTCTGTGGGCGCTTCTCTGAGCCTCCGTGTCCTCATCTGTGAAATGGGAACAGCCGCCCCCTAGAGCTGCCAGGTAAAACCCGGATAAGTTTGAATTTGAGATCAATGCCGCTCTTGTCCGAGGGTGGGGGGTAGGGGATGGGGGAACCCAGAGCTAGGTTTGGAAGAAAACCTGGAGGCCTCCATACCTGGCCGCCAGCTGTCCGCGATCATCCCTGTTAGTCCCATGAGGTTGGCAGGGGCAGAGTGAGCCGATTGGACTTTGATGCTTCCCCTTTTCAGTCTGGTTTTGACTTCCTGCTCCCTTTGGAGCCAAGCTTATGGAGGGTGGTCTGGCAGAGGCATGCCCCCCCCCCCCCAGAAGGAATGTCTGGCCCAAGTTTTATGTTTGGGAACATGCTTTTGTTCCAAGGAGAGTTCTGACGTTCCTCAGCTTCTCCAGGGACTCTGAGCCCAGGGAGATGTTCCCAGCCTGGGTCTGGAGGTTGTAACACCTTGTTGGGGGAGGGGGCTGGAAGCCACAGGAGGACAGCCCTGTTGTGCCCCATCCTTTCCACCTCAGACACCACTTCCATGGTGGGTATCTGGGTCTGTAGTAGGTGGGTCCTGAATGCCACAGCTCAGGACATGGAGGCTCAGGTGGCCTGTGGTAGCCTCAGTGGCTGGGGGCCCGGCTGGGTCCCCAGATGCTGCCCCCCACCAGTGCAGTCTCTGTGCTTTCTGCCTAGGTTGCCTGTCGTGCCGGAAGAATGCAGCCTGAACTTCACCTGCCTCAATGGTGGCCCCTGTGAGGGTGGGCCTCAGGGGACCAACTGCAGCTGCCAGGAGGGCTTTGGTGGTCCGAGGTGGGCCTGGGGGCCTGGGAGCTGGGCGGGGGGAGGGGAGGCTGGATCCCCTCCAGGCAGGGCAGACAGAGGGGGTGTGGACCCTTGCTCACCTTCTCAACCCTCACTGTGCCCACAGTGGCGGACGGCCCACCTCTGTCACTTGAGCTCTTTCCTCCCCAGGGTTTCCAAGGCCATCTTTTGTTAGGCTGTCACTGGGGAAGTAGTGGCATGGTGGTGGTTCTTAGGGCCTCAGCCCTCATCCACCAGCCTCAGCCTTCATCCTCATCTCCCAGCCCTCAACCTCAGCCTCAGCCCTCAGCCCTCAGCCTACCTCAGCCTCAGCCCTCAATCTCAACCTACCTCAGCCCTCAGCCCTCATCCTCAGCCCTCAGCCCCCAGTGCCCGCCCTGAGCCCATCTCAGCACCACCCAGGGAGACACAGATGGGCAGGTTCTGGGCCTGTTGCAGAGAGGGGGCATCCGCATCCCCGGGCCGCTGCCCTCACACAGGCTCCCCGACGCCCCGGCAGGCCATTCTCTGTTGTGATTGCTGGGACACGGGGGCGGTGCTGGAGGTCACAGTTGGCCTCAGTCACCTGGCAGGGCCCTGCCAGGCGGGGACCGTGCATGGCGACAGCGGGTAGACACCTGTGTATTTGGGGGCGGGGGTTGAGAAGCTGAAGCTGATGGGGGAGCAAGAGACCCCCAGGAGGGAGCAGCTTTCCGACCCTCGCCTTCTCTGCCTTCCAGGTGTCAGGTCCCCTGCGAGGCCAATCCCTGTGTGAACGGCGGCACGTGCCGGGCTGCCGGCGGGCTGTATGAGTGCATCTGCAGTGCCAGGTTCTCGGGCCGGTTCTGCGAAGTGGTGGTGAGTGATGCTGGGGGGCGGGAGGGCTTGGCGAGGGCCCTGTCCTGGACTTCGGTGAGATGGTCTGGGGGTGGGGGGAGCACCTACAGAGCCCGTGGCGCTGTGCCTGGACCAGCCCTGTCCTGTGGCAGGGAGTAGGAGGGAAGGAGACTCAGGGAGGGCCTGGGAGGCCCTGCTGTCCCTCTGGGGACTGGCAGGGAAACAGTGGGGCTTTGCCAAGTCCCCTCTGGGACCAGGACTCAGGTCTTGCAGGATCTTGGGATTCTGGGGTTTCGGTTGGTGGCTCCAAGGCCCTGTAATCTCCAGTGGTTTGCGTGCCAGGATTCCAGAGTAGGAAGACTTGGAGAGCCCTGGATTCTGAGCCGGAGTGGCCAGAGACTCAGCTGAGGAGGGGCCCAATCGATGGGGGTAGCTTGAGTTTGAACCTCCCCCTGGCTCCGCTTTCCAGCAAGGGGCAGAACCGGTGCTACAGGACCAGTGGGCCGCGAGCCCACCGTGGGTGCTGGTGGGAGAGAGGTAGGCAGGGAAGCCTGGGGTGGAGCCTTGATCTCCACAGGCTTCTGGCAGCCCCATCATAAACCTGCAAATCTCCTCTGCTTCTGGGGAATGTTTCCTTTCAAGTTGAACTTTACAGCCTCTGGCGCCCTTACCTCCCCTCCTCTCCCGGCCAAGGGAGGAAATGGATTTACAGCTCTCCCAGAGGTAGGGGGGGTGGTGCGGAGGCTGGGGATGGCCCGTTCTGGGCTGGTCCAACTCTGCTCTCCCGCCCTGGGTGCCTTTCCTCCTTCGGGGCTGGGTCCTGGGACTTGGGACCCAGGTCCCAGTGGCTGAGAGGCTTCACAGGACAGAGGGAGGGCCGGTGAGTCTGAGACCCTCGGGCCTGGAATCTAGGAATTTGGTGATTTGGGGCTTCCAAGGTCCAGGCCTTTGATGCGGGTATCCTTGTTCTATGCCTAGAGAGGAAGAGGTTTCGGGGCTCCCTAAAGCCTGGTCTCGGGTCCCCTCACTGGCAGACCCTGGTGGGTTCTGAGTTTACCCTCAGCTGGGCGGGCCCCCTCCACTCCCGCCCGGCACAGGCCACCTGGCCGGGGAGCATCTCCTACTGCCTGAGAGGCCTCCCCCCCGGTGAAACAAGGTCTCCACAGACACTAAGAAAGCAGATCACCTTCTGGGACGGGGAGGGATCAAGTCCCCACGGCCTCGGACTGGCTGGGTTTATGGCAGGGAGGGGGAAGCGGGCAGGGGAGGCCGGGTGGCAGGGCCCGCTGTGGCCAGGAAAGGAAGGGCCGGGAGCTGGAATTCAAGGCTGAAGGATGGTGGCGTGAGCATGGCATGGGCCCTGGGGGCAGACGCAGGGGACTGCCAGTCCTGGCTTGCTGGTCCTGTGTCTGGGGAAAGCCTCTGTTATCTCCTTTTCGGCTTACCCTGTGCCACCCACCTGTTGCGGACACTTGGAATTCACGGGTCCACAGAAGAAAGCAGAGGTTCCTGTCCTCGCGGGAGTGAGGGCGTATCCCCACCCTTCTCCACGGGACCATCAGGAAGTTTGGGAAGACCTCCCCCCGCACCAGCATGGACCCCGCGCCCCCAGCCCTCATTACCGCGTCTCTTGCAGAAGGGCCTGCCGCTGCCCCTGCCGTTCCCGCTGCTGGAGGTGGCCGTGCCCGCGGCCTGCGCCTGCCTCCTCCTCCTCCTGCTGGGCCTCCTCTCAGGGATCCTGGCAGCCAGGAAGCGCCGCCAGTCCGAGGGCACCTACAGCCCCAGCCAGCAGGAGGTGGCCGGAGCCCGGCTGGAGATGGACAGTGTCCTCAAGGTGCCGCCGGAGGAGAGACTCATCTAGGCCTGCCTGGCTGCCAGCTCCAGCACTCAGGAGGTCCCAGGCGATTTCTACCCGAGGCCCCCAGGAGGCCGTGTCCAGAGGCCGGCCTCCTCCTGGAGCAGCAGGGCCCAGGACATCTGGTGGCCAAGCGTCCCCTTCGCCGGCAGCCCCTGCCTCCGCCCTGTTGTGGACAGGAGAGGGGAGCACTCAGGGAAGCAGACGGGGGCCTGGCAAGGCCGTGGACTTCCTGCCAGATCTGCCAGCTCTTGCCTCGGGAAGCCCACAGCTGTGCAGGGCAGCAGCACATGGGGGCACACGCTGTGCGTTCCGGGAGTGTATGTGAGCACGTCCCTGGGGGCTGCTAACCTGCAGAAACCAGGACGGGACTCGTGGGCACATCCGAGTCTCTGCTGGGTGTGCCTGTCACGGGGTTGTGGGTACAGGTGATCCCGTGGAGGGGCGGCTGGGCTGGGGGGCTACCCTCCCCAGCCCCGGGGCAGGCGTAGGGCCTGCTCTCAAGGCGGCCTGGTCAGGGCTAGCCCAAGGACCAAAGCACCCCAGCTCTGGGGGCTTCTCCAGCTCCGGAGGCCGACCCCATTCTGGAGGCAGCTGGGACACTGGGTGGGGGGTGGGGAGGTCATGAGCCAGTGGCCCCAGAGACAGGATGCACGGGAATCCAGGCTGTGTCCAGGGCAGACCTGCAGGAGCGGAGGGCCAGCTGCCCCGAGCTGTCACGCCTTGCCGCTGGGGGGCCGGCTCGGGGGAGAGCCTCTGCCTACCTCACCGGGCGGCTGTGAGGCTCAGGGACGGCGACGGGGCAAGAGCTCCAGGCCTTATCTGTTGCTGGGCTCTCTGGGTTGCCCTTTGAGGTTTCAGGAAAGGTTGTCAGCCTGGAGCTGAGAGAAGGCAGGGGAAGGGGCTTTCCTGGGGGCGGCAAGAAGGCCAGAGGGTGAAGGAGCAAAGCTTTTGTCCATTTTCCTCCCCCCCCCAAGCTTCTGCTGACCACCTCCTCCCCCAGCGCCCCGCTCCTGTCACAGCTGCCTGGGGGTGGGGGGCACTCCTTCACCTCCAGCCCGGACACCTCTCTAAATGGCTGTGTATGTATTGGGGGGGTGGAGGGGTGGGATTCAGGACTCGCAGGAAGCCCTCAGAGTCATTTGCTGAACTCAGCAAATGTTGGCACTGCCTCTGTGTCGGGGCTGGTCCTGCAGACACAGATACAGATGCACGGGAGAAATTCACTTTGCTTCTAGTCCCTTCCCTGGCAGTGCCATCGCACCGACCCCAGAGGGGCACCCCCAGCCTAAGTGGCTGGCCTCCTCCTCGTTTCATGAAGTCCCTTCCCTCTTGATCTAGAGACATGCCCTCCCGTCCTTCCGGTTTCCCAGGCCAGTGCCCCCTGTGCCAAGGCCAGGAGGCCTCTTTCCACTTATGGTTGACTTTCCCCAGCTCCTCTCAGGGTCCCTTCCAGAGGCACAGGCGTGAAGTCTGAAGTAGAGCCATGTGGCGATGGGGGGTAAGGGAGCACGTGGGTGGCTGAGATTGAGGGATTCGGCCGAGGCTGGGACAGAAGTGCCCTGAACGCTAGGGTAAGGGGCTTGCTTCGTCCTTATCCTGTAAGAGGTGGTGCCTTTCCCCCAACTCTCTCCATCATGATCTGGTACCAGCAACTTACCCACAGCTGGCGCCTTGGTTATTAAATCAGGGACTTGGCAAACCTGTATTCTTGCAGACTCCTCTAAGACACGTGAAACCCCAATAAATAAAAGTGCCACTTTTAGGGAGCCCTATGTTGTCCTCTTTTGCTCCCAAGGGCTCTGGCACCTGTCCTTTTCAAGGGCAGCCAGGGGAGGGGAGCATGACCAGATGATGGGCCGATGAGGGGCAACTGGGTGTGCTGAACCCTTACTCTGGGGGCTTGGTCCAGCTCTCCCAACACAAACACCCCACAGAGGTGCGGGTTCTAAGGCTCTGCCCTTACTAATGAGAGATCTGTGGGGCTGAATTTCCTGCTGTTCTCTTGCTTGAACTTGTTCCCTGGAGTCTGGGCGCACTCAGCACCATCGGTGACCGGCAGCCCTGCTCCACCGACCCACCAAGCTGGCGTGTGCCTGTGACCAGCTCCTGCCCCCGCCCCCTGCACCCCCCTTCCCCCTGCCCTGCTTGGGACAGGGAAGGGCCTGGGCTCACAGGCTCAAATGGAACAAGCTGGGGTGTGGGCTAGGGGCCAAATCCTTTCCTGACTGCTCTAAACCCTCCCCTTTCCCCAGAGCTTCCTCAGGACACAGGGATACCAACCTTCTCCCCAAGATGATTTTATTGAACGCACACACAACATTCATCCTTGGGTGCGAATTCAGTCCAGCAAGTGAAGAGACAACAGTGCTCCTGGGACACAGAGGGCTCGCCACCAGCCCCCAGCACAGCCGGGGAGATAGGCCATGGGGTGGGCTCTGCTTCCCTGGGGCCCCACCATACCTCTTGCTCCATTCCCTGCCTACAGGGGTGGGGTGGGGCGGTTTCCCTTCCCCAGCTGGGCTCAGGGGTCTGCCCAGGATGGGTGGGCAGGTCTGGAACTTGTCTTGAAACACCTGAGAGGTCTGGGGGTGCCTGTGTGCCCAGACATCCCCCGGCTCCCTGATCCACCTCAGCAGCCAGAGAGGCCTCCAGGACTGAGAGCCACTTGCCCAAGGGGGCTGTGCTAGGCCAGCAGCTCGTCACATCCCCATGCCTGAGAAACTCAGGGCCCGCCCTCCAGGCCTCAGGGTCCCTCAGATGGGGACAAAGCTCCCCGGGGCTAGAGAGGCCTCTGGGGGCCCCCTTGCCCTGTCAGACACCTCTGAGACTGTGTGTCTGACCACTCACAAATAGGAAATGAGAAATCAGGTCAAAATGCTCACAATTTCCTGCATGTCTCGGATGGTTGTTTTCTTACATGGTTGGGCTGTATTTTAACTCGGTTTATTGAAACTAGTCAATTTTAAGATTCATCAAATCAATAAAGTAAAAAGGAAAAGATAGATAAAAGAAACAATAACAGAACATTTCAACTGAGCTTTGGTGACGGTGGCCTCAGGAATTTCTATGCTATGTGGGCAGGGGAGGGGGTGGCTCCTGGCCCTTCTCCTGTCTCCGAACTGTGCAAGAAGCCAAGCCTGTCCGCCCTGCCAGGGCCTGGAGAAGGGCTCAGTGACCCCTGGCCGTTCCTGACTCAGGGAGCCTAGGCGGCTGGGCATCCTGCATCAGCCTGTGGCATGAAGCTTGTCTTCCCAGTTGGAATCTGGGTGCTTGCTTCTCAGCTCTGTCGCAGCTCACAGCTCTGTCCCAGCTCATAGTCCCAGGCACAAGAGGCAGAGTCCTATCTGAGTAACACTGGAGATCTGGAGAAACCCCAGCGGCCAGAGGGAGAGTACAGGACGGTGGCCTGCCTCCTCCTAGTGCACTCAATTTACCTGCTGCTGTTTTTTCTCCTACAAATCCGAGCTGCTGGTGTTCCCAGCCCCCAGGCAGGGCCGGCTGTCCGGCTGTGTCTGGCTGTCAGAGGGTTCCCAAGGACCCCTCAGCCCCAAACCCCTACCAAGCCAGAAAGAACTGAAGGTTGAGGGCTGGGGTGAAGACTGACGAAAGAAAGAACGAGTGTGTGTATTGCTAGAGAGGGTTTGGAAATGCCCCGTCCTAAGGCCGATCGATTCTCCTTACTCCCAACCCCAAACACCACACGAATCTGGTGCAGACTCGCTCACGCGAGGCTCCCACGTGGCCTCCTGTGCTGGTCTTGATGGGGTGCGCAGGCCGGGCTGCCGGGGGGCCAACAGGGCTGGGGAGGAGAGGCCTTGTGGAGCCTCAGGCTCCTGGTTTCCAGGGGGAAGGCGGGTGGAGGCGGGTCTAGGACAGTCATCCGCCCAGCTGACCGCTTTAGTGCAAAACCTAATCAGGGTGCAGGGGAAGGGTGGCGGCAGGGTTGGGGGGTGCCCAGAGGCTGTGCCCATTCCCAGGCCAGAACTGGCACCATTCTCTAGCAACTGGACCTCGGAGATAGGTGGTGTGAAGGAGAGGAGGGGCGGCAGAGAGGGCTCCCATGCCTTCCCACCAGTAGAACCTGGGCAGAAACAGAGCAGCAGGGGAAGCAGGGCTGGCTAGCCTAGGAGCACGGCGGCCAGCAGTGCAGTGCAGGGGCCCTGCTCGCCCTCGCCCAGCGCCCAGCTCACTCGAAGGTCTCCCACTGCTTCCTGAGCTGCTCTACGGAGCCCGGGGCTGGGGCCGGGGCTGGGCTCACATCTTGCCTGGTCTTCCGTAACAAATCCTCAAAGGGGTCTTTAGCCTCCCGAGGAGCAGAGGGCTGCTGTGCTGGCTCCAGGCCCTGCGGGGGTCTGGGAGGGAGGAGTGGGGGGTCTCCGGGCCTTAGGGCCAGCCCCTGCTTGGCCTCAGCAGCCCTGGCGCTCGAGCGGGCCAGGGGCAACGTTCGGATCCTTGACGGGGCGACCATTGGGGGGCCTAGGGGCTGCAAGGGACTGGCAGGGGCACCCATGGGCATCTGGCCAAAGAGGTTAGGCATGGAGAGGGCAGACAGGTTGGGCTGAGATCTGTGTGGGACACAGAAGCCAGAATTGGACAGCAGGAGGCCGGGGGCAAAAGCGGGCCCCAGAGAAGCAGGAGGGGCCCCAAAAGGCCCGGCTGCTGTGGAGACCAGGGGCACGGCAGGCAGCGCCGGAGGCACAGAGGAGATGAAGGGATTGAGTGATGGCTGTGGAAACGGGGTGGGCGTCCCCGCTGGTGGGAAGCTGAACTGGGAAGTGAATGAGGGGGCTACACTCGGAGCTGAAGGGCCCGGCGGAAGAGGACTGCCTGACCAGGCTGTGTTAAGTGGGTCCAGGAGGGCCAGCAGGGCGTCACTGCCCGAGCCCGAGGCCCCGGGGGCCAGACTGAGCGGCTGAAGCAGTTCGGTGGGTCCTTGTCGGGTAGCACTGGGGAGGAGCCCAGGGACCGGGGCTGGGCTCAGGGGAGCTCGCCTTTCCCACTCGGCCACGGCCTGTAGCCGCTCTGAGGAGAAGTCCCCGAGGGCGGCGCTGGCAGCCTGAAGTTTGGCTGGGCGGGCAGTGGGGGGTGGAGGCACGATGCCCAGCTCTGGGGTCTTCCTGCCCTGGGGCCGGGGAATGGTGATGCTGCCCGGAGTGGGGGTGGGTGTCTCCTCCTTGTCACTGGGGTTCAGGATGCTGTCCCGGGTCAGCAGCATGCGGGGCAGAGCCAGGGAGTTCCCAAGCAGGACCGAGGGCTTCTCGGGGGAGGTGGCCGGGGGCTTGCTGGGGATGGCCATGTCATCCTGGCCCAGGCTCCAGAGCTTGTTGTATGGGTGGGTGAGCTTCAAGGCCATCGGCATCCCACGGCTCCTGTCGCTCCTGCTCAGGTCCAGCCTCTGGGGGAGAGAGCGAGGGAGGCAGTGACCAGAGCCTGACTTGGACAGACTGGAAGGCAGCAGGGCCCCTTCCCCGGGGCTCTCCCGCCCCCCAAGACTCAGGGCAGCTGCGGAGCCAGGCCCAGGTCACCAGCAGAGAGCCCGGGTCTGTCCAAGTGCCAAGCCCAGGCTTTCCTCACTGTTTTCCTCACTTTTCAGACTCCATGCCGGGCTTTTCTTTTCTCACTGCACAAAGAGATTCCAGAAAAAGCCCCTGTCCTTTTACATTGGTGTTGCCAAGAAGTTTTAGGAAAATGACTTCATTTATTGACCATCTACTGGCTGGGACTTCTTCACTTTTCAAAGCATGTGGGCACTTTTAATCACCTGTGAACTTGAGGACAAGTGAGGCACGGGGCCAGGGCAAAGGTGTCTTCCTTGGTAGGCAGGGAAACAGGACTGGGCTCCTGTCCCGGCTCTGCCCCTCACTAGTGACGCTACCTGGGCGTCAGCAGCAGGGACTGCTAACTCCCTGTGGGAGGGCATGTGTGGATCGCTGCGTTCACCATGGTAGCTTCGGGAATTCCAAAGAACCAGAGACCCCGCCAACAGCCTCCACTCGCAAGTGGGCAAACAGGCCCAGAGAGGGAGTGTGACAGATCGCAAGTCACGACGGACGATCAGCGTCCCATGCAAATAATCCAGAACCCAGGAATTCTGACCCCAAGGCTCTCCAAGGAGACTTGGTGCGGCTGGGGTCCCAGGAGGGGGACCTGGTGCAGCAGCACACCTCTGCCCGATGCACACACGGACGCGAGGGGCCAATTTCCCTCAGGTGGAACGTTTCTACAGACATCCCTGGCTGCTGGCCTGCCTGGCAGGGTTTGCAAGCAGAATGGCCCTGAGCATCGGCTGAGGACCCAGGAAAAGTCACTGTTTCTCCCTTGGTCTCCTTCCCTGTCCCCTGGGGGTACCTGCCTCCTGTGTGGACAGCGCTAGCCCTAGCAGGTCCCCGTCCCTGCGGGCAGCATACCTGATAGTCAAAGGTTCCCGGTTGCTCCCTCAGGTCTTTGGGGGTCCGAAGGTCCTCCAAGCTCTTGGCCTGGCCCAGTGGCTGCAGTGGGACCTCCATGTCCAGGTTGCTGAAGACGTCTTCCAGAAGGTCGATGCTGGCAGCCCGGTCAGGCGGAGCCGGGGCAGGGCTCGTGGGCTCCCGTGCTCGCTGCTCTGGGCTCTCTGCCTCGTCGCCTTCCGCGCTGTCTGATTCCTTGAGCGTACGGTAGGGCTGAGGCCTGGAAAGAGGCAGAGCAGCAGGTTCTCCCACCCAGAGCCTCCATGGGGGGAGCAAGCAGCCCCCACCCCAGGAACATGTGGGCCTTAAGGGGCACACTTGGGAGCCATGGGGCCAGGAGAGTGTCCTGGGGCCCCTGTGAGGGCTGGAGTCTGGACAGGGGCACTCTACCAGACCTGGGGCTGCATTTGGGTCTGCTGCTCAGTGTGGGACTCATTTGCACTAGGGGAGCCACCTGGTTCCCTCGAAAACCACAGGACCCATCATATAACTGGCTAGTGGGCTTGCGGGCCATCCAGACAAGGTATGAGAAACGGGACAGGACTGAAAAGGGAAGAGGGAGCCTGCTCATTCCAGAGCTAGGCCTCTGCTCTCCCACCACCCTGTGGCTCAGAGGGAACTGAGCTGGGGAAAGTGTCCCCAGGGCGGCTGCCCAGGGTGGCTCAGGACCCCCAGAGGGAACTGTTGGGCCTCAGCCTGCGCTGACAGGTTCTAGCTCTGATCTTACCATCTCTTGCTATGGGACCTTGGAAAAGGTTCTTAACCTCTCTGAACCTCAGCCTCTCCCCATTCCAGAATATACTTCCCTTGCAGGTGGGGGTGGTAATTACGTGAACCAACTAACAGAGGCTGTTCACAGCATTCTGTACCTTTGACCCAGGCATAGATGACAGAAGGCTCCTTTTACTTTCCTTTCGCACAAGCCTGAGCCCTAGGGCACCAGTGGGTACGCCGGAGAAGGGTGCCTGGATCAACCCTGAATCTGGTGAAGACTGGGATTGGCTCTCCCCTCTGCGTCCCTTCAGAAACTGCGCACAGCTCTGGTAAAGTGGGGGAAGGGCGCCACCTGCTGGTCCAAAGGCCCCCATGCAGAACCAGGGCAGGGACCATCTAGTGGAGGGGAGGGCTTAGTGAATATACTAAATCTCTCGGAGAGGAATCAGCCTTCAGGATCTCACTCAAGTTCAGAGAGGCTAAGTAACTCACCCTATGTCACACAGCAAAAGGTAGCCATGGACACCAAATATGACAGCCTTCAAAAGTCCCCACTTACTCTAAGGCATCTGACCAAGGAATTAAAGACCTTTTAACCAAGTTTGAACACAATGAAGGGGATAAAGAAAAGTCTGAGTGCTCCTTACACTTAAGGAAAGAAATGTATTCTTCCAGAAGAAACCATTTTATTTTGACTTAAGATGGCCCAGTACCTTTTTTTCTTCTCCTGTGCAATTTATTTTTATTTATTTGACTTCAGTATAGTTAACATATGGGCCACTGCCTTTTTAATCCCCCACACGCAAAAGCCTGTACTTTTCATAGGTTCTGCTAAGAGAATGAGCACTATTACTATTTAAATAATTAAGGCATCAATTAATTAAAAGATAGAGAGGAGACCCACTGGAGATCCCACTATGGTCGGGAGTCCTTGGATGCCACCCAGGCACAGCGCTTTTACCTGCAAGGTGATTCTGAGCTGATACATGGAGGAACATTTCTTACTCCAGTGGTTCTACCTTTATTTCAACTAGCAGTAGAAATGATCATTGATACATTAGGCCAACGATATCAGATATCACAGCTCAGGACAAAGTTAACTTACTAAAATTTTAACAGAAAATTTTTAAAGAAAGATTCAATGTACAGAGAAGGTGGCATGTGAGTTTGGGCAGCACTGACCTAGGCCACCGCTTTCTACGTGAGGGGATCAGGAGGGGACTGACACGCCTATGCTCACAAGTGAGCTGGTGACGGAAAGGGCCAGAACCCTCCAACCCCTGGGGGGCAGTGGTAGGAGCAGAGCTGGGGGGTTTATCAGGTGCCCTGAGGGACCCAGAGGTCTGGCCCAAGGGAAGGGACCTGGGAGGGGGATGGAGGGAGGAATCCCCTCTTCTGTAAGGCCCCGAGGGTGTTCAGCAAAGGGCGGCTCTCTTCCCTGAAAGGCTCCCATTAAAGACGGACAAAAACTGTCCCTTTGCTCAATCCCAGCTCTGAAAAACTTGTGGGTAGAGGGGTAAGAACTGGTAAAGGAAGGGAAACTGGCAAAGCTTAACATTGGGGGGTGGCTGGATTGTGGGTGAACCTTCTTTTTACTCAGATGAAGCTCAGGCTATAAACAATAAAAATTATCTTACAGTCAGGAAGACCAGTAAGACACTTGTCTCTGTCAGCAATAATATACACATTCCCTGTCAATAAGTTATTTTTGTTTTTGTTTTTTCTAAGCTTAGACTCTGACCCTCCATCTCCATAGTTTTTGGAGATGCGCTAAGATAAGAAGAGGACTCGGGCATCAACAACCACTTCCGCTAACAGTCAAGTGCATTCTCCTGGGGGAGGGCCAGGGACTCAGCTCCCGCCCCCTGGCTCCTCACCACAGAGCCTGCGGGGCTGGCAGAAGGGCCGTCCTGGGCAGAGGCACACAAGGGGGCACTCACCCCACAGGCTGGCATGGGGGTCTGGCAAGGCAGCAGCTCCAGACAGCCCTCCCCCCACACAAGGGCAAGCGACACCGGCCCCCTCCCCCACGCGGCCCAGGAGAGTCACCAAGTTGAGCTCAGAGAAATGGAAGAAGGAAAGAGAGACCATTCAAAGGGGGCGGAGAAGAAAAAGCTTTCGGTGAAGCCAGAGCTCGGGCCCTCTTGCCGCTGGCATTCATCGTCAGAGGAATCTTCGGACAGGAAGACCGCATAGTGTCGCAAGGGCTTTACCAGGCTGGGGCAGAGGAAGACAAGAGAGAAGAGGCGGTTAGGAGGTACCCTGGGAACGCCACGTGGAGGGGTGGGAGGGGGGGGCCTCTGGGCACAGCGCCCGGCCCTGGGCTCCCTCTGCCAACCTGAGGTAGAGGCTCCCTGGAGAAGGCTGGGGGGAGGGCCCGGGAGGCGTGACAAGTCCCGATGCGGGGAAGCTGGTCCCAGACAGGAAAGAAACCGAGGGTTTGCCAGACATGTGATCCACTCTCCTATGACCTCATACCCTTCCCTTCCATTGAGATAACCCCAAATGTAGCAAAGAACAATGCACAAAGATGTTCATGCTGCTTTGCTCACAATCTCCAAACACGGCACGTCCTACGTTTCCCGCCATGGGAGGCCGGTGAATTCCAGTATACTCAGCCAAAAAGGAGCCACCCATCACCCAGAATGTTTATAAAAGAGAAAAATCTCCACCCCACGATGCAGAACTGTGATTAGACTACATTCTCTCTCACCTACTTATGAGAAAAAGCAGGAAAAAAAGACTGGAAACGGATGTATGTACATGTCAACAAAAGCTAGGGGGCTCGGGGGTGACTTCCCCCCACCCTGCCTCCTTTAATTTTTCCATGTCTTCTGCATTTTCCATAATGTGCATATCAACTTCAGTAAGCAGGAAAACATAAAAACAGAAAGTTACAGAAGAAAGTGAGCCACGTGGAGGGGCTTGGGCTAGAGGGCCCCCTCCTGATTAGCGGCTGCTCTCCGGAGTCTCTCTCACACGCCTCTTCAGAGACTCTTTTCATCTGTGATGTGGAAATTAAATATTCATTGTTATAAAAAATACATCTCCCTTGTCAGCCCCCTGTGAGCTCTACCTCCATAAACACAAACACCGAGCAGCCCCGAGAAAGTCCACGCGGCCGTCGTGAATTGTACACCGACCCGGGCCCACGAGCGGACGGCTTGCAAGAGGGGAGCTGGACCCGGCAAGCTTGGGTTCCATCTGGCCCCCGCAGCCACTGCTTGGGCCTGCACATATGGCTGGGCAGGCTCCAAGGATCCTCGGGGGTGGGGGTGAAGTTCGGGAGAGGGTGGGGCAGGAAGTGTAGGGTGTCCGAGCTGGGGGCAGTCTCCTCTCTCCCTACCCCCAGACACAGCAGGTCCTTTCTCTGCTTTCTGATGCAGTTCCTTCTGGGTTTCATGTCATAAAAGGGCACCACGTCTGAAAAAGTGAATGGGAACCACGCTGGAGGGTGGTGAGGGACAGGGAGAGTGGGCTGTGCCGTGACCTGGCGTCACAGGCGCCAAGCCAGTTGTCGCCAGCAATGCGCTAATCTTCTGTAGGTAGGGCCAGGGCTGGCCCCCAGCGCTGCAGAGCTCCCCGGCTCGTGCCCACCTCGACCCTCCCTCCTCGTGTTATCCCTGCACATCAGGCAGGCTAAGAGCTTTGTCCTCATACTGAAGCAGAGACCAAGGCTCAGAGAAGGGAAGCCACTTGGCCAGGGTTGCGCACAGGGACAGGGAGGTGGCAGGTCACTGAGCTCCTGTCCTTGCCCAGGCCACCTCCCTGGATGGTAAGGGATGCGGCCCTTCCTGGACCAGAGAGAGCATTGGCTTAGGTTGCGTGTTTTCCTCTGGTGCCAGGAAAGAGGGCAGGATGATGTGACCCACAGAAACAAGGCCACCTGCCTCCTGCCACATCCCCTGGGACCTAAAACACGGTGTGGCAAATAGGGCCATTCCACGCAGCCACTGGAACCCTGCTGTGCATCACAGACCCAACCTTGTCACTCTCCTGCTTAACGCCCGCACATGCATGGCCCCAATAGCAATGCTGAGGGCATTGGTTGTGTGGTGAGTAAACCCGTTAAGGGTTCGGAACAATGAGGTTCAGACATTTACAGAATGGTTTACTCAACCATTTAAAAGTTAGGGGGATGCACTCACTTCTAGCACTGGGTGGCTTTCCTGGGCAGGTGAGGAGAGCTGGAAGGGTAGACAGGTACCCTGGCCTCAGGCTCCACACTGGGGAGCTTATGGAATGTGCTGGGTGGGCAGGGTCGAGGGCTGCGGTGAGGCAGGGCCAAGTCCAGGCTCCGTGCAGGGTAGACACCGTGCTGTCTGCCTAGCCCTGTCCACTTCTGCTGCCTCCTCCTGCCCTCCCCTGCACACCCCACAGACCCCTCTGTTGTCTCTGCCTGGTGCACTGACTACTCTTCGTCTGAAGACCCAGCTCACTTGGTGTTCTCGAAAGCCTTCCTGGAACTCCCTGCTGGAGTCCTCCCCCAGAAGGAGTTCACGTCCCCCTTGGGCTGCATGTTGGGGCACTTCATCGGTATCCCTGAACTTCCTGCAGTTCCGTTTCTGAGTCAAGCTCCTCAAGGGCAGTGGCCTGGCTCGTCCTTCTCTTGACCCCCACGTGCGGCACAACGTTTGTGCAATGGAGGTTCATGATCGCAGGAATGGAAGCCAGTGCGCTGGGGAGACAAGACAGGCCCCACCCCTGTCCTCCATCTTCCTGGAGCCCCAGCACAGCACCTGTCCCTTCCATCCGCTTGTGGCCGCAGCAGAAAAGTGTCCCCTGGGGTCCTCATTTGTTCTCTGAGATGCTGAGACCATAGAATGGGACCACATTTGGGGGTAGAGGAGTAGGCAGAATCTCGGAAAAAGTTTACAATAACATCGAGGGGCTTCACATGGGTGACTTCCACTCCTCCCAACAGCCTAGCGGGAAGGCTTCGCTGCACTGATTTTATGGAGGATGAGCCTGTCATTAGTCCAGCCGTCCATCCGTCCATCCATCCGCACACCCAACCGAGATGTACTTCCGGAGTGCTTGCTGTGAGCAGACCCAGTGCCTGCTGAGCACTGGGAGCCACCGTGAAGAGACATGCAACCACGGGCCCTGGCCAGGAAGTGACAAGCAGGGGTTCCAGGCTAGAACCCTCACGTCCCCGTCAGCCAAGCTGGTGGCAGACGTGCGTGAGGGGGGATGTGCACGTCCGTGTGTGCGCTCCTCCTCTGGCTCTGACGAGGAAACCGAGATCACAGCTCCACACACGAGCTGCCAGGAGTGTCTGGATTCACGTGCGAACAGAAAGCCTCTGTGCTAGGCTGGACCATGGCTTCACCCAGCCAGGCTGCTGGAGTTCACAGCCCTGTCCAATCCCGTGTCCTCCCACACTGGTGTGGTGGCGGAGCGGGCCCGGGGGGTCAGAGGGGGAAGAGGGGACCTCAACTTCCAGCTCACAAACCACTTTCCCTTGCCAGTCAGCTCTCCTGGCCAGGCCAGGCGGGTTGGGTTGTGGCTTCAGTAAGAGGCCCGGGGTGTCTCCTTAACACACCATCTCTCTCTCCAGAGTGACAGAGAACCTTGCCAGGGGTGCTTCGGTCTGATCGGTTTTTTTTCAGGCTTCGGGCCACATGGAGGACGGTGGTGAGACTGGCAGTACTCACAAGTGTTAGGCTAAATGCTGCTTGTACAGTTTCTCATTAATTCCTGATCATATCCTTCTTTTGTGGATAGAAAAGCCAAAGCTCAGAGAGGCGTAGTCACTTGCCCAGTGTCACACAGCAGCTCTCGGTAGAGCCAGGAATCTGGATCTGCCTGACTCGAAACCACTTTGGGGTCCTGCCTCTTCAGTCCTGCAGACCCGAAACAATGAAAGAAGGGGAAGGGCGTTCCCCTTTCTACTTTTAATAAAAAGTGAGATTTCAAAATAAACTTATTTAAATTCGGCTGCTCATGTCCTCCTATGAAACATACAGCCAGATATTTGTCAGAGATAAAGGACGAATCGTTGAAAATGTCCAGGTTTAAATTTTTTATTAGCTTAAGGCAGAATATGAGGGGAAAAAAAAAGTGTACCTCTTCCCTCATTAACCCAATTCAGAGACTACCCTGCAGTCTGCCACCCACCACTCGCCTGGATTTTCTTACACACAAAGAGCTGTCTGTGAAAAGGCAGGTCGTGGTGAACTTGGGTACCCGGCGAGGGCTGCCAGAGTCTTGGCAAGAAAGAAAGTCCCGCTGTCCATCACCACTCAGACCCCATCGTCTCCCACGGCTGCTCCCGCCTCTGCCCACCTCATCTCGGCTCAGAGTTCCCATGCAGATGACTTCCCGAACCCTTTCTAATGTTTGGTTTAACGTGTCGCCGGTTAGCGGGCGTGTGTGACAGGGGTGACAGGCGCGGCTGTTCCTTTTTAAATACCATGTCAGAGACACGGCGTCAGGAAGCAGGGACGTGCTCTGTGGCTCTCCGCCTCGCCGGGATCGCATGGGCTTATTTTTTAATGAGGAAGATCTGCATCTTGAGAGTTTTTTTCATGTGTCACATCGCGTGGACAAACCAGCAGCACGTCACGCTGGCCCGAAATGAAATGCTGACAAATGTAGATATTTCAAATTTAATTGACATTTAAATGTACTTGAGATAAAGAAGGGAAAAAAATCAGCAAGGACTTGGTCTCTGGAGGTAACGAGGGGGGCTGGTGATCATTTTTAAAGGATCCTTTCACTCCAGCACAAAGGATCTTTCCTTGGTAAACGTCTTGGCCACCCTGGCATCCTCTGATGAGGAGGCTCTGGATGGGCTGACGAGCGGGGACAGGCCCCAGGACGAGGCCAGGTCCTGCCTGCCCAGTGATGCCAGTCTGTCCCACTTTCCACCCTCTCCCACTTCCCAGCCACAGGAGCTCAGGAAAGTCATTTTACACCTCCCTGCACCTCAATTTCTTAGCTGTAAAATGGGGATTCTACATCCCTCCTGATGGTGTTTTCGCAAAGCTGAATGGAATTATTCATAAAGGGCTTTGCCTCATGCCGCGCACATAGTACATACTCAGTTACTACCAACATACCACGTTCACCTGCCAACAAATAGATTCTGGGTATTTTCATCCTGTGAAGGTTCTTCCCTAGGCATTCAAGGATGAATATAAGGTGGTTCCTGCCTTCAAAAACCTTCCCGGTCAAGGTCGGTGGTCCCCAGCCTGGCCTATCACAGCACATCAGAACTACCGGAGAAAACCCGTCCGGGGATCTGGTCACACCATCTCCCCATCACTGTAACATGAGGCCTGGACCCCAGACCCAGACCCTTGAGCATGTGCACAGGTGAAAACAATAGAGCAAGACTCTGAAGCAAGTCAGGGTGGTCATTGGGGGAAACGAGCTTGGTGTGAGACCCACGGGGGGGGGGGGCAGCTCTGGAACGGCGCTGGCGCTATCCTCTGTGTGACCTGGGCTGAGGGCTAGGACCATTCCCAGGGAGGAAGAGGAGACAGATAGAGAACCTGCTGGACACTGGGTCTTTCCAGGCCGCTGTATGTGTGAGTCTCTACTGTGAAACAATAAGGCAGAATCACTGCTGTAATGAGTCACGATCACCAGTTCTGCCTGTCAGGTGAACTGGCCTTGTGGGGACAGGTGGTTGTGAGATCAGGTTGGGGACTTGCTCTGCCAGAGGGCAGCGGTAGGGGTACCCTTGGCTCAGGGGGTCTCGGAGGAGGCTCCCTTGGGAGGTAAAAGTTGCGCTTTCAGTCATGAGTACGGAGGAGGCTGCAGGTGTCCCTGGGAGGAGTGGGCACAGGGGGCTTGAAGTCAGGGTGGGGGTTTCGAGAAAAGGGGCTGGCAGGGTTGGCAGACACCAGGTGGTGGAGGGTCTTGAACCCGCACGAGGACCGAGACAACATGAGGAGTTAGGGGGTGATGTGGGGGCGGTGGAGGCAGCAGGGGGCCTTACTGGCTTGGCCCCATCTCTCAATCTCTCTCTCTCTCGGGCCGGTTATGCCCTCTGCCTTTCTGATCTGTATGAGTCCATCTGTTTGACTATTAATCGACCTCACTATACTCACTGTACTTATCATACACTCATTCATTCATTCCTTCTTTCAAAAAATCACCAGTGTCAATTTCACACGTCCACACCCCTGCCCCCAGACACCCTGAGAAGTCCTTCCCAGGCCACTGGGGGAACTCTCTCATGGGTGCAGAGGCCCGAACGCAGGACAAAGGCTTCACTCTACTGTCCCACTCTTTAGGCTTCTTCGTAGAGGGAAGATGGGGATGGGGACACCTTGGGGGGTGGGGCCACCTTCCACACTTTTCCTATCTGGAAGAGAAGTTGTATAGATTGTGAGAAACAACTGACCCTCTCCCCGAAGATGGCCTTTGCCTGCCATGGGCCCGAGTCTTTCGTGGGGACCGTGGGAGCCGTGATGGAGGGCAGGGTGTCTAGTGAGAGAGCGGTGGATGCGGGCATGGGTGCGCATTCTGGATCCAAGGTAGGTCATTCCACCTGTGTTAGAGCCTTGCTTCTTTCATGGCTGAACAGGCTAACACACCTGCACCGTGAAGACTTTTGGGGTGTGGGGAGGTTAACCAAGGTGACATGTGGAAGTGCCAGCCTGAAACAGGCATGAGACATGGCGGCGTGATGCCTGGAAGAGGGAGGGGCTCAGGTGAGGTGGCAAAGCTTTTGGAGGAGGCTGAAACCAGCAAGTCTTGTGGGTGGGGCACTAACTCCTGTCTCGACTGCTCCTTGGAGAGGTCCTTCCCTTTGGTTGTCAGGCAAAAGTGGCTGCAGATGAGGGAAACCTGTGTTTTCCTGCTGCTGCCCATCCCTGGGGACTCCGTGGCAGTTCCTGCTTTTCAGTCTGGGCTCAGACCCACGTCTGGCTCCTGGCATGGCTTTGTCTCCAGGGCCCGGAACCCACTGTTGGAGAGGGAAGTGGGGGCCTGAGTTGGGTCAGGGGCCTCTCATATTGCTAATTGGGTCTGAGACCTTCTGCTCTGGTGTTTGGACTCCTGGCCACTCAGGGAGTAGGTCCTGGAAGGCTGCCAGTGGGTAGTACCTAGACAGCTGTCCCCACCCCCGGGGCCCAGGGCCCAGTTGGCATCTTGGAGACTGGCTCCTGGGGAGGATGGCAGTTTCTGGCTCTTAAATGGCTCTGGGTGGGAGAGGGGCTGGTAGCCTCAGAGTCACAACCCAATCACACCTGGCATGTAGTAGGTGCTCTTTACACGTTTATGGTTAACTGACACCCCTTCCCCATCTCCAGGGTGCTGGCCTATAAGCTTCAGGCTGCCTTCAGTGATTCCCTTGTTCATTCATTCAGTAAACATCCCGGAGCAGAGGTCTGGGCTAGGCTCTGGTTCAGGAGTCGAAGAGTCAAAGTTAAATGGCCCTGCCCTGGAGGAGCTCCCGGGCCCCCGGGGCGGGGGTGTGGGCAGAGGAAGGAGGGGGGGCAGGGGGCGGGGTGCATGTGTGCACACGCGCCTGTGCGTCAGGTAAAGGGAATACTGCAACATGGAAGGTCGGTGCTGTATCCAGGGAGGCCGGGGGACTGTGGGCGTGGGGAGGGGAGGATCCAGCTCATGGAACGGCACCAGGGTGAGCATTAGGCCGCTGCAGGAGGGGAGACCGGTGTACCCAGCCACCTTAGTATGCTAGTGCGGCTCCTGTGGGCAGTTTCCCAAATCGTGCTCTTTGGGATGTGAACAGTCATTGTGTTGGAAAAAGAGGGGAGAGAGTCTTGCCCAGGGTCTCTGACTGGCTGCTGTGGGGTGCCACAGTACCCCCTGCCTCCCATGCATCAGCCCACCGGCCTAGTGGCTCACCAACCACACCCCTGGGGCAGCTCTGGGCCTGGCGGGGAGAGAGAGGGGGTCCACCCGTGTGTGAGCCATAGCCAGCACCACTGAGGCCGTGCCAAGCCCAGGTCTTGAGGTGGTGGGGAGAAGCCCATTGTGTGCCACTGGCCGAGGAGACACAGCTGCAGAGTTCTGAGACCTCGTCTTTGGGCAGAGCTCTCACTAAATGCTTCTGGCAGCTTCTTCTGATCTTATTTTAATCTTCTGGGGTTTTGGGTGCTGGGGTCACGCAGTGCAAGTTGGATGACGAGACTCTGCTATCCTTATGCGGCGTGGGCCGGCAGTTTGGTGCACAGACTGTCTGTCTGTCCAGCCAGAGCAACCGGCAGGATTTCTCCTTGGTCAGAAGGATTTCTAATGCATGTTCCTCTGGGTCCCCCAGACCCAGATTCGCAGGGAGTCCAGAGTTTTGGTGGGAGTATAAAGTGGTACAATTCTTTTAGCAAGTTCTTTAACAACATGGAACAGAAATCTGCCTCTAGGACTTGGGGTACAGGGCCGTGACAACCTCTCAGGGTCGCAGCTACTCCTATAAAATCGAGCTAACGATACCTACTCCCCCAGATTTCTTGGGAGGATTAAATGAAATGGCGTATGCAAAGTGCTTCGCCAACAGTTCTTGGCTATTGGTAGCTCTTAATCGTTCCATTCCTTAGATGGTATCAAATGAGAAAAGCTTTAAGAACAAGGGTATTTATTTTGGTGTTTCATGTTTGTGAACCCCTAGAACAATCTACAGACCAGTATGAGGGGTGTAGTGAGGTGGACCACGCCCGCACACAAAGCGGGATCCTGCCACAGCTGTGAGCAGCGGGGGTTACAAGGACACGGGGCGATCCAGCGGCTGGAGTACGGCAAGGAGACTGCGGCTCTACAAATGATCTACAGGACAAAACCTGGAAGGGAAGCTGCAGAAATGCTAATAAGGAGTGAGGTTCAGAATGAACTTGTCTCTTTCCCCAAACTCCTGGGTTATAAGGTTACCGGGTTATTTTTACAGACAAATGGAAATTGTTTGAAAAAAGCAGATTTTGTACAAATCTGGTCAGCCAGGCGAGCCGGGAGATGGCTTGTGGGCCCTCGGCGCCTGAATCTGGATCATTCCTACTCAGTACGACGAAACTTCTGATAACCAGCCTGCAGACAGGACCCCCGTGAGGGTGCTGTGGGGCTCATCCGCCGGAGGGGAGACAGAGGTATGCAGTCACGAGTTCAGGCTGTGCAGCTGGTCGGCCCTGGGTGCGTTTCCGAGCTACCCTGACTGTCAGCCTCTTGGCCATTAAGGCTCAGAAGCCTTCTGGGCTGTTAAGGTTAAACAAGGTGGAGGCTGTCTGACCATATCCCTGTGTGCCCTCCTCGACTCCAGAGAGGGGTACTTCCTGGCCCCCGCTGTGGGGAACAAATGACAGGCAGCCTGGCAGAGAGGGGCGCCTGGCCCTGCCTTTGGCTTCCTCTCATGCTGGGCGTGATCCTGACGGCTGGGCAGTACTGAGCACGGTGCGGCCTTCTAGAGATTGCTGTTGGCTCCTTCTAAGCATCACGTTCAGCGAGAAATTCTCTTACACCTGGCAGGGACAGGGGAAAATAAGCAGGGGGCTGACAGCCATGCACACTGCAGCTGAAACGACCATTGGCAGGTGGGAGATGGGGACCTGATCGCGCCTCCTGCAGCCACCACCGTCCCCATCACTCAGAGTAGCTCATGGTCCTACTTAGGTTCTCAACAAAAAGGCTGGATGGTACAGAGGAAGGGGTGAGGTCTGTGTCAGCAGACAGCTGATGGTACCAGTTCTAGCCTGCAGACCCTGCGCTAGTTCTACTAGAAAGTCCCCCTCTGAGCCTCAGTTTCCCTGTTAGATGGGAAAGCCACCACCTCCCCTTCACAGTTCCACAGGACGTTCAGTCAGTGTTGCTTGTCTTTCCTTCTCCAGGTAGAAACACTCAGGCACCAGGGGACACTGTTTCTTTGCCAGGAGGAGGATCGAACAGCTCCAGTTCCCAATTTTGAGGAACCAGAGAAGAAGAGCGGCGTGTGGGGCAAGTCATCTTAGGACACAGGACCCAGAACCGTCTCTCTAGGCAAAGCCAAACTGACAAGGGACCCCTGCGGGCAGCAGAGTGTAGCTGAGAAAATGAATCAAGCAGCATCTGGAGTCCTCACCCTGCCACCTTCTAGCCGGGTGACCTGGGAACACTGAGCACATATATTTGCTGAGTTCCCCTTCGGTGCAAGAAGAAACAAACACCAGTCGAAGAGGGCCTAGAACACAAGAGGTGCTTGACTGCACTTGCTATTGGATGGCCTCTGACCCACAGCCCGTGCTGCCTGACCCCTCCTAGCCCAAGCTCTCACCCTAGGGAACCCTCAGGGCCTTCCATCAGCCTGTCCTGAATAATAATGCAAGTAGCTAGTACTTCTTGAGGAGAAATAGTCACTGACTATTAATTAACCAGCGTTAGCTGAAAAACAGAGGGAATGTTTTCCCCGGAAATCTTTCGGAAGCGTTCTTCCCGTTGTCATCGGATGGCTTTTAAGGGGCGAGGACACCCACCTTTGATGAGGAAAGGACATCTGACATACGAGAAATCTCGTTTCGGGAAAACGCAAGTCACAAAAGAGTCAGCGAGGGGATTGTCTTTAAAGGCCTTGTCTTAAACATCCCAAATGGCTCACACCTGGTCGGTTTGGGAAGCTCTCTGCTGAGTGAATGGATTCGTGAATGGACAGATGGACATCATCTGGAAGGAAAGAACTAGATCCAGCGGAGGGCCGGCCGCAGAGCTGGCAGCCGATGCTACTGGGCCTTGATGAATTCCAGACGCCAAGCTGCTGCGGGAGGCCAGGGAGACCGTCTTATTGTTAATCAACTCCGTCTTGCTGTCCACAAAGTTAATTATTTAATGTGCTGTTTGGAAGTGAGAGTTGGGGCGAGAAGTCGGGACGACTGAACCCTTCCCGCCACTTCAAAGATCCTGTATTTCTCTCTGCGGGCCAAACCCTCTAAGTTGCCATGTACTTTGATATTCCCGGTGGAGACAAAGATCCGTGAGTCCAGAAAATCCAGGCCAGATTAAAGGGCCAGGCACGGAGTCCATGTGCCCCACATGGAACCACCCGCAACAAAGGCCCATTAGGATCTGGCTCCTGCCTGCCGGCTTGTCTTCTCGTGTCTCCCAGCACAATGCTGACAGATTGGTGGAGCTGGTTTCTTTCCCCTGCAGAACAATATTTTATGAGGAGTCTGTTTTATTAAAATATTTTCCGCTGGATGCTTCCTGTGTTTCAAGAACTTGGTCTTGCCAGCTGGAGCTGATGACAGTTGAGAAAAACACATCCAAGTGCTGTTGTGACATGGCATTTGGAAATGGAGAAGCACAACGAGGGGGGGGGGTTGGGAGAGTGGGGGGTGGGGAGGCAGCATGGGAAGAGACGCAGGAAATATCCCAGTTGTACCAGAAATGTCACTGGTATTATGGGAGAACAGCTCCCCCGCCCCCACCATTAAAAACTGTGAACAGAAACTCGGAATCATATCCCCAAACGTGCATCTTGATCACCTGAGAGGGCTGGGGCAGCTGAGCCCTGGCCACAGAGAAGTTCTCATTTGTTTCTGATTGCTGCCAGTTTGCCAACCCCCTAAACTAGCTCCCATGTTCCCACCGGTTTGTTTCAACCCCAAACGTTTCCTGAACAGACATCCAAACAAGGCACACTGCAAAAAGAAACAGAAAGTGATATGGGCCCAGTTGTGCTGGCACCCGGGGGGCAGGATTACCAGACACTGGCTCTCTGGCATGTACTGAAGACACATCCCCTATCAGGGGGCTGGGAGAGCAACGGCATAAACAAACATAATTAGGAATTCCGACCTCTACTCATTGACCCGGACACAGCATGGGAAATGCTTTTCAGTGAAACGTGGAGTGTTGCTGGTCTGGTGTGCTCTTGGGCAAAGGAAGGACACTCTGGGTTTGCATTTCAGTATCCACAGGCCGGTGACCCTGTCTCCCCGCACAGCATCTTAAAGATTTAGCCCAGTTTTAAAGACATGGTTTTCAAGAAAAGTAACTCATTTCATCCCTCCCTAAGGAGAAATCTTTGGGGTCTGAAGCACTCGGAAGCTATATGGCATTTTCTCCACAAGGGGGCAATCATAATCCATGCCAGTGGTGGCCAGGGACCTAGTCCTCCGTATTCCCACCGTCCTATTGTGCAGGGGATCAGTTATGCCTACAACCAACTTCAGGAGTCCTCTCTTCCAAATTTTGCATAATCAAGCATCTTTCAAGATGTGCGCACGTGCACACACATACACACACACAGTCTCCTACCGCTGTCCGGGCAAGCCGTAAGCAGGCCCAGGTAGGCTGGTTCTGTAAGAACACAGTAGTCTCAGGCAACACCGGGCTGTAAGCCAGAGAGCCCTAGAAGAGCTGAAGTACACTGCAACCCGGGTTAGGCCACGGCGTGACCTTTCAGAGTTGTTTCTTCCTTCTGGCTCCTTCTCTGGCTAGGGCCTGACATTTCCCTTAGCTTTTTTCCCTGACAACTTTTCTGCAAGTAAAGCAGACAGGAGGAGCATTCCTCTCCTCACCCAAGGGACTTCAGGGTCCCTGGGGCAACCGTACGGTTCCCCTAACAAATCCCGGACTGAGACGATTTCGTGTACTTTTTCAAAGCCTCACAAGAAGCCAGTGTGTAGCTGCTGAGTTGTCTGGGCCTTGGCAACAAAGGGCAGCACGCCAGAGGGTTCTGGACTTGGGGCTGTGTGCAGCTCTGAGCCTCGCAGCACTCAGGCAGCTCCATCTCCGGGCATCGCTGGTCCACCTGCCTCGTCATTCACCTCCTCCATCCAGTATCTATCCCGCATGGGACTCCGAACCGGGCCCTGTGCTAATTTCTGGCAGAACACCCAGCACGGGTCCCTCCGGGCCAGAGGGGAGGCAGAAAAGCCGAGCCCTAATGAAACAAATGCTGTGGCCCAGGTGAGCAAAGGTACTGCTGGGGATGGGGCGGTGGACCAGGACAGTTCTGGGTCTGAATCCAAGCTGCAGAGCCCTCCAGCACCCCAGGCTTGGGAGAGTGGTGGCCCCTTGTTAAACAGATTGCCTCCTCAATCGGGTCCTAGCTCTCCCCTGCTGACCCAGGCCTGGAACCTTCTTCTGAGCCTGTCTGAGTACATTTCGGGTGTCACCACTCAAAACCCAGCCCAGAGGCCTGGCTCCCTGGTCTCTGGGGCCTCCTGCAGGGATGACAACTGCTAGCAAAAGCCGACATGGAAGATCAAGTCCAGCTCCCCAACTGACCTCTTTGTTGAAATACCCGCTCAGGCCAGGGAGCCTTTCAAAGGCCACAGCTGCAGCACGAAGGCCTGGCCCCCTGGGCTCAGGCTCTGGCAGACAGAGGGGAGGGGAGCAACAGGTACTCACTGCTCAGGGCTTGAGATAGAAGTCCTCCGGCCTTCCACTGTGATGTTGCTCTTTGGTCTCTTCACGACGTGCGGACGGGGAGGGCGTACCTAGAACAGGCACAGGGAAAGGCCCCAAGGAGTGAGTTGGAAAAGCCATACAGAACCATTCTGCAGATCTAGATCCCCCAGCCCCCAAATAAACACTGAGGCGTTTGCATGGTACAGGCTTCAAAAGCTCTGCTTATTGCGAGAATGTTGCCACTGAATTTGCAGCAGTCACACGACCCAGACTTCTGTGGTACGCTCAAGTGGGAAAGCTTTTTCCAAAAAGCTTGGTTTCCTCGTCTGCAGATAGGGGACAGCGCCACCTGACTGCTTGCAGGGCTGCCATGGGAGTTCAACAAGATGCTGTCCATGCAGGACCCAGAACACAGAGGCCCTCATTTATGAAAAGTTCCCACTTCTTCAAGAACCCTGAAACTGGTCTGGTAGAACAAAAAAGTCTACGGTACATGTGCTCATTTCATTCTTTTTTACGACGGAATCCTACAATGCTTATTTTCTTCTGAGTGGGGTGGGGGGAATAAAGCAAATGGTAGCATTACAGAGTGCCAATAAAAATCCTTTTTCTGCTCCCCAGGCCATCTCTGGGCAGTCCTGAGCAGGACTCCGCCTGGACACTGCATGCCCCATGGAGCTCCTGCATTCATGGGGACCCAGCTTGAGGCTCGGCGGCGGGTGTACTACACAGTGAAGTACACAGTTTCCTAATCTACAGCTGGGCTATAGCAACAAGATGGGGTGGGCTTTTTTTTTTTTTCCTGATCTGCTGCATCTGAAAGCCAAGATGGGGGCCCACAGGAAAAGACACCTCCTGCCCCACCATCGTCTGTGATGGGAGTTAGGCTAAGAATTTGAGGGTGCCCTTACAAGGATAAAAGCCTCGTATGGTCCAATCAACATTACATGGCTTTAAATTTGGCACCATCATCTCTGAGCATTTCCAATGCCAGAGGGGGACTAGAGAGAGCTAAACCAAGAAAGTCTGTCTGTGACTTTTGTTGCCAATAAAAATGCCTGGACATCCCAGTGTAGGGGTTTGCTTTCTCTCTGCAGACGAGGGGCTGAGGTAGATTAAATGCCACAATTGTTAAGGTTCTCCAACAAGATAGGGAAGGAGAGCATACACATGCCCCATCCACTGCCTGCCCTCTCCCCTGAACCCCCTGTCCCACTTAGCAATTTGTGGGCGACCAGCATAATGGCTGGAGAACACAGATTACAGAAGTTGGCTGCATGAAAGACAAGTCTTTGCAGAGTTTCATCAAACTCTCGGGTCTCCGCATGTCTGATCTAACCAGAGTTTTTCCTGTAGAGTGGCCAGTATGATCTCAGCCTTGTCTGGCAAATCAGAGATGCGGTAACTGCCAAATGCATTCCACCAAATCTGTGGTCTCCTTCCACGGGGCTCCTCTGAATGAAGGTCCAACGAGATATTATAGGGAAAGCGCCAGCAAGGAGTCTGGCGTCCACGGTGGCTTCTCTGTGACCTTATCAATAACAGAAAGGAGATGGGGATGGGGCATCTCTGAATTAGAAGATGCCATCTAAGATGATCTAAGATGACCTCAGCCTCGCTTAGCATCCTGCTCGGAGCTGCCTGGTGTTGCGGTGGTCACCCAGCGAGACGTTTAGGAACAAATGGATGAGGTTGCTTGGAATCTAAGAAGTGCACAAGAATACTGCTTTTCTCATCGGTGTTGTCAGAATGGGGCCTGCTACAATGCAGACATCCGGTCACCACTGCTGAATAAATGGATGGCTAGATCCCCCAGCCCTTCCAACTCGAAGCCGGTCTCCCTGACCACAGCCAGACTCCTCTCCCTCTCACTGCTGCTGAGCAGGATCACCGGGTTGGAATGCTCCCCCAGGCTTTTCACCATGAGGGCGGATGCGTGGTATGGGGTGACGGAGCCGTTCTGCCCTGCCCCGGGGGTCCCGGGATGGGGGTTTTGGCAATGCTCAGCTATGAAGGCCTGTCAGCCTGTCCTTGCACATGGCCGCTGCTCGCTACAATAAAGGCGGGTGAGGAATGTGAATTTGTGGCTGAAATGGGGGGATTAAGTTTGTGGCAACTTCAACTGAACTTGCAACGTGGTGAAACATGGGGAAAAAGAACAACAGAGCTAATTAGACGAGCTGAGCTGTCAGAGTGCCGCCGAATGGCTCAGCGCCAACAAACAAAAGGAATGGGTTGGCAATCAGCAGGATCGATGGAGAAGACTGCTTCATTAGGGATGATAAAACAGACAGAGCAGGGAGAAGGGGGTGGGGGAGGGGAGCAGGGAGGCGGTGAGACGGGGGAGAGACAGGAAGGCACAACAGACCCAGAGACAGTCACCTGCACGGCTCAGACACACCCAGAGTCACACACACCTGACTAGTGTGGACAAAGCCAGACACAAAATTATACTCACAGGCAGCCATCCCGAGACATGCACGGAGGCCTCGAGGCGCCGGCATTCACGCAGTCTCACAACTACACATTCACAAAGGCATGCATGGGAGTCGAGGGGATGTGCGCGAATCATACACACACACACACACACACACACACACACAGCCACAACCAGGCACCGACACACACACACAAAATAGTTTAATGAAGCCCGAATCATAAGACGGTGCCGACAACCGGCCCGTCATATTTCAGCGATCACATCCGTCTTTTGGGGGGTGCTGAGGAGGGGTGGGAGGCTGGGGAGGGGGTAAGAAACCGCACGCACGCACACACGCACACAACACACAGAACGGCGACAGGCCCCGCCGGTGCTGGGATCCCAGCAGCGCCAGGGGAGAAAATGCTAAACAGGGATTTTGAGCTCTGTTCAAGGGGGACTTGTGGGGAAAGTTGGGAAACCAGCCAATTCCCCACTGGATTTAAAACCTGAGAAATCTAAGTCGGCAGGGTTAAATGTGTATTGAATACAAAAGCACCGAGTACATTTGATTTTAATGGTGAGCAAGAAATAATAAATACCGAGCTTATAAAGCGCTTCACATGTGGCCGACCACAGCCCGCCTCTCCCCTGCACGCCCCCATCCACTCCCCTTAGTCCACCAGACACTGGCAAGGCTTTCTTCTGCTCTTTCCTTTTTCTTCTTTTAAAAAAGAAAATCTAAATCCTCTGGTAACATCTGAACTCCAGCCACAGGTGCCAGGCTACAAAGCTCCTTCCAGAAAGGCTGAATGCCTAGTCCCCACGTTCCTGCCACCCTGGGCCAATGGCCCCACTCCTGCCCAGATGTTTGTGGCTAAGTACTCGATAAAGCCCAGCTGGGGGCCAGAAGGCCCTGACATGAGCACTGGTCAGGCCATTCTCTTCAAGGCCCTCGAGGGGTTCCATACCTCACGTCTCCCAGGTTCACCCTGAGCGAACAGTGGTGCCCACTGGAAAGGCCTACATGAGTGCATGCAGAGTGAGCAGATTCTGGGGCACAGGGTCTTGCTGTGCCCAGAAAGCCCAAGCCTTCCAAGACTCCCAGTTTAGTTCCACAGTGACTCTGCTTGGCACAAGGTATCTGGGGTGACAGTAGTAGGGTATATGCCCACTTCCTGCTGGGCACTGTGCTACGCACTATACACATGTGACTTCATGACCCTCACCAGGCAGCTGCAGCTAAACCCATTTTACAGATGATGAAACTAAGACTCAGAGAAATTAAATGTCTTGCCCAAAGTCATACAGCCAGGAATTGCCAACCTGTGATTCCAATCAGGGCAGGCCTCTCTGCCTTCCAAGCCCAGGAGAACTGGTTACGCTAGGTCCCCTGCCCCATTAGCACACTGTAACCTGGGGCCGGCACAGCACCAAGCACCAGGCCAGCAGCCTCCAGCACCAGCGCAGTGGCAGAGGCAAATGCTACTTGGGCTGTTCTCAGGGCCACGTGTGCCTTCCCAAGCCCGGAGTCGCAGGTGGGAGTCTCCCTGACTCTGCACAGGTCCCCACTCGGGTGAGACAGCACAGAGTCTCTGGGAGTGGTCTCTAATAACCTGTCCTGCCCCAGATCATGCTTTGCGAGAGAGCCCCTGCCTGCCTTGGGTCCTAGGTCTCTACAGGAGATTCGGAGAGCAATCCTCTATGTGGCGGGCTTAAGGAGATGCAGGCCTGGGCTCCAAGGCCAGCCTGGCCTCTTATCTCTGTGGCTTTGGCTGCAAGCTGGGGAAACAGTCTCTGTCTCCTCTGGGCTGTTGGAGGGACAAATAAGACCATAACTATACAAGTGCCTGGCACAGTCCTAAGCACAGAAAAAGTGCCCAGTAAATAAATGTTAATTCTCTTCACCTCCATATCCTTGCCAAACCCCAACACAGCTCTAGAGCTTCCATAAGGAACCCAGCTGGCTGCTGCTAATCATTATTTTTATTATTTTTCTTAAAGAGACAACTTTTTAAAATTTATTATTTTTAAAGATTTTATTTGAGAGAGAGAGAGAGAGAGCGCGGGAGCACACACGGGCATGTGTGTGTGAGTGGGGGAGGGCAGAGGGAGAGCCGGAATCTCCAGCAAATTCCCTACAGAGTATAGAGCCAGATGCAGGGCTCGATCTCATAACCCTGAGACCATGACCTGAGCTGAAATCAAGAGTCAGACGCTTAACAGATTGAGCCATCCGGGCGCCCCACCTCACCCTTTAAATTTTTTATTTATTTTGAGAGAGAGAGATTATTTTTTTTCAGAGAGAGGGAGGGAGCAAGGGAAGGGGGAGGGCAGAGGGAGAGAGAGAATGTAAAGCGGGCTCCATGCCCAGTACAGAACTCTATGTGGGCCTCAATCGCACAACCCTGAGGTGATGACCAGAGCCGAAGTCTCGAGTCGGACACTTAACTGACCGAGCCATCCAGCCGCCCTACTGCCCCAGGATTTTATGCTATGACAGACTCCAGGGAAATGCAGACAGAGGGTCCCGGGAGCTTGGTATGCTGGAAAGACCACAGGTTCTTGAGTCTGGTGACCCCTATCTGCACCTGAGGGGGTTGGGTTAAGCATCAGTTTTCTCATCTGTAAAATGGGTGGAGATGATGCCCACTTCATAGAATTACTGTGAGGCTCGGCTGGGATGACTTGCTGACTATAAAAACTCGTAGGCAAACAACAGTCACCAAGAAACCAAATCCTTCCTTAGAAGTTGTAAGGTTTAAAGACCCATTAAGAGTAAGAACCACGGTTGCATGCCAGGCATCAGGCTCTAGGACCGTCATCTCCGTTCACTGTCAAAGCGTCTGTGGATGAGGGCACGTCAGAGAGACAGAAGGCGCGTTCGGGAGAGAGAGCGGCAAGGCTCAGAGCTTCAGTACTTGCCCACAAGCCCCAGAACCTGGGTCCCCAAGCTCAGCTCCCTCTACCCTCCAAACCATCATGCCGATGCCTCATCCCGCAGCTCCCACTAAATCACACGCGGTTGAACCCAGGAGGGGCTTCCTGTTCCACAAAGCAGCTTCTTTTTGCTGTTTGTGCCTTCCTCCCAACGACAGTGAGCAGGAACGTTCCAGCCGGCCCCTCCGGAGCCGCGCTGATGGGGTTTGGGCTAATCGTGGTTTGACTGGGTTCAGGAGGGATCCGTCACACGTGGTTGGAACTGCAGACTCACGACTGCCGTAGGTGAAGGTATCTAAACCCCACCACCCTCCCTCCACCGGTCCTCTAACTCCCACACACGGGAGGGAAGGGAAGGAAAACAGCGCCACAGAATTTTCCAGCATCCACGCAGAGAGCAGCCACCCAAGCGATGCTGGGCGTGTGCGCTGTGGATTAAAAACAGACACAGTCGGGCAGGGCCACCTGCACCCCTTAGCTGCCACATGTCACAGGATGGCTGTGGACATGTGCCTTGGTCAAGGGGAGGGCAGGGGTTGGCACACAGGTTTGTGGGAACTCTGGTCACAGCTGGCTGGGAACCTGACCCCTTTCGCTGGGCTACAGGAGTGGTGGCTGCTTTGAATGAGGCAGAGCACCTCTTCTGGTAAACAGCCCTTACCCAACGGTCCTGGCAAGTTTCCCCACTTTAAAGGATCCTGTTACAGTGGTTATGCCTCGGCAGGGCCAAAGTCTGAGCTTCCAAGGAAAACGGGGCCCCGCACCCCAGATTTTTCCACAGCATTTGTCTTGAAAAACCTCAGAGGGGTCTCTCTGCCTTACCCACCCTGTTCCCAGGTGCTGGGGGGCTTGTTGCATGTTGTCCTGCTTTTCTGCCCTGACTTGGCACTTCACTAGGGAAGGTAGGGCTCTATGTGAGGCCGGTCCCCACCTGAGGCCGCTGGAGATTCTCTGGGCGTAGCCTCTGCCCTCGCAAAAGGGACATCAAATGCATTTCCAAACCCGGCTCTGGCGGGAACAAGACCCCTGCTGCCAGACTTCTGCTTCCTTTGTGAGGAAGAGGCGGCTGGAGCTCGACTTTGAAGCTCATTGGCTAGAATAGGACTCAGCCTGGGAGACGGGCTCAAATGATGCGCACACGGCAAACACACCACACAGTGGCTCGCGGCTACCTACAGCTCTGACTGGCAAGGTGCCAGACGGGCTCAGGACAAAGGAGAGAGAAGCCCAGAAAATGCAAGTCCGGGTTCATGCCACGCAGAGAGGGAAGCTGAAAAACCCAATTCCCGGTTTGGTGTTGCAAGGCAGCTGGATTCAAACTCCCGAGGTTTAGTCAGGCGGGGAGAACGGCTCAGGCAGTGTTAGGCGGGAGGGCAGAACCACCGGCTACTCACGGGCCTCGAGCGCTGTATCTTGGGCGGCGGCGGGCGGGTGGGACGGAGTCTTTGTGGCTGCATTAAAGCGAAACTTAAGACATCAGTACACATGGAAATGATCCCATGAATGTGCACACCTGGCACACGAGAGGAAGCATCCGGTTCCCCAAGCCAGACCCCGAGGAACGTCCTTGATGCCTCCCGCTCTCTCACCCCCACGCCAACCGATCACCGGGTCCTGCATGTGCATTTCTGAGGCCTGGATCTCTGTAATCATTTTGCAGCAGGACCTCCTCCAGTCATTCTCCATACAGGCCAGGGAAAGCTTCTAAGATGTAAGCTGACCCTCTTGCACCCCAGCCTCGAGACCTCTGCGGTGCCCCCCTGCCTCCTTGGGTGACAATGCAACAAGGCTCCGGGCTGGCATTCCAAGTCCTCGGGGACCTGGGCTCTGTCGTACCTCTCAGACTTCATCCTTGCTCACCTGGGCAGACCCTCAAATGGCCCCGGGCTCTCATGCCTTGTTTCCTGCCACTCTTCAGTGTGGAATGACCTACCCCATCCCAACTGGCCTGGTAAATGTCCATTTGTTATTCAAGAGGGTAGGTCAGATGCTGCCTTTAATGTTCCCCCTGCCCCATGCCCCCTGCTACGTGGGATCTACCACCCAGTGTCTCCTTCCCACCAGACCCCTGCACTTCCTTTCAAATGTTCATTTCCTTGAGGGACTCATCCTTATTCCTCGGGGGAAAAAAACATTTGCAAAATAAGTGTCTGATGAAGAAATAAAATTGTACAAAACACTTGGCTTTTGAAATTAGGATCTGAATAAAAACCAAGAGAGCACAGCTTCTTGGCTCTATCCTCTAACCCTTTATTTTGAAAGTCAAGCTCTGTCCTTTCAACCGCCTGCCCATGTAGATGCCCCGGCAGGTGTGGGAGATACACAGGCAGAGTAAGGAAAGTGAGTACACGCGTGAGACCAAGACTGCAGACCCTCGGCAAACCCTTCGGGGCTTCTGGTTGGTTCCTCCCCATTTGGCCACGCCGTTCACAAAGGTGTGTTGTTATCTGACAAAGTCCAGCCCTGCACTGCCCACTTTGGCAGCCAATGGCCACGTGTGGTGAGTCCGAATTCAGATGTGCTTTAAGCATGAAAGATACACTGGATTTCAGAGACTTAGTTTGAAACAAGTACGTAAAACATCTCAGTAACTTTTTTACATTGGTTTTCTCTTAGAATTAAAAAACAATTTGGCCACGTGGTTTAATATTAATTTCATGTTTCTTTTTACTTTTTAAAAAATTTTTTTAAAGATTTCATTTATTTATTTATTTGACAGAGACAGTGACAGAGAGAGTGCGAGAGAGTGAGAGAGCACGTGCACATGCACAAGCAGGGGGAGCAGCGGAGGGAGAGGAGAAGCAGGCTCCCCATTGAGCATGGAGCGCGATGCGGGGCTCGATCCCAGGACCCTGGGACCACGACCCGAGCCTAAGGCAGACGCTTAAAGACTGAGCCACCAGGTGCCTCTCTTATTACTTTTCTAATGTAGCTACTAGAATGTTCTGAATTCCACACGTGACTTGCACTGAGGCTCCTGCCACGTTTCTCTTAGACGGTGTTTTAGAGCCTCGCTTGGCTGGAGACAGTCTTCAGATACCAGACCTGCCTTGGGACTCACTCTCGGTACCCAACTCCCAGAGAGCAGGGGCCATGTCTCGGGCATCCCGGACCCTTGTTGCCCAGCACGGGGCCAGTGGCAGAGTCGACAGAGGGACTCAGTAGTGTCCTGGGGTCCCCCATAGCACATGCAGAGCACGTCTGGTGGGAGGTACACTGTGGCTTCCCGGTCTCAGGCTGTTAGCTGGCGGTGCGGGCCACACCACGAGCACAGACCTGCCTTCAGCTGGGAGCCTCCTGGGGGTGAGGCCGCCACCCAGTGCGATGAGCATGGCAACCCACTAAGCCCTATTTCTTCTCCTTCATGTTTACAGGGAAAGTATGGGGCAAAAGAGGATGGAGCCCCTCAGTTCACACTGCTCAGCAGGGGGACGTCAAAGGACAGGGAGAGGGGAGCCACCTGCACGGTGCACAGGCTGCTGCCTCGTCCACACCTCCCTCCCTCACCATCACACGACCCCCCGCTTCACTTGTTTTTGGCCATTCTGCTCCAGTCCACAGTCCTCAAGGCTTCATTGCCTCTGAACAAGCTGTTTCCACCCCTGCTGGGGGCAGGGGGTGGCAGAGCGCTCCGGGGGTGGCCCCTGGGGTCAGACAGTCTTGGACTGAACCCCAGCACCCCCCTACCCTCTGGGTTTCTACAGACCCATGATTTAACTGTCTGAGCCTCCCATTCCTTATTGGCGCAAATACAGGTGACGGCCCCCCCCACCAAGGGGGCTGTCAGGAAGATTCAGAGACACCATGCTGGCCACGCTCTTCCCACAGGGCTGTTAGTGGACATTGGCAACTATCACTGTTAGCAGGCTCCCCGCCCCCAGTCTCCCTTCTCCATCCGTCTCCACGCTTGCTCCAGAGGGGACTTAAAAAAAAAAAAAAAACATGCCTGGTCGCGTCTCTCACCAGTTTAAGTCATCTCAGTGGAAGGCCAGTGGAAGGCCAGCCTCTCCCAGTGCATCCCAGGAGACGCATTGTATGAAGGAAGGAAAGGGGGTTCCCCAGCCAGATGAGTCTGGGAAATGCTGTCTATTGCCTTATTCCTTTTGGAGATTCACAATGCCAGTTAGCACAGCAAAGGCTACCAAGTCTTGCAACAAAAAACCCCCCCCCACCTTAAACACGCAAAACCCTATTAACTTTTCTTCTTCTACGTCCTATTTCTTCAATCAATTTGAACCCAGACTCGCTTTCCCTATACTAGCCGTTAACAGCCTCTGAAAAATGCCACCCGAAGTGTTCAAAGCCCTCCAGATGCCAGACCCCACGCATAGACCTCTGCTGTCTCATCTCTGGAGCTTCCCCCCCATCTCCCTGGGGTCCCACCACCCCCAGCCGACCCAACACACCATCCAGCTCCCCTGAGTGTCTCCCATGTTCTTGAGCTTCCATGCTGGTCCCTTAGCCTAAAATACCTTTCCATTTCCTTTTGTCTCACCCTGGGTGCCTCTTATCTGTCCTTTGGTGTCTGGCTCAAGCACCACCTCCCCAAGAAGGCCCTCCCTGCCCTTCCCCACCCACGTGTCATCACAGCACACAGGCTGTCCTTCTAAGCCTCTTCATCTCAGCTCTCTGTTTATCCTGGGGGCCAGCCCAGTACTGGTCCATAACAGGTGCTCAGCAAATGATTTTTGGCTTAAACTTCCCTGGCACGTGTAGAGACTCAAAAAAAGTTCTCCAGATTTTGTCATTAACTTATTTTCCTTTGAGGGTCACCAGGAAGTGCAGGTTCTTCTGCAACTGACTTTATCAATGATGGGAAGAAAGTAGACTCTTGATCACACCCGACCTAGAAGCGAGCAGAGTAAGTTGGGGGTATTTAAAGACATTATGAGGGGCGCCTGGGTGGCTCAGTGAGTTAAAAGCCTCTGTCTTCGGCTCAGGTCATGATCCCAGTGTCCTGGGATCGAGCCCCACATTGGGCTCTCTGCTCAGCAGGGAGCCTGCTTCTCTTCCTCTCTCTCTGCCTACTTGTGATCTCTGTCAAATAAATAAATAAAATCTTAAAATATAAAAAATAAATATATTCCTTAAAAAAAAATAAAGACATTATGAAAGGGTAATGTGGTCCATCTGTCAGGGCCTCACCACTGGGGTAAACAGGGTCAGGCGCCAGTGGACACATCACTGCAACAGCTTCCCAAGCCTGCTGGGGTGGGATGGCAACTGGGGACACAGGCTGGAGAGAGCCGAGTACCCTGAGGACAATTAGAAGAGGCCACAGGGGTGACCGGTGGTGATCCGGGTGGGAAGAGAGGGTGAAGTAAGAAGCCAGGGGAGGGGGCGCCTGGGTGGCTCAGTGGGTTAAAAGCCTCTGCCTTCGGCTCAGGTCATGATCTCAGGGTCCTGGGATCGAGCCCCGAATCAGGCTCTCTGCTCGGCGGGGAGCCTGCTTCTCTCTCTCTCTCTGCCTGCCTCTCTGCATACTTGTGATCTGTCAAATTTAAAAAAAAAAAAAAAAAAAGGCCAGGGAAGGATCAACTCGACACATGCTTTTCCAGAACGTGGCCCCAGGGTGTGGAGGCTGAATCGGGACTAACTGAAAGTGGGGCCTATGACAATGTGAGTGGGGCCTGGAGAGGCTGCGGATCTGGTCAGGGTACCCTGAAAGTCTTTTAGGTGAGCCAGGAGCACCCCCATACCCCTCTACTCCCTGAGGTTGCAGACCGACTTTCACTCTTTTCTGCCTCTCACCGCACAGTCCAGGGCCCGGACCAGCTTGTTCAGCTCTTCCCGTGGTCCCAGTGGCAAGGGGAAGTGCCAGGAGTGGGTTCCAAGCCTCAACTGTGGGTCCAGTGCTCTTCCCACTGCTGGAGGAGGTGGAAGCAAACCCAGGAGAGCCTCACTTCAGAAGGAGCCGAGAACTGAGAGGGCCAAGTCCAGGCACCTTTGCACAGAAATCATGTTGTATGGGAACCCTAATTCCCTGGCTGGATCAAAGTGTGGCTACACGGACTGCTGTTTTTTAACCGAGTTCAGAAGGCTGGGCCTTTGGATATCTTTTGCTAAGAAGAGTTTCATTCAACAATTCATCTCACACTTTCGGAGCTGGGCTGGGGTGGGTGGGTGGTGATGGTGGGGTTGGAGGTTTTGATAATCAATACATGCACATACTTTCCTGAAGGTCCTGTCCAACTGGGGAAGCAGCTTCATTCCCGCATAGTGGGAAGATTCCTCCTGTGTGTGTTTATGGAACAAAGTCAGGGCCCATAGATTCAGAAAAAAAAAAAAATAAAGTTCTTGTCCTTAAGAAATGTATGGTCTGGTGGCATTTGAAGCACATCACGGAAAAAAAATCTTTCTTAGATACAAAGAGTACTTGGGCTGAAACCCGCAGAAATATACTTTGGGTTAGAAAGATATGGGTTCATGTTATGGCTCTGCCGTTTCCTAGCTGAGTCCACTTCTGGCTCTGCTGCTTGGGTGAGTTACTTCAACCTAAGTCCCAGGTTACTCTTCTGAAAAGCAGGGATAACATCCGAGTCGCAGGCTCCAGCGAGAGGATGGTGCAGGGCTGCAGTTCTGGCTGGGGGGCTCTGGCCCAGCCCCTGACGATGACCCCAGCCAATCCTCTGCCCCTGTTGGGCTCACAAATCTTCCCAGAAAAGTCCTGTGGATGTGAAGACCTTGGTCTTCCAAGGAAGTGTGCTATCAGCAAGGCACTGTCGAAGGTGACTGGATTTTAATAATAATCTCTCTTATTTATACGATGTGTTTTCCTTTCAAAGCGTTCTTGCTTCTCTTCTTTCCTTTGAGCCTCATGTCCCCTGGTGAGGCAAGTTAGAGGAGGATCATGTCCCTGCTACAGTGGCAGGAAACAGGAGGCCCAGAGAGGTTAAGGGACTAGTATGAGGTCACACAGCTAGTGGCAGGAACTAAAACAAGCAGGTATTCTTAGGACACGGCACTACCCTTGTCAACCTAAATTTCTAAAGTCGTCTGGAATCCTTTCTGATACAGCTTTTCTAACCCATTTGAAGTTAGAATCTGTTGTTAGAGATCTGTTTAAGAGAAAAGGCTGGTGAGACAGTGACTCACATCTTCCCCTTTCTTCTTTATTTGAGCATCTCTTTCCAGGGCCTTCCAAAGGAGGCAGAGGATTCATCTAACAAACATTCATCTAACAAATGGCATGTACGCTGCACATCAGTCAGCAAGATATGGTCCTGTCCTCCAAGGGCTCCCTCTCTGATCGAAGGGGGAAGAGAAGGTTGCAGAGGTCTGTGGGGGTACAGAGGAGGAGCTTACTGGATGGGTGTAGGAGGGAGTTCAATGCATGTTAGAGGGGAACTATGGTGGCCCACCATGATTAGAGCAAGGATAGATATGAGGGCAAGGCAGGCCAGGACCTTGGATGGGTTGGTGGAGGAGGGGTGGGTCACATAATAGGGCCTTGACTATCAGGCTAAGAGATGTGGCTTTTCTCTTGAGAGCAGCTGGGAGGGATTTAGGCAGGGAGGGACATATCAGAGGCCTTGGTGTCCTTGTTGTAGAAGATGGATGGGAGGAGGATGGGTGGGCTTCTAAGGACAGACATTCCCCCCCAAGCCACAGGGCCCTGCCCAAGCCTCCAAGTTGTGAACTCACCACCCCTGGCCACCTGACTATGGCAAGATGTAAACGTGAGAGGGTAAACCTGGAAGTATGATTGACACAGAAGTCCCAAAGAGGAGAGGAACTCTTTGGCCTCTGCCTGGCCCTTGACATTTGCATCAGTCAGCTGTGTGGACCAGGTGAGTATGCTCATTGGATATGAAACCCATATGTATGAGGACAGCATCTGATTTGCAGTTAATTTGTTGATGCAGCAAAACACATTGTTTCCAAAAGGTCAGGAGGGGAAGTCGTGTTGGAATAGCAACTTAATTACCTGGGCAGCATGGGTGAGTGGATGCCCTGCACTGGGCTCCGGGGTGGAAAATACTGGACTGGTGGCAAGGACCCGGGGCAGAGTGTGCAGCGTGTGCGAGAGAGGCTAGGGGTGGTTCAGCCTGCACTAGGGGTGGTTCAGAGTGCAGAGCCAAAGCACCTCCTGCCTGCGTGGGCCGGTGCATAACAAGCTCACTTGCTAGCCAGGGGAATCCTCTGGACGGGAATGAGGGTCATTACCCCATTTCACAGGTGGTGGGGGAGGCGAAGGCTTTCCCCGGGTCACACAGAGCAGCGGACGACGGGCCTTCGGAAGAAGGTCAAAGAGCTCATCTCGAGTTAATTGTGGGCGGGGGCAGGGGTCCTGCGATGTAAGCAGGAAGGCCTGACTGTTTAGAAAGTGAAGCATGGATTTACTCAGTCCCCGTGGAGGACACACCTTGGATCATCCCTTCAAGGTCACCATCAGCAACCCCGTTTGGCTTCTGGGAAAGCAGGCACAGGGAGCGGGTGGAGGAACAGGTGCTACCTAAGGCCACACAGAAGGTGAAATGTCAAAGTCAGCGGGGAGACAGCCCAGATGCCAATGAGAGCCTGGTTGCAAGGGGAAGGAGGTCGAAGAACAAAGATGCCTGGGGCAGAAGGCTGTGCACGCAAAGCTTGGGGTAGGGAGGCAGCCTGCCTAGGGAGCCAGGCAGGGCCCCCACGCTTCCCCTTTCCAAGGGCCAGAGGCATGAGAGCTGGCCTCTGAGGCTGGCCCCAAAGGGGGTCTCAGGTCCTGTGTCTGAATGGTGCTGAGCTCTCTCTTCCCCATCAGACTCTATCTAGTCCACAAGGAGGAAGCCCTGATGTCCCCAAAGGGGAGGCTGGACAGATGCCTGGGATTTCTCTGTCCTAGGGGTATGACCCATTTCTAGGGGTATGGCCCAATCAGATAGGCTGCCAGAAGAGAGAAGAGAAAATTCACAATTAAGCTCTGTCACTGTTTAACGAAGGAGGAGTTCATCTGGTTAATTTTCCTGGCTAGTAGCCATATCAATGCTCTGACCTACGCATGAAACGGCGCTGGCTGGGAGAGGAAGACAAAGCTTTCCATGGCTTTACAGAGGGCCTCTGGGCTGAGAGCAGGGATGCTTTACTCCTTGGGACCGGAAAGCCGCTATTATGCAAGATATGGAAATAAAAGAGAGCTCTTTTTGATACGCCTCCAAAGAGGAGTGTATTGAAGCTATATTTGTGTGGAGTGTCTCCTTTGAAATGCCCAACCAGCTCTCTCAGGCACAGCTCTTACCTGTCCCTCAGCTCCTGTCATTACCTTCGGGCCTCTCGTCCACCCTTCAGAGAGCCCGTCCTGCTTGTTGGGAGGATAAAATGCCTGCCTTGGCTTCAGAGTTTCAGCGAGGGTGACTGGAGGGGCCGGGCCCCGGGGCCCCCAGATGGGATCCTGGCCATCTTCGGGCCCTGAGCACCTGCAGAGGTAGCTCTAAGCTCGGGGCTATGGTCTTAGAGGGATGCTTCTTACAAGATGTGGCCCAGGGTGGACTTCTCTTTTGTGGTTGAGGAAGAAGTTTCCAACCTGCCCATAGCAGGTAACAAGGAGGTGCTTCTTTATGAGAAGGAGGGACTGGGGTGGGAGGGGTGGTGTCTCATCTCGGAGCACCCTGGATGGGCCAGTGTCACTCCGAATATCCCAGTCAGTCCTCAGACTCTGGAGAGAGGCTCTATCATGACCCCCATTCTCTAGACGGGGAACCGGAAGCCCCATGGTGACCTTCACACGACATAGTTAGGAAGCTGGTGGCGCTGGTCTTCAGTCTGTGGCTGTCGGGCTCCAGAGGAAGGTCTCCACATGCCCTGTGACACGCTGCCAGGAGGCACCATCTGCGAGGGGACCGATGGTGGCCCTTCGAGAAAAGTTGCAGCCCCTGCCGCGGGGTCTGTCAGCCATCGTCTCTGGAGAGCGTGTACTTAGGATTCGGTCCCCTCAACAAGTCACCTGGCGAGGCCACTCTGGCAGGCTGGTCCTAGGCCCTTTCTCTCAGTGGGTGAGCGTGGAGCTGAAAGACACCTCAGCCTGGTCCCGAAGAGCACCGCGTTCCTCCCTGATGTTGACAGGAGTAGTATTTTGTAGTGGTGCTGGTTAATTTGTAGTGGCATTTGTGGTTTGAAGCCTTGTCAAGATCCCTGATTACTTCCCGTGCAAGGAGCTTGGCTGATGGGGAAGTTCACATGCTGAACAAAAGCGGCGAGGCAGCTGTGAGGAAGGCTGTGAGGGGGCCGGGTGACCCCAGCCGCTTGGGGGGGCGAATAGGGAGGAGGGCCAGAAGTGGGGCGGGGGAGGGGAGCCTTTTGTTTTTAGTCAGGTGCAGCTGCTGGGGTTGAATCCGTGGCATCCACTGGCGGCTGGAGGTCGGGCACCAGCGGCGGCGGCCGGTGGCTGAGCAGGGAGTGCGGCTGACGTGTGCCATTCTCTGCCCAGACAGAAGCTGGAGGTGCTGCCTAGAGTGCCTGGGTGACATTCCCAGGAGGTGGGGGACAGGAGGAGGGGCTTCTAGATGTTGGGAGAGAAAAGGCCCTCGCACACCAGCACTGTTTTTTGGCACTTGCTACGGACCAGGTCCTATGCTAGGAACTCTACACGGAAGGTCTCTCCTGACCTTGACAACCCTGCAGAGAAGGTAAAATCCCCATTTGGCAGATGAAGAAACTGAGGCCACATCCTCAGTGACTCATCCAGGCCAGGCCTCACAGCTAACGGATGGTAGAGCCTGGCTCCTCGTCCAACTGTGTCTGACCCCCAAGAAGCCCACACTCCTTCCATCACACCCAATACACGCACAGCAGAAGGAAAAGGTGCTGAAACGTAGCCCCTCGAGACCGAGGGCGCTCCCCTCTCCTTAGGGAGTTGTCCCCAAAACCACTCTGAGCTTTTTTTATCCTGCTGTGTCTGTTCTGACCACACACAAGGGTCTATCTTTGCTGCCACCTGCATTTCCCCAGGCTGTGTCCTGCCTCAGTGAGGGTTCGCTCAGTGCATTTAAGGGCCAGGACCAGCTCAGCAAAACCGAGGCTAATTTATCATCTCCGGAACGATGTCTACCCCATGCAGAACGCCACTAGCAAACGAAAATAAAAATCTTCTCCTGATTTTGCGGTGGTACAGGGAGGACTGCACAGCAGCCTCTGGACAGAGTCTGATTCCACGCCAGCCTCCACACTGCTCTCCCTGCCCCAGCCCCCCAACCACCTGCAGCCCGGAAAGCTGGTCATGGTCCCACACACTGCCCTTGGCAGGCCAGCCAAGGCCAGCCAAGGCCAGCCCTGCCCCCACCTGCCCCACGACGCACCACCACAAGCGGCCCCTTCCGGCCAGACCCTGCCCTGTCCCTCACATGCTCCTGCTGTTCGCGATCACGTGCTCGTCCTGTGTGCCCTTCTGGCGCTCGCCTACCCGACAGGTCCTGCCCGTCCCTCGGGTCTCTCCCTTCCCTGGAAGCCATGTCTGTCTTTCTGGCTTGACAGACTCGGGCTTCTTTCTCCCATCCCTCCCGGGAACACAGAGGCCCCTCAAAGGCAGTGCTGTGTCTATTTCACACCTGGACCCAGGGCTCTGGCACAAGGCCCGCCCATGATAAGTGCAAAGTACATGCTTGCCCAGGACTGTGGAACCGGCTACCAAACGACCAGGGAGGCCATTTCCCAGCATTCCACAGACCGGGACCAACCAGTCATTGTCTCTGGATGTCAGCCACTCAGTCCGGAAGGCTGGCAACCTTCCTGGCATGCTTTTGATCAGGAAAAACTCCCAACCTAGAGGTATCCTGGTTCAACCGGTTGAGCCCCAGGGCCATCCCAAAAAGCAGGAGACTTTCTGAGTGGAATGCAAAAGTGGGACGCCACAGCAAGCTTAGATGTGAAACCTCCCCAAATTTCCCCAGTGTGTCTGTTAAAGAAAGACAGTCAAGTTCACTCGACAGAGGGGTTTTTTTCTTCCCTTGTAACAAATGGATGGAGAACGGGGTTTTAAAATTCCTGGACCCTGGAATACATTTCTATCTGTGTCAAAGTCTACCCCTCCACCGCCTCAGCAGAGTTTAAAATCCTAGCTAATAGGTTAACAACTGTTTTTCTTCAGCTTCAAATGAAGAATATCAGAAGGCTGGGGGAATATGCAGCTCTCCAATTTGTACGGACTGCACACAGCTCCCCGCAATGTGTGTTTGACAGGACTGACATTTTGTACCGCTGTGAGATGGGAAAACGTGTGACATTTTTATTCATGGTGGCGTACGCCCTTGTAATGATCAGCTCTGGTCGATGTGCTTACCGCAGCAGCCCCAGAGCCCTCGGAGAACAAACAGGAACCCAAGGTGCCAGCAGTTCGACTGCCTTATTAAACACCGCCAGGATCCTAACGAAGACCAACTGCTGGAAAATCTCACTGTCAAATCCTCAAGGACATTGTCAGCGCACAGCTAACTGCATATATTTTTCATTTAAAATACTGAAATCCAGCATTGTGCCATTACGAGCGAGGGGAGGGGCGCCCACTCCAGTGGCCATTCTGTCAGCTGCTTCTTCGGAACTCCAGATGCTAGAGCCAGATGCCCAGTGGGGTTCACGGCTCAGAAAGGGGCAGCGGAGACAGGGAACTGCCTTTCTGAGAACCCAGCCCTACCTTCAGGGTGAAAGGCTGAAAGGAACAGGCCTCCGGTGACAGTCACCTGGAAAGTCCACCACGGGTTCTCTTCGTAAGCCAAAGCAAATCTGCATGATTTGAAAGTCCATTCCCGGTCCCCTCCCTCCCTCCAGCCAGCCGTCGTCCTGGAGGTGCACCCCATTACATCCTGCAACTTGGTGCTAATCAGCCTTCTGTTTGGCGGCAGACCTTAAGACATCTGTAGGAACACACGGCCGCGGTAGGCTTCAGACCCTGGCAGGAAGGCTGTGTCAGGATGCCCACCTGCGATCCCACCACTTGCATCAATTCAAAGGCCTCGAGGTCAGCGGGCAGGAGGACCCCCTCCCTCTGGCGGTCATTTCTAATGCTGATGCACACTGATGGATGGAAGCCAACCACGTGGGCGACCCTCGGAGCCTTTGGGGTTGTTATGCTGGGTGATTTGGTTATGGCTGCGTACGCTAACGCACTGATATATTTGTTTTGTAAATATGTATTATTTATATAGTGCCCCTATTTCCATACTCCAGCCCTGATGCACCAAGACGCACCCTGCTATTTATTTATGGGGTCCTTGTCGCAACAGGCCTAACAAGAGGCGTGTGTGTGGTTCTTGCAGGTTTGCAACAAACCGAAAGTGGTCGGCTAAACAGCGCCTGCTCTCCATCCATCACGGGCAGTGGCTTGCATTTTAAGGGGCTGCCCGTAAACTTGGTTTAGCATAATACTGTACATCATCCGTGGCGGAGATGACCCGGGACACCAGAGAGCTGGCGACCCGGAGAGCAGGAGCCGTAATGCTCCATACCCTGGGATGGCGGAGAGGCTGGAAGGAGCTATGGGTACCCTGGTTCCAAGACCTAGAGAAAATAGAAAACGGAAGGGGGTTGGGAGACAGTCTTGGGGCAAAAGCAGGACAGAGAGGGTGGATGTCACTGGACCCTATTTCCTCCTCTGTCCCTCAGCAGAACCTTTCACCCTGGGCTACAGAGGGGGATGGCCACTGGTCCTGACACCAACGGGGCTCCCGTGGTCATGGACAGCGCTTCAAATCTCATCAGAGCACGTTGGCTGGAGGAAGAGAACCGCAGTCTGCGTCCAGCCTCATTCATTCTAAGGAAGGACACCAACAGCTCCCACGGAGAGCAGCCAGCAGACCACTCAGATCTCTCAAATCTTTCCCTTCTCTTCACCGCCATAATGGGGTCTGAGGTCAGACGCCCACTAGCTCCCGACCACGAGTCAGCAGCCTCATTAGCAGCCTCCCTACTTCACCTTCTTCCACCCCTTTCCACGGTGGCCCGGCGTCCATCTTCCCAGATGCCCTTCCCTCAGACACAACCCTCACTGTCTCCTTGACACCCACAAGATACATTTCAAGTTCTCGTGGCACTGCCCACCTCTGCAGTTTGGCTCCCAGCCCTCGCCGGTTGCCCCCTGGCCTCCTGGTTCCCCACATCAGCCCTCCTCTTCTCTGAAAATCCAGCCTCTCCTGTCTTTTATGTATGTCACTCTCTTTACCTGGAGTGCCCTCCTCCTCTGGCTCCACCTAATATAAACTTCCCATTTGAGATCCACTAGGAATGTCACCTCCTCTGAGAAGCCTGCCTGGGTTTCCCGAGACACCTTAGGGCCCCTCTCCAGCCAGTACACTTACGTCCGTTAGCGTTTCTCTTTCCATATGGTTTGCCGACTGTCTCTCCCAGACAATGAGGGCCAAGAGGGCAGGACAACGTCTTATTCCTCTGTGACCCCAGGGCCTTGGGCAGGGTTTGGCAGCCGACATTCCTCATTATAAGTTGAATAAGTGAAGGAAGGAATTAAAGAGGGCATACAAGAATAACTCAGAGCTCTGCTGGCAAAAAACTTCAGGATTTTTAGCCACAAAGACAGGAGGGCAGCAGGGGAAGAATTTTTAGCTGGTCCTCATGGCTTGGGAGAATGGAAGTGTTTGGTAGACAGCCCTGGGGAAGAAGCTTCCCTCCCGCACCCCTGCACCCCAATCTGTGGCAAGAATGATTCCGTGGTGAGCACACCTGGAGAGTCCCAATCTCCTGGCTTCCACTGACTACTTTAGCCCACCTGGCCTCTCCAGGCACCATCCTGTCAAGATTCAACCTACCTTCCCCTCTGCAAACTGTCTACTCTCTGGAAAGTGCAAGCTGGGATCCACCTAGAAGGAGTCTGGGACTGGGGCCTGCCGGGGAGGGCCAAGAAAGTAGCTGTAACCATGGAACCATATGGCTGATGGGCAGCAAATTCTCAGAAATTCAGTTTCAACTGCTTCCAGGCAATGTTAATCCCATACCACACTTTGCATTTCAAGTGGGATATAATCAACAATCCCCTGGGAGAAGTCCCTTTTATATATTCTGTTTTCGTACTTTTATTACATTTTAAAATTCTCTGCAGTATAAACAAACAAATGCGATACAATATTCCAGAAGACAGGGAACGAAGCAGACTGACAATAAAACGAATGTGGGCCAAACAATAACCTAAATGAAGGGCACGGTCAGTGCGAGCTCAGATCGCGTGTGCAGGAGGCTGGCACGTGCCTTTGTTGCCAAGCTGCCTCAGGGTCAGAGGAGCCGGAGGCCAGGTAGGAGAAGCCAGGGCTTTACCTCTGAATCCATCCTCCCAGCCAGGGGATTAGAGTGAGGCCCCTGACCATCCTGAAAAGCAGGGCAGTCTAGACCCTTCCACACCAGTCTGGGTAAGGTCCTGTGAAACAAGGCAAGCACCTACTGGGCACCCTGCCCCACGCCGGTGGGCATCAGGAGGGTGGCATCACCGTGGCTTTGCACGCCCCTCCCTGCCCCCACAGTGTTAAGGAATCTGGAACTCTGTAGGTTTATTTTGGGGAGAGAGCCAAGTCCCAAATCCAGGCGGTGGCTGGGAGCTTTGGCCAGGAGAGAGGAAGAGGCAAAACAGAGTGACTGTGACCTCCATGGCTATCCTAGGCCACACTGTTGGAGCCTAAGCAGGTCCCAGACTACCGGCAGCTACAACCAGATGCCTCGGGAAGCATGTGTGAATGATGAGGGTCCGATGAGAGGGGCAGATGGAAGGGAGAGCCCGGTCTCCAGCGTCAGACAGACCTGGTTTGGAATTCTTGCTCTGCCACTTACGGTGTGACCCTGGGAAAGGTGCTTAACCTCTCTGAGCACTGGCTTTCTGGAGATAATAATAAGCATGAATCTTACAGGACTGCCGAGAAGATTAAGTGAGGTGATGCCTGTCAGAGGCCTGAGTCCCACACCGTGGGTCCATGTTATCATGAAAACCAACCCAACCCATCTGACCCCTCCTTCCAGAGCCACCGCTCAGTTAGTCCCTGTCATCCCTTCCCTCTAGGCATAGCCAGGTTAATAATTTACCTAGTTCACACAGGTGCTTAGGGACTGCTGGGGGACAACAGACTGGTGGCGCCTGGCACAGCACTCCCATAGCCATGGTGGGGGGACTCCCTGCACAGCCCCTTGACACCGAGTCGATTCTCCCAGAGGATCTTGCTCGTGGGATATAATTTATTTTCAATATTTTATGTTTTATTTCCCCTTCCCTACTGTGATAAACTCCCCATCTTTGGCACAGAGAATTCTAATCTGAGAAAATGCCTCCTCTGGTCTCGCTGAATCAGATTTTCTGCTCTTGTCCTGCTGGGCTCAATATCTCCCTGGCAGGGAGCTGGATTCCGAGCTGCTCTGGCGCAGGCCTTAAAAGAAATGCTGTTTTTAGGCTCTGGTCAGTCCCCTGGCAAAGAGGCCCCGCTGTCATGCTGTTGGGTGGGCAGAGACACGGGAGACACAGGCGGCCTGTCGCCTAAGCACGGCACTGCACGTGGGGGTTTAATAGGGAACGCAGGCACTGCAGAACGCCAGCCGCCCCTGTGTCTGGTTCCTCGCACTCTGCTGAACTGACTGGCTGCTCAAGGGCACAAGGAGTGCTCCCACTTTTCCCACCTCTTCTGTGATTCACCGCCTTCATGTCTGCGCTCACTCGCAACTTGGTCATTCCCCAAGCTCCCCCTGGGCAAGTCATCTGTGCCGGGCCCTGCGAGGCAGCCAAGGTCACAGAATGGAGGCTGACACTGTCCCTGTACCGGGACAGTGTGTCAGGCAAGGGGATGGTGCTGATCCCAAGCAGGGAGGGAACAGCTCTACTTGGAGGAGTCAGGGAGGGGTTCTGCAGGAAGGAACTCTTGAAGTGGCCCTGACAGGTTGATGGGCCTTCGTCAGGAGGAACAGAAGAGGAAGGATATTCCTGGCAGTGGATAGGGTAGGAGCGGATTCATGACCCCAGCATGGGGTCTGGCCTGGCGCAGATGCCCATGAAGAGCAGTGAGATGAATAATATAAATTGTGTGCTGGGGACAAAAGGATGGGACTTTGTCCAGGGTGGAGGGGCACTTAGCAGGGTCTTGCAAGGTGATAAGCACTGGCCTTAAATGTGGAGGATAGCAGGTACCTCTAGCCCAAAAGGGCTGTGGGCAGGGGAGCTTGGAAGGGGGTGACTCTGGCAAGGCCCCAAGATTTGGGTAAGTTCTCTGACCACCAGGTGAGTCCGTGATCAGGGAGGGAATCCTAGGGTCAGTCTCGCACTCTGGAGGACCGAAGGGCCTGCCTATCTCAGCTCTTGCTGATGTTTTCTGAGGCCCCTGTGCCTCACTAACCCCTTGAGGACAGCAACATGTGACCCTGGAAACAGAGGGATGTTAGGGGTCCAATGGGCTGACGCCTGGGCAGAACTGGGTGGGGCAGCTCTGGGGGAGGCCCATGACACACTAAGACACGGGGTGAGAGAAGCTCAACAGGAATGAGTTAGAAGCGGGCACTGGGACCACCAGAACAAAGGTGCCACGTTCTCAGCACAGAGCTGGGGTACAAGCCCGAGCTCTAGTTACAAGCAACATGGTTTTGAATCCTGACTGTTGCTTCTAAGCTGTACCAAGTCTCTATCCTCTCTGTGTCTGGCCCGTGTCCCCCTCTGCAAGGGGGCTCAGGCAAGCTACCTGAGGCTCCCCTCGGTGGCTGAAAGGACTAAGTGGGCTAACCTGTAGGGACCGCCTAGCACGATAGCCGGAGCTGGAATACATTTCTCTGGGTCTTGGCCTAGTGCCGGGCACACAGTGAGCAAGTCACGCTCATGCTTCTCCCATGACTGTTCTTAGACCATCCCCTGCCTAGCATGTAACAGGTGCTCAGACTATCGCTAAAGTGCTCAAATGTCCTGGGGGTGGCAGCTCAGGGAGGGAGCCTGGCCCCCAGTCCTGCAGCCATCCTTACCTATGCTGAATGGGGCCCAGCTGCTGCAGCTGAGGCAGCACGTTGCTCGTGAACCTGCATTTTCTCCTGCCGCTGACACCTCCCAGGCCTTCTGTGGTGCATCAGGAAATCCATCCCCAGTGATGAACTCTCCAGCCTTCTCAAGCTCCCAGGCACGTCAGGCTTAAGTGGAATTCTCTGGAATTTTCCACTCGTTCCGAATTTCCAGAATCTGAGTTCTCGCTTTGATGGGCAAGTGTTCCCTCCCAAATCGAACGTGTGCGCTCAGAGGAGCGAACCCTGGCCTTGTTAACCTCCCAGTGGAAAGCTGTCTCTGGGCTAGCCTGGGTTCTGAAAAAGTGAGTCCATATGGGTAGACAGGCCCGTCAGTCACCCTTCCCAGGCAGACCTGACAAGCCCACCAGCAATTAGGGACCTTGCTGCTTTTGGAATGGCAGCAAATGAGCCTAAACAGCTTGGGAGGGCCACCCCACCAGGACTGAAGGCAGAACAGCCTGTGGTCATGCTGCAGCTGGCAAACAGCTGGACTGGAGCCAGAGGGGCTGGACTGGGGGACCCACCGCAGTAGCACCTGCCTTCTCACGTGCAGACATGGCTGAGAGAGCAGAAAGAGGGGTGACGGAGAAGGAGAAATAGGGTATGGAAGTAACAGGGTTTGAAAGAGCAGCGGGCCAGGGCTCTGCTTTGTGGACTGCGAGAGCACGGCTGGTGAGTTAGACCAAGAAAATGACTTGGGACCGCAGCCCATGATACTCGTCACATCTGGTGCCCCAACATGCCCCATGGCCTCCCGCACCCACTATCCTAGTCAGCCGGGAGCTCGGGCACCTGCTCCTTCTGGCGCCATCTCCTGGCCACGCTGTCAGCCCCTGGCCCTCTGCTCTGGGGCGTAAGCCCTGCTCCGATGAGGTGCGGGTTTTCCCACCAAGAGCTGCGGGGACGGAGGTCCGTCACCAGAGTGTATAGCCAGGTGGGCTCCCACCGAGGGCCGTGTGTTCGGAGAGCCACGATGACGGTCGTGTGCTGGGCTGCCAGGCCAGCTGAGGCAGTTGGGTCACTGGGTGACTGACAGCTAGCCCTTCTCCCCCTCCCCCTGGAGAAATACACATATTGACCGAGGGCCTACGGGCAGCACTTGGTTGAAGAGACTCACGGAACCCTTACGACAACTCACGACTTGGGTACTATTATCCCCACTCCCAAGATGGGGAAACTGATTTCACTGAGGTTAGTTCGTAACAGCTGGATAGTCACAGAGCTGAAACTGAATTCCACAGCTGCCCGATGCCAAATCTGGGCTTTGCCCTCTCTCCCACATTGCCCCACAGCGACCACTCAGCATCTGCTTTTTCAGTAGTTACATTTTTGTGGGGAACGAAGCTGTATTTTCTTCTTCTGTCTCCATGAATGGGTGTGTGTGCCCCTGCAGAATATTTTGACCACATCACTTGAGAGCAAGTTTCAGACATCCTGGTATGTTGCCCCTAAATGATTCCATATACATTTCCTAGGAATAAAGATAACCCCCCACAAACCAGAATATTAACAATTCCACCATATATAGACTAACATCCCCGTCCATCTTCAAATCTGCCAACTTCCCTATGAATGTCTTTAAAGCTTAAAAAAAAAACCCCAACATAATCCAAGTTAAATTAATACTTTGCATTTGGTCATGCAGCTTAGTCTCTTTTATAGACAAAATCTTTGCTTTACACGATATAATTCAGGGGATGCCAGGCTTTTCCTTTCCTTGCCTACTCTCTCCCTCATTCCCCTGCCGCCTAGGTCAACCCATCCTGGGGATGTGGGCGGGTATCCCAGTACTCTGCTTCTCTCCCTGCCCTCCCTTTCCTGAGGCATACGGGACTAGACCTTGGGAGTTCATAAAAACATGAATTAAGAGGATCTAAATTCCTATAATACAAAGCTGTTTCTACTTGGACATAAAACCCTTATTTATGGAAAGTGATTTGGAAGTGGTTTTTGGCCACTAATGGAATATTCATTTTTCTTCTTCACATGAACAGAATTATAAGCGTAGCAACTGAAATAAAACCAAGTAACTGGCTGGACACAGAGAGCGTACTTAAACAATAATCAATCAATTATTAATCAATTTAAAAATCCACATCAATAATAAAGCCTTAAGACGTTTACTGCCTGCCAGTTCAGCGCCAGGGCCTGTGGTAGACTTTCCAGAGGCTCATATTCTCACAGGGGAGGACAAGCCTTAGAGAAATAACGACAAGGCTGTGGGAGATGCACGGCCCGTGCCAAGCTCTAAGGGAAGCATAAAGACGGGAGCAGCTAGCTCTGCCCAGGGGAGCCTGGGGATTTACAAGAGGGACCTGCTCTGAGGCCAGACAGGTGGACCATGAAGGGCCTCGTGTGCCAAGCCAAGGATGAAGAGGGAATGTTTGGGGGTGGGGAAGAGCAGGGAGGTGACAAGGCCACTCATGGATCCCTTAAGTGGACCCTGCAAGGCCAGGTGGGGTGTGTGGTGGGGGAAAGTTCGGAGGTCACAGGCCAGTCAGGAGACTGTGGAGCCGTCCAGCTGAGTGACAACACAGCTTGAACCACAGCTGTGAGGGAAGCCGTGGAGAGGAGAGGACCAAGCAGTGTCCAGGAGGCGGAAGGGAGAGGTAATGAGGTGAGAGTGAGCGCACCTAGGCTTCTGGAGAGACAGCGGTGCCGTCCACTGAGGTAGAGATGGCGGGTGAGGAGACAGTTTGGGGGGGAGGTGTATTTCAGATTCGAGGCTTGTGGTTTGAGGTGTCTGGGGAACACGGGAACATCTGTTGGAGATGTCAGTGGCTAAACTGAAGGGAATCGTGTGTGACTTCTAAGCTCAATGGGGCAGAAGGGGTTTCTCAAGGCACTCGGAGCCAAGGGTGCTGAGAAGGCATTTACTGGCTGGGCAGCTTTCCCAGCCAAGTGTGAGACTGGCACTAAGTGACCCAGCTCATGCTTGTCAAGCCAGAGCTCTCCATGTGCACAGACGAGCAGGCAACCATATTCCAAGAGCTGTTCCTGGGGGGGTGTAGCCAAATCCCTCTGTCCCAGATCTCTGGGAGACATGACAGTGCTTAGTTTGGGCTTCAGTTTAACTGGCTTTTCAAGCTCTATGTTAAAGAGATTTAGAAACCTTGGCTCCACTGAGAGAATGTACATTTTGGAAGCTACCAGATTGGAGGGCAGACAGTTACCTCGTTTGCAGGATCAATCATTTGGAGGGAACACAGGAAGGGGGCCCTGTGGGTTTACCCTGATGTTTCTAGGGGAGCCCAGTCCTCCCACTTCCTGAGGAGGCCTGGCCACCGGCCAGGCACACAGCACTGCCAGCATGTAGGCGGGACCAGAGGCCAGTCACTGGGCTCCCACGGTCAGTCAGGCGGCCCTGGCCAGGGGTGGGGGCTGGGGGGTGGCCCCGAGAGGCAGAGCTGCTGCTGGTGACGCAGCGTCAGTTAGCTACCAGTTCAAGCACACGTTTTCCACGCCTGTCTCCTCGTTTGCACAATGGGTATTGTGCTTTCTTCCTCACCAGCTGGTCAAGACTCAGTGAAACAGGCAGAGATGTGAAAGCACCTAGTGGCCTGTCCACCTTATTAGATGCAGGGAGCGTCTGCCTCTCATGGAGGTGTTACCTCTGCTCATTTCCCTGAAGAAGGGGTCGAGGCAAGAGGCTCTGGCTGAGGGGTGAGTGCGGGGCACTACTTCCTCACCCGCCACACCTACAGAGAGGAGGGCACGTCCACTCCCCTGCCCAGGAGAGAAAAACACAGGGCAAGGGTGGGGGTCCTTAGCTTCTCTCTGCACCCCCTTACTCACTCCCTCCAGGGAGAAGAGGAGGGCCTCCCTGAGCATGTTCTGGGCTCCACGTGCCCTCGAGGCTCCCTCCTGCCAAGCGGCCGGTTCCGGGCCCTGCTGGGTGCTGCCTGCAGCCGTCCCCTTCTCCTGTGCGGGTAGCTCCGTCTTTGTAATTCTGAAGTGAAGTTTTAGCAAGCCCATCTGGCCTCAGGTCTAAAACAGTATTCTCCTTTCAGCCTTATCAGTAAAAAAAGCTGGCACTTTCCTCTCATTTGACTATCTCCTGGGCCTTATTTCTCAACTATTCCGAACTTGGGAGGGGAAACAAAAAGTTATTTAAAGCCTCTCCAAACCTAAATACTTTACAAGGTAGGAACAGGCATTCTCAAGTTATTTGAGGTTTCTGAACACCTTACAGAAGCCGTGCAGGGGCTCACTAAAAATCCGTTTGTTTTGCTTGTCTAGAACCATCAACGGTGATCGCGAGCACAACATGGTGACACGTGTGTCTGCTCTAGAAAACAAATGAACTATTCGTGAGTTCAGCTGGTTGACAAAACATTTTTTAATGATAGGGCCCAACTTGGGGCTGTGGAGAGTGGTCCTGGGGGTGAAGGGATGGCCTCTGTGGGGCCCCAAGTGTCCCAGGCTCACCTTACTTCCGTTTTCACCGCTCTGGGTTGGACTGTGCATTGGCTGGTCTGTCTCCCTCGGTTTGCCCCTTGTAGGTCCCAATACATGGATGGACAGATGCATCATTAAACGGAGGGATGGTCATGGCCTCAGAGGAGGAAGCTGCCATGAGGCAGAGAGACAGGAGAGCACCTTCTCTCCCCGGGCAGAGGCAGCTCTGGCCAGTGCCCTGCACAGCTGCGTCTGAGGGGTCCCATCACAGGGCCCTGCTGGCTCCCTGCCACCCCACCCCATGTCCCCACGAAGGTCCCCTGGCTGGCAACACAGAGCACTCCTGGGATGTAATAACCACCTCGACAGTCTCTGTCCCCGCTGGAGAGCTCAGTGCTCTTAAAGAATGAGATCCACCGAAACGCTAACCCAAGGCAAAGTCTTTCTGAGGACAGAGTCGCTGTCTGGCTAGTTCAGATTATCTCGCTGCATTGGCTTTCACATGCATTGGCTTTCACAGACATCAAAAGCTGAAATCCCTGCTTGGTGAGGGAGTTGGTGTGAGCTCTGTAGTTGGACTGTCCTAGGTTGCTGTACAGGCTACCGTGGCCCGGGCCAGATCCCTTCGGGTCCCTGGGCTCTAGCTCTGGGTCCCTAAATTGCAGCTAATGGTCCCTTCCTCGAAGGGCTAGGGCAGAGATGACACACTTCCCCAAAACAGAATGCATACTGCTGGGGCCCCATGCGACGTATGGATTGACACTTAAAAAGATTTTTTTGATGTGCCTTAGGAAAAAAAAAACCGGACTAGTACGTCAGGCCTGTGATCCTGTCAACGTCATTACTTATCATACGACTAAAGCTGGTACGGATGTCAGGTCTGAGTCTATTTAAAGAAAAACAGCAAGGAAAGGAATAGCACAGATGGTAGGAGGGTGTGGCACAAATTTCTGAAGCAGAACTCAAAAGACTGTTCTTGGAGGAGCACAGGAAGTCCCTAAAACTCATCCCTGCCAGTAGTAGGTGCTCTAGAAACACTGCTGGTTCCAGTCCCCCGCTCATCAACCCCAGCGGGCGCCAGGGAAAAGTGCTGAAGGACAACCGAGCACGGGGGCGAGGACAGCCGGAAAGAGTTAAAAGAAAGGGGTCTGCGGTTTCCCTGGCCCATCCCCCCTGCAGCTAATCTGTCACCTAATGAAGAAGCGGCCGGCACAAGTGAGCTGGCCGGCGTTCACTTGCAGCAAACTGATTAAGAATGTTCAACCAACAGCAGACTGTAGACCTTTCCAGAGAAAATAAATAGAGTGTAGACTGTATGCAAATGTGTTTGTCACTTTGACAGCACGTCTCAATTAAGGCATCTCGCGGCTGTGGGTAGGCTCTGCTGGCTGCAGCTGTAAGGGAGAGCCCGCTGCATGGCTGATACTTGGGGCTTGACCCTAATCCGCATGCATGCATTAAAAAAAAAATTCCTCCCTTCCTGTATACTTGCATAATGCTGGCAGCCACGTGAGGGAAGTGACAAACGGGGAGAAAAAGCCACTTTCATCCTCTCCAGTTTACAGACCTGTGAAGGCACAGACAGCTCTTATTTCAACAGAGTTTGGGGTGGCTTTTTTAATTGTTTATCCCCCACCCGCGCGCGCGCATGTGCGCGCGCGCGCGCACACACACACACACACACACTCTCTCTCTCTCTCTCTTATTCTGCATTTAGCTGGGAATGACATTAAAGCATCTCTACTTCTTGCTGAAATGGAAAGAAGGTTTTTCTCCATTTCAAATAGGGCCTCCTTTTTTGTGTTTCGAAAATGGAATGTTTAACACCATGAAATCCCTCTCCCCCGCCCCCTCTTTCTCTGTAATGGGCTTCAAACTCCAGCGAGGGGCTCTTTTCATGGGAAGGTTAGTGTGTGCAGGAATGAGGACAAAGGAAAGCAGGAAGCTGGCTCTGGAATGCCATGCTGGTTACAACTGGGGCTGTGCTTGCAGCAAACTCCACCAGGAAACCGGGGTGCAGATTTCTCCAACAGGGCCTGAGCCCCACAGAAGGCAGCTCTTCAGGGGTGGAAACACAATACCATCCGAAAGAGAAGCATGGACCAAGGGAGCACTGCCCCGAGAATGCTCCTTTCTTGCACTACTACATTTCAATTTTTAGAACATCCTTTTAAAGTGTAAAATCCAAAAGAGGGACAAACCTCCCCAAGTTTAAGATGTATGAATGCATTATCTGAAAACACTGATTACAGAGAAGATTGTTATGTGTCAACAAACTCACCCCTTAACATAATAACCCAGAGCAACCATTTCATTAATTCTCTTCATTTCTAAACAGCTCAATGCTGGTACACAGTAGGCACTTGACAAGTGTCTGTTAAAAACAGGGCATTTAAAATGTATGTTTTTAGATCATTTATGTGATGAAAAAGCAACGGTATTTAAGATAAAATCATAAAGACGATTTTAATCATGCTCCATCTAATAAATGGCTCAAGAATCAAATGATTTAAAAATAAGGAATCTTGCAAATTCTTGTCACAGTCACATCTTGCTGACAGCCATTTTCCACAAACCAAATAATTATGACTTTTGCTCATCAAGAGAGTCAATTCGAGAGAAATCGGGGGCAGTATACAATCTTTTTCAGCTAAAAACACAACCACGGCTTGGAAATAGATTTAAAAATTTAGTTTCCATACAGAATGCAATGTTTTACTTAAAGGGGAAGAAAAATCAAACAAATAGACAATTTTTCCAATGCTCGGGTCATCAGAAATAGTTGGTGAAAGAATTGGATCTCTCGAAGAGTAGCGCGGGGGTTTGCTCTGAGAAGCACGACTCCCGGTATTGATTTTCAGGAAGTACATTAATAAAGAACTCCTAATTGATTTTTTTTTAAGACTTCGCTTGTTGCCTTTTATTTGAAGGTGCAAAGAAGGGCCTGGGATGCTAAAGTGTCCTAATGAGATGCTTAGCTAACAGAGGCGCCTTCCACGGAGGGCCTTGGAGTGAGGGAGGCGGCAGCCGCATTTAATGACTTCATTCAAGAGCTGAGCTTGTTTATGACCAGAGCCATGCTGGCTCCTCAAAATTTTTGAAAAATTCCCCTTTGAACCACATTTGCACCAAATAAACATTCAAAGATGTGCAAAGCTCCATGGAGTGGTTTTGCCAAAGAGAGTGGAAACGAAAAGCCTGTCTCCCGCAATGCTCCAGCTTCTGCTAAAACAAAACAAAACAAAACAAAACAACAAGAAGACCAGTCCAAGGGCCAGGGTACAGACCTGTCCGAAGTGGACTGTGATTGGCCTCCGGTCTTCTCGGAGCTTCGTGTCCTTGGCCTCCACCAGCGGGGACGGCACAGTCTTCGGCAGCTGCTCTTCCGCAGTGGGGGCACAGCCATTCTCCGTGATGTCCTGCAGGGAGAAGCCAGTCGGGGTTGGGGTTGGGGGTCAAGGCACCTGCCGCGAGCAGGTGCCCCCCTCCAACCCCACAGCTCAGGGGCCTGCCACGGAACACTCCCTCTGGGACGTTCACAGCCTCTCCTCCTGCTGGAGATGGAGGAAGCAGAAGGGTAACTTTGGCTCTTTGAACTTTTAAGGACAGGGGAAACTACAATCATACACACGAGGGTACAAAGACAACATAATAATTCATAATAGCGGGGGGAAAATCTTTCTGTCCTACTACCTTACACAGCTATTTCCATTTTTACATATTCACTTTGTCCACATGCAGACATTTAAAAATTACTTGCAATCACAGCTCATGCATAATTTTACATTCTATTTTTTCCTACTATATTATAAGCATCTCCATGGTGCTACAGTCATTTTAATGATAATTTTAATAGATGCATAATATCTCATTGAGTGGATATATAATGATTTAATAAATTATTCTGCTATTATTGGGCATTTAGGTTATTCCTTCCCTCCCTCCCTTCCCTTTCTTCCTTCCTTCCTAAACACCATAGTGATAAACATCGCAGTTTTCCTTTCTTTTGGATTATTTCTTTTCTAGAAATCCCTAGGAATGAAATTACTAGGTCAAAAGATATAAACACTTTAAGCCTTTTTATTCATTCCACCAAATTGCTTTCCAATTTACACCAACCACTGACAATGGATGAGTTACCAGTTTCATGGTACTTGTTAGCCTTATCATTTTAAAAATGTATTGCTAATTTAAGAGGTGCAAAATTAGACCTCATTGTTGTTTTAATTTGCATACTTTGTTATTTGTGAGTATGGACACTTCCTCCGTGCTTGTTTACTGATGACATTACTGTCTGTGAAAAATGGGGTGTTTGTGCTCCCCGCCTTTTCTAGCCTTAGTTAGTCTCTCTGGCAGAGAATGAGGAGACCCAAGTCTGAGTTTGGATTTTATGACTTGGAGAACATTTAGGGAACCAAAGTAATATACTGAAATTCAGAAATTTACATTTAATTTTGGGCTGCTGTTGAATGAAGTCGATGTATAAAGAAAAGAAAAACCCCAATGTGCAAAAGGCAGGTGATGCTTTTTTTGGTTCTTTGGGATGGTGCCCACTTATGCTGTACGGATCACACGGTGCCCCCAAGTTGTGAAAGTTGCCTAGCTCTTCGTTGGAGCAAGGCAGAGAATAAACGTACAAACAAAAACCATTTAAATAATTATTTTTTTTAACCAAGTAAAAATACTCCCAGTCAGAATGAGATAATAAGGAAAAATTGCAATCCTTTTCATTGCAAAAACAAAGACATATTTTGGTCAACAAGATACGGGACTCTAGTACTCATTGAATTTTGCACACAAAAGACTTGACAATGGGTTGCTTTTAACTTAGGCAAATAAAGAGAATGGCGGCAAATGGAGGAAAGTGGTCCCTCCCTGGGTAAAGCATTAAGGAAGAAACACAAGGAACATGTGTGAATCTCTGTCTCCTCGTCTGTAAAATGGGGATAGGGTAGCTGTGAGGACTAAAGGAAACAGTGATATAAGTCTGTCTAGAATATTAGGACTCAATAATGTACTAAGTACAACACTTGGTAATAACAGAAGACCTACTAATAAGGTATAAACTTTATTATAATAAACTGTAGGGACCTTGCTACATTCAGCCCCACACACCCAGCTGCCGGCTCTAGCCCCACTTGGTAACAACACAAGGAGGTGATGGCCTCTTGGTTTCGCAGGGAGGGACTTCAGTAAGTGGCCCCCAAGTCTTAGCCTGGCTGAGGCTGTGTGATGAGAGGCTGCCGACAGCCAATTAGAAATGGCTCTTTTAGAAAAGGGGCTGCCCTAAGGTGCTCGGGTCAAGTGGAACAAAGAAGGGGAGGGGCTCCATCTGTGCCAGAAAGTAACAAAGGGCAAAAGGGGCATTCTGGATCCAGGTGGGGTTACTGAGAAGACAGACACAAAGGTTGAGTAAAGCTAAACAGTTAAAAAAAAAAAGAGAGAGAGAGAAAAGAAAAAGAAAAAACGAAAAAGAGAGGAAAATCCATTTTAGTTCAGGAAAAATACTGCACATGTGTGTGTGAGTGACTAGCTGAAAAAAATACAAAGAAATGAGTAAGGTTACATGGTGGGAAAACATTGATAGTAATAAAAACTATAAGATGATAGCTCTTTTAAAAAATGTATGTGGTGGTTTTGGGAAAGGTGTCTTAGTTTAAGCTTAGAAAGAAACACTGTTTTCTAGATTTGTTTTTGCCATGAACTAGCTGATCTTTTCAACCTTTTTTGTACCTATTTCTTTATTTTTACAATGGGGAGACCACCACCTGTTTGGTGAACGTCAAAGCTAAGAAAAGAATGAATTAAAGGAGATGAAACATGAGGGAGCTTGGAGAATGTTACGGTCCTGTGCAAACGGAACGTCAGCTCTGCATCCCCTGCAAAATGGAAAAGAGCACCATCTAGAAAGAGCTTCCCTGGGCTGTGTTGAGCGCCTACTACCGGCAGGTACTTTTCCAGACCCTTGACCTTCACTATCACACTCAGTTTCCACAGCAACCACAAGGTAAACAGGATTATTGCTCTTTTATAGGTGAGGAAACAAGGCTCAAAGAGAGCGACTCACCTAAAGCTAGACAGCTAGAAAGTGGAGGAACCAAGAGCTCTGTGATTTCTGGCATTTATACCAGTATCGACCCATAACAATACATCCGTGAAGGTACTGAGTTGAGGAGGCACTCAAGGGACCATCAGATATTCTCCTTCTGTTACACTGGCCTTCGGCCGCCACCCGTCATGCTCTCTTTGCACTTACTTCCTATCCCTAAAGACTGTCAGGTCCTTGGGGTTTGGGTTCTCTGCCCCAGAGCCTTGAATATACAGTACATGCTCTCTGATCAATCTTTATAAATTGAGTTGAACATTTGGAAGGCAAATGTGTCCAATATACAAATGTGCTTGTGCATCGAAAAAACAGTGCTGCACATTAATTTTCTTCAGTTAGAAGATCCCAGAGTTCGGGGCGCCTGGGTGGCTCAGTGGGTTAAAGCCTCTGCCTTCAGCTCGGGTCATGATCCCAGGGTCCTGGGATCGAGCCCTACATCGGGCTCTCTGCTCGGCGGGGAGCCTGCTTCCCCTTCTCTCTCTGCCTACCTCTCTGCCTACTTGTGATCTCTATCAAATAAATAAATAAAATCTTAAAAAAAAAAAAAAAGAAGATTCCAGAGTGCAAAAGACTTCTTACAAAGTCCTGTGGCTTGTCCTGCCAACTTATTCACTTCTTCACTATTTCCTGTAGCTGGGGAAGGACAACTGCCTCCTCCCAGGGAGCAGAGTGAGAGGAGCCCTAGCCGAGAAAGAAATAGGGCCAACTCACATCCTCTGCTGTATCTTTTAGCAGGGATCTCACACATGGTAGAGATTCTGTGATTAAAGAAACTGTGGGCTTAGAATGAGCTGAGAAACTGTCAGCAAAGGGTTTGGGAAAACAGGCACCCTCATACCCTTCTAGAGGAAATACAATTGGCAATTTATATCAAAATCCTAAAAGAGGTGCGTGCCCTTTGGCCCATTAATTACATTCCTAGAAATTTATCCTAATGAAATAATTAAGAATTCCTGCAGTGTTTTACTACGAGAATACTTGACCTAGAAAATAAACTGGACCTAAGTTAAGTATCCAAGAAAGGGACTGATGAATGAATACATGCCCATCAGATAAAATCTTCTGTAGCCACTTAAAACAATGACGTGCGGAAGAAACAACCAGTGGTCCGGGAAATGCTCAGAATACAGTAAGTGAAAATGCAGGTTATAAAACAAGATCATTTTTTTTGCTTGTTTGATTTGTTGAACTGTCTCCAATAAACATGCTTTTTGTTTGTAAACAGAAAAAAAAAAAAACCTTTCGAAATGTCATTTTGAAAATGCAAAACCAAGAAGCTGACAGGAGGGGTAAATCTGTTCCTTCCGGAAGGGTCACACAGGAGAAAGAAACTAGACAGAGCTGTGGGTCAGGGGCCACCACAGAGTGACAAATCTCTTACCAGGAGCCCTGGGGCCCAACCAGTTCTCATCTCTTGGTAAAGTAAAGGGGTCAGAAACTTACTCAGTCCCTGTCACTTTCCCTGAGTTTGCTAGAATCAAAAATCATGACTGGGGGTGTCTAACCTCCACCTGCCTGTGGAGGAGGCAGGGATAGCATTTGGTATGTCACTGGACAGAGTACCTCTGAGAAGTCAGAGGCAGAAATCCAGGGGAGGAAAGGGGCTGAGTGGCCTTGGGTAGAAGCTGGGGTAGGCGCTGGATCCGGAAGGAGCCGAGGCTATGACTTCATGAGGCAGAGACGTGGTAGAGTTTTCTGGGCCGGGGGTATAAGAGAGTGCTGCCTGGTTAAGGAAGGACAAGTCGCTCAGTAGCTGGGGTATTCCAAGAAGTCCTCCAGGCTGAGGTGGAGGAAGGTCTGAAAGGTTTTAATCAAGAGAGGGACTCAGTGCTGTGTTCTAGAAAAACTGCTCTGGTGACCAAGTGCATGACCAAAAGGGAAGGGGTCCCCTGCTAGCCGTGCCCTCAGGGTGTGCACATGTGGGAGTCTGGACAGAATGGCTGCTCTGGACGTGGGATAAGAGGAAATGAACAAGATGGAGATTCCCATTTCATGGGTGGTTCTTAAGCGTTGTTGCTGCTGAACGCGATTACCTTTTCTAATCCTTATAACAACCAGTAAAAGTCCATCCTTCCCCTAGTTATATGAGAGAAAAACCAGGTTGGAAGAGGTCTATCCTCTTACTCAAGTTCACAGAGTTACTGTCCTGCGCAATCCCTACTAAACCCGATTAGGCACCTCAGAAGCCCAAACACACACTGCTGTGCTGGGGGTTCAAAGGCCCCGGTGCGGGGGGGAGGGCGCGAGGCAGACCCCCTCACACCTCTGACTCAGGCTGCTGGTCTCTGTTTTCAGATTCATACAGTGCCCTTCTCTCGCAGTCTACTTCACACCACAGCGAATGCAAATTAAAATATGAATATCGATATCAAAACAATATCCAGAGTTGGAATTTCTGTGATTGAGGCGTATTTTAATGTGCTGGAGACAGGGAGCTGACAGTTGTGGGGTAAGGTGTGAAAATGTCTGTTGTACGAGAGTCTACCTAGATCCCCCTGCCCCACTCATGCTCACTCCCTTCAGTACACTAGGAAATGTGTGGCCAGAGACTCAAGGCTACGCTGACCTAACTGTGAATTTGCTCTTCTCCGTCACAAACTTTCACATCGACAAGCTCCACTTAGCATTGCGGGAGCAAAGATTTAGGAACTTTCAAAAGGGCTGTGAAATGGGCCCATGTGACTCAGTCCGATACCGGAGGAAAAAAGATCATCTTCCAGGGGTTTCCCAGTGGACGTAAAAATGATGCCCTTAGGTGAGTATCTTAATGTTCCCTGCAGGCGAGACAGGCGAGAAGGAGCACGTGTGCCGCCATCGTCTTTCAGACAGGCCACTCTGATGCCAGCCCTGCACGGCACGGGCAGAGGAGGCAAGTCTGTTTGACAGCCAGGGGCCCAGGCACGTGGCATCCTCCCACACGCCAGGTCTGGCGGGGAGACACTGGAGGAGAGCGCCCATCCTCCCTTTAGAAAGCGGCAGCTGGGCAGCATCTTGGCTGCTTCTTCTTCTTCCTAATTTTGAGCAAGTCAGACTTTAAAGGAGGCCAAGCTACAGAAGAACTTGACCACCTTGCTGCATTTATCCAGAGAAATATGCTATCCATCCTTCTTTTTTTGTTGTTGGGCTGAAGCAGAGCCGGTACGGAATAAAGCCACACTATAGTATCTATTAACAATTATTTGCCAATGGTCACACGGATACCCTGAAAGCTCCTCTCTCAGATGCTTTGAAAATCTGCAGCACAAATGAACAAGGGATGGAAAAGGGGCCCTGCTCAGTCATATTAGAGATGGACCCTCCACACACCGTGGTGACCTCTCCGCAGGTCGGCCCCACATTTTCTATTTGCAATTCAAACCCAAGGCGAGAGCGCAGAGGGCAAGACTGGGTTCTTGATTATATCTGCGAGGTCACCATCACTATGCGGAGGTAGAGGAGGCCAGGTGGCAACCCAGTACATTTGAAAATTGGATCTTTGTTGGGAACTGCCTCAATTTCATAGCAGAAACCAAACTTGAGATGTCTGTATTAGACACATCTGGGGAGCCACACGGATATGTTGCCATGCGAAGGGGAGGGGGCAGAGGGGAGGGGAACAAAAAAGCCAAGGAAATATTTTCTACTGCAGTGAGAGAGGTCAGATGGAGCCAAATCCTAAATTAGCTCAAGAAAGGGAGCAGGAGAGCACGGCTGAAGACCAAGTCCTGTCTGCACTGAACAATGCTAGAGTTTCAATTACAAAATCGCTCTTCCAAGAACAACTGCAAAATATCAAGTCTGTAGAAATCTGTAAGACCGAAGGGGGGAAAAGTGAAAATTGAAAAAGGTGCACTAATAGATCTGTCAACAGTCCGATGGTGACAAGCCACATTTCTATAAAATGCCTTCACCATTTGTGTCACCTGAAATGTACTGACACTTTCTATAGAACGTTACCTCCTGAAGCTATTCTTGAAAAGACTGGCAGGGGGAAGAGGAGAAGGGGAGGGGAAAAACCTGCTTCAGATACTATCAAGGAAAGGAAGGGGAGGTGGTGTAGAAAGAGGGTGATCTAGATTGTTTAAGTGAACCTTTGAACGACAATATAAAAAAAATGGGGGCTTCGCTGGTTATCGCTGGTTACGTAGCAGAAAGAGGGGATTTTCGTCAGGCCCAAGGCTCCCACGTACCGGGAGGGAGGTGATGGCGTGCAAAGAGCAGATCCAACCAATGGAAAGCATCTGTCCTCAGCCTGAGGAGGGACCCCTTCCTCTACTTAGTTCAAGGACTGTTCTAACACCAGCTGAGCCTACGATCAGGTCGTCAAGGAGGTTTGAAAGTTTGGTGTGAGAACTACCCCCTCCCTGCCACTCTATATTTTATTCAACTCACTTCCATGAGACTGGGATAGGAGATTAAAAAAAAAAAAGAAAGTATGGATCAGCCTTAATATCCAAGGAAAGAATTCCACCTGCCAGCCGCTGGCAGGGCACAATCGACCACAGTTAGGGTCTACCTGGATGTCCAGGACAGGATTTTTATTTGGGGACTGGAATCTCAGCTGTTAAAAACTCACTCTCAGCTGAAGCTCACAATTTAAATGCTTAGTCGGAACAAATTATTTTGCAATTAAAAGAAAGGAATCAATTTCTTGGACCGTTTCAAGTTAATTAGTGGTCCGTTCTGACTTCATAAAATTAAAACTGCTTTCAATTAAAAAAAAAAACTGCCGAGACAGACAAAGGCCCTTGTTACAGTTGCACATCTGGGGAGTGTGGGATAATGAAGTACACGCTTCCAACCATCTTTTGGAAAGCAAACACTTGTTTCTGGAGGGCCGTGTGAAAGGCTATCATGGTAAGGGCACGGACACTGGAAATGGAGGGGTCTGGAACCCAATCCAGGCTCTACAGGCCCCAGCAGCGTGACCTTGGGCAAGTTTCTTCACCTCTGCACCGCAGCCTAGGCTCTCTACACAGGTAATGGGAATCATAACCGCCCAGGGTCGTTCTAAGGCTTCAGTGTGACAGCTCCTGTCCTGGACCATTCTCAGTCAGTGGTTATCGAAGGGTGGCAACTGTGATAAGGACAACATCCGTTATCATATAAAAACGCCCTCTGTTGTGTTAACCTCCCTGTACAAGGCCAGACAATCAGACAGGGGGCTCCTGGCCAGCATGGAGCCTGTAGGATTCCATACAATTTTACTGATGGTCCAAGAAGACAAATCAGAGTCCTCACCCTGTTGCCCAAGAGTCTCAGACCAGAGCCGCTGGGTTCCTCTTGGTCAGGCCAGCACTGTGAGGACAGCCTGCAGCGTCCCCCTGAAACCCATCCCTTTGTGTGTCCTGTGTCTGTGTGGTAGCCACGTGCATGCCCAAACCACAGAGGTCATTTCCCCAGAGATGCTTCTTGGTTTTGGTGCCCGGCCGTCCCAGGGCAGAGGTCAGCGGTGGGAAGCAGACTGGCCTGGATGGGGAGGCCGAGCCAATTTCCAGAGCCTGTGAGCCCCAAGCCCGGTGGGGTAGGCAGGGGGCAGACCGACGGTGCTTAACTCTGAACTTGCTTGCCTTTGTGGGTTTAAGCCAGGCTTAATGTTATTTGAAGACAGTTTTTTGTCTGTGAATATTTATAACAGTGTGAAAACTCCCGGACAGCTGGTAATGCATTTTGAAGTGTGCTAACAACACTGTGTCAAACAGCCCTCTATTGATCACATCATACTTTTTTGTGGCCACGCATTTCATACACGGTGCTTATACATTTTGAATAAGAACTTCAAGTACCTTTTGCTTCAAGCGGTTTTTCACCTCTTTTATTCCCATTTTTGCATGATCTTTTGCCTGCATGAAAAATTAATTTAAGTTAAGATTCCCTCTCTGTTTCCAGCAGGGACTATGCTTGATTTCAATCCGTTGCGAATCACCTTCTCTGATTACTAGAAAAAAGAAGGAAAAAAATGGGATCATCAAGTCGAAAACATAATGGCTATGAAAACAAATACAATGTTAAGAGGTTAAAAAAAAAAACAACCCGTAAAGAGGCGACAGAGATTTTATTTGCTGCATTTTGATGGCCCTGAGGTTTTTTTTCCCCCTCCCTCCTTCCGAAGGCCTTCTTCTGCTCTCTATAATTATTTATCTTAGCAGCCTGGTGACAGCTCCCAGCAAGTGTAGATGGAACAGCAGCTTTAAGAATCTGAATATCTATTACATTTCACCGGGCTGGGGCCTCAGGACCAATTTTCTGCCTGGGCTGACTGGCCTGAGCAGACACATCGCTGGGTTCCCCCAGTGCCATTTCTTTCAATCTCATTTCGGCACACACCCTGGCTTTTATTTTCTGTCATTTTAGACCTGTGTGGTTCTGTTGGCAGCCACCCGCCTGGTTAAAATAACTACAATTTAAGCACAGAAAGGACTAACAAAATTAAAAATGGAAATAAAACAAAACCACCCCAGTGAAGTGGCTCACAGTCAATTTAGCAAGCAAGAGAAACCATGAGGAAAAAAAAAAAAAATACTTGAGGCTTGTAAGGGATAGAACATCAGATCGGGAGCTGACGTGTTCTCCTATTTTCTCTCTGCTGTGGGCATGAGTCTCACAAACAATGCACATCCTACAGGGCAGTGGTGAGAGAGACGAGGAAGGAACTGGGGACAACGGTCAGGGAGTGTGTCCCACCATGAACGCTCTTCAGTAACCAGCAAAGGAGCAGCTTTGTTCAGACAGGGACGGTGGGGATCCCCGTAGGAAAGGTTTTACCAGAATGCCCGGTCGGCCACGCCTGCGGGTCTCAGGGACACACGCGTGGAGCAGCCAGCATCTGCACCCCCGGTCTACATCTACTAAAAGCTAAAACCAGTGGCTTCCCATTTCTTGATTGCAGCACCTGGGAGCGGAAACTGTTTAACAGGAAAAACGTCACTGACCTGGTCACCAGATAATCAACACTACGTAATTCTAAGAGCCTTGGAAGCTCTGGGAAACCGCACAGCAGCCCCTGAATCCTTTCTGTGGTACAGGGTCAGGTAGGCTGAAGAGCTTCCTCATGCCGAGGGACCCATCTGTCGGGGTCCTGGGACCGAGACCAGTACTCACAAATTTATAGACCGTCTTCATGGCCGGGTTCGCTTTCGTTTTCATGGTATTCAGAATTGCTCCGCTTCCTTTCTGTAATAGAAACGTCAATTAGCGACTGGGACTCAAGACAGAGTGGGCCAACACCAACAAAAAACCTCTTCTCTTTGAACAAGTTAAGCAACATTCCAAGAGCGTGTAATTTAATTAGAGAAACAGGCCTGGATGGTAACCGGTGCCGGGCAATTAGTTATGGCGGCGGCAGAAGCGCTATGGGTGGGGACTGGGAGAGCTGGGAGAGGACGGGGTGGTGGTAACTAGCTGCAGGGGGACTCAGTGTTGCACCTGGCACCTGTCCGTTGGCGGGAAGAAAAGCTCTTCGCAGGCTCTCTGAGGCAAGGTTTCCCCACAGTAATCTATGGCTTCTGAAGAAGTTCTAGTTTATTTGGCTACCCTCCGTCACGAGCCTTCCTTTCCTCACCTTGGTTTTCTGTGTTGTTATTTTTAATCACTCTGGCAGGCTGCCTTCCTTAACATCGATATCTTGAGGGAAGGAAAGAATGAGTAGCCATCAACGTGAATCATGGCTTTTGTACAAATCCAACATACCAATTTCTTGGTTCAGTTTCTTTGGGAGAACGGAGGAGAAGGGGAGGGAGGCTGACCTTCCCAGGACACAAAGGAGGCAACGAACAGACATGAAGGGTGCACAGGCTCTAGATAATTCGTTGAGGGCTCACTGCGGAGATACCCTGTGTTAGCCTCAGAGGGTACTGAGTCACAGGGAGGCTGGCCTTTACCCTTGAGGGCCTCCATTCTGTAGGGGAGGTGGACACCCCAGGGGAAACAGCCACAGCCGAAGGTCGGGCCAGCTGCACTGACTGTGTGCACAAGGTGCGTGGACACAGTTCCCACTTTGCGTGGTCAGAGAAGGTATTAGAGGAGGAAACATCTGGCCTGTTCCGTGAAGGATGAGGAGTTCATGTGGGGGACAGGAAGGGTAAGGACATTCTAGGGAGAGAGGACTGGAAAGGAAACAAGTGCAGATGCTGGAAAGCCCTAGTGTTTCTGGCTAGTGGTCGGTGTATCATGGGGAGGATGGTACGCAGGGCCAGCTCTTGAGGGGCCAGGATATGGAATCTATATTCTGGAGGACTTTTAATCAGATGCATCAATAATCAGATTTATGGCGGTTTGAAAAGATAACTCTCACTGATTTGAACAAAGAGACAGACTGGATCAAGTGGGTATATAAGTGAATAAAACATAGTAATGTAATTACGGGGATTAACTCCTAGCACAATTTTTGGTTCCAGCCCATTATTAGAAATTTTGAGCTTTAATTAAAAACACTGCAGTTTGACCTAGAAAGCATTCTATGTTTAGGACAATATGAAATTTTTACCCACTCATTTATTCCATACTGCTTTCCAAAATTACTCAGTATCTTATTTCAATGGTCCTTTGGAATATTAAAATTCCTTTTATCAATCAATCAACAAGTCCTTATTGCTTGTCTACGATTTGCCAAGTGCAGTGTTTGGCCATCCAAGAAGAACAAAAGCGGTCTTTCATTGAGGAATTGCTTACTCTCGGCCAACGGCCGCCACTTCCAAGGGACCTGCCGTGGCAGGGGTGCGCTCAGCCCACAAGCAGGAGAGAACACTTCTCACATTATGCTGGGGTTGCCTGTTTACAGTGCAACCCCAAGAAGACAGGGAGCGCCCCCAGGGCAGGGACTGTGTCCTCCTGCTCCCGACTGTATCCGCAGTACGGCGCCCGGTTCCCAGGAGGCCCTCAGTACATACACACTGATAAACTTTACTGGCTTCTGAAGACCTAAGCACGTAGCTTCCAACACACAACAAGACATTGTTCGTAACAATAGCGAGGGGGTGAAAAACTCAGTGATGTGTTCTCCATCTTCCTAGGAGCCTTTGGTGTGAAAAACACTACAGAACAGCAAGAGGGACACATTTTTGGTTTTGCCATGAAAATTTCCCAATTGCATTGGTCTCAAAGGAGACCCTCAGAAATGCTCTAGGATAACAACATCCACTCAACACGCCCTGGCCAGCTTCCCGAGACAAGGACACTTCTCCTGGCTCTCCTTGCCCTCACCTAAGGATGCTTTGGATAGTCTCATCGTGCAAGCCTGCACCTGGTACTATATGGCCTGGATTTGTAAGCAGAAGCATCTCTGGCTGAAAGAATGGAGGGCCCCAGGCTGAATGACCACTTTGCGGGGGGCGGGAAGCGCAGGGCAGGGGAAGCGGGGGACTGCCAGGAGGCTAAGGAGGGGCCCTGGGGCTCTAAGGGGCTGCACACTTACCCGGACTGTGGAGAGCCACTGATGATAGAGTTTATCGCTGCCTGGGAAAGAGGAGTTAGAGAAGTGGTTAAAGCATATGCTTTCAGGAGTTCCTCGAATTGCTTAGCAAGCAGGATTTGGAAAATTTAACATCTGGAGAATCACATGGAGGCTCCCATGCTCCACTCCCTATAGGAGGGAGTGGTGAGTTGCTGCCACAGGTTTTCTTTCCAAAACAGAGATCTGATCCTCTCAGTGCCCTGAGTCGTAACCTAAATCCTCCTTCCTCACTGCCCACTGGACGGAGGTGGGGTCAGACTCCTGAGCATGCCTGATTCTCTTCTCCAGTCTTGTCTTGGCCCCACCCTCTCTCGGCCTTTCCATCCTGTCCGCCCATCCCCTCCATCCTCCATTCCCTCACAAACACTGTTCCCCTCGCTGGCCACCATTCCCTACTCTCTCTGTTCAGGATGCTCAACCAATGGCTCCAACGTCATTTCCTCTGTAAGTTTCTCCCACCCCTTCCTCTGAACAGTCCTCTAGAAAAGGTAAACCCCGCTTCAAAGCCCACATTCTCTGAAGTTCTGTGAGCCACCCCAGGGCAGGAACTGGGAAGCTGCATGTTCCCACATTGCCGGACACATGCTCATCCCCAAGACACTTGAGTAGTGACAGGGAAAGAAAAAGGAGGCATTGTTGGGGGACTTATTCATTTTACCCGGTGGGATAAGAAGGTGATCACTGGACAGCTTTTCTAGAAGCTCCGAATGGCCTTAGTTTGACAGCACATAAAGCTCGTCTTCTCTTCAGAACCCATATTCCACTCCGAGCGCGCTGCGTCCTCTGTGAAGCTCTCACGCTACAGAGTGTGGATTAGTGGAGTCCTGTTCTAACTGCCTAAAAGCCTATTTCTGCTCCTTTTCTTGCACTGGTTTAATCTGTATTTGTTTTTAGTTATGCAGCTCTTCCTCCTACCAGTAGGACTCTATTTCTTGAGGGCAGAACCTGGTCCTCCCTTTCTTACTCTATGGGGCTCTGGATGTGGCAGGCGCCCACCACTGACTCACTCTCACGTCCGTGGACTGGTTTTATGGGCGTTTTTGCGCTCTCCGTGCAGCTCAGGCTGGTCAGGCCTGTGAATGGGGTTTTGTAGGTGAGTTTATGCCTGACCCTATGGATTTATGGACCACCAGTTGTATCACAGAAGCATAGTCCAGACCTGGCACAGGCCCAGCAATAAAAGAGCGGGTCAATGGCATGATTATTGTGAATTTGCATTTGGTTTTGCCTTTGCTGCCACAGGCTAAGGCTTCGGGACTTGGAAAGAAGGCCAGACTGGGATTCAGGAGGCAGGGTCCACCGTGAACACCTCCCTGGGCCTCAGAGGCCGCCTCTGAATCATGAGAGGATGGCTGCTCCAGGTCTAATGGTCTGTGGAGACCAGGCCATGATGACTTTCACCTTTGAAAGGAACACTCGTTTAGCAGTGGTCCTGTGCCAGCATCTGTTCTCGCGGACTCCGAGTCAATCTCCACAGGACCCCCGTGAGGCGGGCCCTGTTCTCCTCAGCACAGAGATGGGGACACTTCAGATGAAGAGGTGACATGGCCCTGATCAAGTTCTCACGGCTTCCCTGGAGGCGGGGCCAGGATGTCAAGCCAGCTCTCCTAACTCAACGCCTCGAGTGCTCTGAGCATGCCGGCCACTACGTGTCACTAGACTACTCTGGCCACCCAGGGGAAGCGACTGACCCCCGGAAAGAGGATCTCAGACAGGCCAAGTGTCTCTGTCTCATCAGAAAACGAAGAGGAATTCCTCACACATTTCAAGGTCGAGGGTGAAGTGAGTCTCCAACCCGCACTGAAGGAAAAAGAGAAGCCACAACCACTCCCTGCCACGCACACTCTAGTCCCACATAACAGCCCATGGCACAGGAGAGAAAATGAACCGAACTCACCAGCGTACTCGCCCATGCTGATCTCCTCTTCAAAAACGTCACTGAAACCTTTGCCGGAATTGAGAAGGTCCAGTCTACCATCTATAAACTAGAGAAAGAAAGAACAAAAGCGTAACAGCTTATGCAAAGACACAGGGGAGGAAACCATTCAGCCAGACGCCTTGGTGTACACCCAAAGAACCACCATGTTTCCCAAGACAGGAAAGAGCCTTTGGAACAGTGAGTTAAAAACAAACAAGTTTTGAAAACACTGGCTCTGCTTTGACGGTAACCTGTTGAATGCCACTTGACTGGCATATTTGTGGGGGGGCTGCCTGGCTACTGACGCCCCCCCTGCACCCATCCCCCTCCCCAGACCCCGAGCCCCTCTGGCTGGGCCTGGGTCCCCGATGCCCACAGCTTCAGCGCTCACAGTAACACAGCTGCAGAAGTCCCCAGCGGGGGTCCAGACAGGCCACCCTCCACGGGGAGGGCTGGGTACCTGCTTGAAGAGCTGCAGCTGGGTCGCGTTCTGCAGGAACTGCCTCATGGCTCCCGAGCGATAGTGGGACACGAAGGCTTCCTCACAGAAGGTGATTGGCTCCTCCTGGGAAACAGAGATGGCAGAGGGGGGTTGGAGGAGGAGGGAGAGGGTGGTGGTCAGTTCTTACACTGGGTTAGATGGCTCTTCTGTATCTGATTGATCTAATTCTCATTTACTTGGTCAAGTGGTGATAACTTCCAGACTTTCCTTTTCACTTTGAAGAGAATCCAAGCAGCACCTTATGCAGGAGGAGCCTTGTCACATAAAACTGCCCAGCTGCTCTTCGGGAAGCAGGGGGTGGGGAGATGCTGGGGTGCAGGGTTGGTGGCTGGGCAGTCTCCTCCCCGACCTCAGCGCCTTTGCAGTTCCTGAGGCGCCGGCCGTAGAATGCACTTTGAAAATCATCTACACAGTGATCTCGACCAAGAGCAAATTATCATTTTATTTTTTAAAATTTTTTTATTTATTTAATTGACAGAGAGAGAGTGAGAGACAGCGAGAGTGGGAACACAAGCAGAGACAGTGGGAGAAGGAGAAGCAGGCTCCCCGCCGAGCAGGAAGCCGAATGTGGGGCTCCATCCCAGGACCCGGGGATCATGACCTGAGCCGAAGGCAGATGCTCAAGGACTGAGCCCCAGGCGCCCCACAAATAACCATTTAAAAATAATTATTTATGTTAAAAAGCAGGGTTAATCAAAAATAGGATTTACCGCCCAGTCAACTGTGTGCTTTACACCGCTCGATGAGCAGTCATGCTTTCACCAAACTATGTTTTATGAGTGAAGAAAACAAGAGCCAAAGCTGAAGCCACATTCCATCCTTGTAGTCAACACCTCGATCCTTCTTTGAAGGGATCTGGAGTGCTCATCTCCTCAGACAAGTCTTTAATTTCGGTGGTGTATCCTCAATTCTGAAAGATCAGACTTTGACACCTTGAACTGAATTAAAGATGCCCCTCCCTTCACAGACTTGGCGGCAAACACAGAGATGTTTGAAGCTGTACTTTTATCCTGTTTTAATGAGTTACGTAAGTGTTAAATTTACTGTCTGGCTGCTGTGAATTCCAAGGGTTCCTCCTGCTTAAGTCTGGCCAATATTAGCTCAGCAATGGTGCAGACATTTTGCAAAAGGTGTAAGGATGAACCCCAAAACTAGGCTGGGGGGAGGGCTTGTTTTTACACAGGTAAGCGCCACCTAATTTTACAAAGGATCTGAGGCAGCCTACATGAGCACCCAAAAGAAAGGAAAAAAAAATAGAGCTAAAGAATACTTGAATATATAAAATATGTTTACTTGGGAAAAGAGTGTCTGGATATGCAGGTCCTATTCAGTTTCTAAAACAAAGGTTCAAAATTAGCCCTGAGCTTCCTGGCTGCAAAAGCAAGAAGGGAAACAGGCAAACTTTACATTGTGAGGACGTTGTCTATGAGGACAATTTCCTCACTCCCCAGGGAAAAACTTTCCATGACATTGACTAATTTGGCATGGATTTACATCTTTCTTGCTGAACAGCTGGGAGATGGGCTAGTGATAACAAACTAAAGCCCACCTAGCATCCCAGCCCCGTGGCCTGCCAGTTCTGCTTCCATCCTGGGAAGCACAGCAGGGCAATTATGTCCCTCTCCAGGCCATCCCACCCATGAGTGGTGTCACCTACACACTGATGGCCTGTGATAACATCATAGCTCAGACCTCCTTCGCTCTAAAACCATATGTCTCAATCCCACCTGGGTGGCCCATTAGCACCTCAAACTCAAAATGGCCCAAACTCCCAATCATTAGCCCACCTGGACTGTACCCCACATCTGTTTCTTTCTTAAGTTGGCATTATCATAGCTCCCCATGGGCCTATCCCACTGCCCAAATCCCTCCCTGCTTTGCCAGCTGAAGGAGTCAAGTTTATCTCCGCTCACCATCTCACTTGTGTTCGGGGAGTTCAGAGCTCCTTGGAGGAAATGCTCGCTGGAGTTGTTAGCATTCACTCCTAGAGCTGTGGCCCAGCACTGCCAGGAAGGAGTCTGCTGAGGGACCAATAAATTCGAGAGAGTTTGCCACCAGATTTGTGTGGAAGGGTAGCCTGAGGCAGGATTTAGCTGCAGGAGAGCAGAAAGAATCTCAGATTTGGAGAGACATGAACATTTTGGGCCTGTTGTCTCCTTACTGCAGGTGACATCCCGGGATCAGATGTGTCTGTGCCATAGGGACGGACAAAAGGACAAGGGCACGGATGGAAAAGATGAGGGGAAAAGGTGACAGCGGGGGCTTTTTCTGCAAAAAGCTTCAAGAACACCACCAGCAGTGTCAGTCAGCCGTGGGAACGAGTATCACGAGAGAGTGCAGTGCCACCCGTGTGGGGCGGCTTGCCAAGTGTCCACAGGAGCCAGGAGAGGAAAAGGCTAACCCGCCTGGGGCAGCAGGTCAGAAATCGTGAGGGAAAGCAGGCACATGTCAGCGGAGTCTAGAAGGGGGAATGGGAATTGGGTAAGCAAATCCCATCTGTTCAGGGCAACTGTTTCATCCTAATCCTGGTGAAAAACAGAGACGTGGTCACCCGTTGTCATGTATGCAGTTCTGACTGGCCACAGGCTAGGAGGGCTCAGACCCCTGGAGCTACTCACTTTCTAAGGAAATGACAACCACCACAGTGCACCTAATTGTTACAGAATAACAGGTAGGGTCACTTGCCTAAGGTCCCAGGACCCATAAGCGGCAGAGTCAAGATTTTATATGCCACGGCTCCCCAAGCTCAGCCGTCATGCACGTGGTCCACCCCCAGCCCGGGGCTTCTCTTGGGGCATCAGTTCAAACTGTCCATGAACACCTGCGAGAGCACAGGGGAGTTCTTGCGGGCGGAAGCCTTCGGGTTCTCCTGGTAGATGGGTACTCACAGCACCTACGCTCCCGGGAGTAAGCAAGCCACCAGGATAGCTCTTTCTGCCCCAGGCCCATCTGTATCAAAGATGCTGAACCATTTGGCCCAGCTACTCCTGGTTCCCCCTCCTGTAGTTGAAATGGTCACCCCACTCCACTCTCTGCAGCGGAGAGGAACAAGGCAAGGTGTCTCGTTAAGCCCTCCTTTGTAAGAATTGCTGATTTAGTTTCCTGTTGCGTTGATTAAATCTTTTGTCTTCTTAGGTGGCACTCAGCAATGGGACTACTGGCTGATAGCTCCGTGAGCGCACGCGAGGCGAGCCGTGAGTGTTCAAGCTTCGATCACATTAGCAGAGTTCTTCCATCCATGACCCGGAGGACAGTTAGACACAGCTGCTTAACCCTATCAAGGATTCTGTTACAGACAGACAAGTCGTATTCGTGGATTATCTTCTTGACATATGCAATCAGTTGAAAATTCCGTTACTAATGAATCCACCTTTGTTAACAGGTGAAAATGGTGATTCCGAGCGTTTCTGATACTTCCAGAAATAAACGGCTTTTGTCCACAGCACTGTGGGTCCTGGCATAAAAATAAATTCTCCTCTCAGAGTCTTCTGAGGGGACAACTCTCCTTGTTCTGCTGATCCATACTTATAGTACTAAACTCTTATCTTTCTGTGCAAATTTATCAAAATTCTGTGTGTACATTTACTCTGCAATTCTAAGAAAAAAAGGGGCTCATTCTTTATGGCCCTTGCTTAAAATTTTAAAAACAGTAATTTTGGAAGATTTATCCATTCACACATTTTATTTTATTTTATATATATTTTTAAAGATTTTATTTATTTGACAGAGCGAGAGAGAGATCACAAGTAGGCAGAGAGGCAGGCGGTGGGGGGGAGGGAAGCAGATTCCCTGCTGAGCAGAGAAGTCAATGCGGGGCTCCATCCCAGGACCCTAAGATCATGACCTGAGCCGAAGGCAGAGACTTAACCCACTGAGCCACCCAGGCGCCCCTCCATTCACACATTTTAAAAACACCTTCTATGTGCCAGATTCTGTGTTAGAGGAATACAAAGATGAATAAAATACAGTTCCTGTAAGTAATACTAATAATCAGTTGAAGGTAGGGAGCAGCCCAGGGGATAGTGCCAAGAACAGCAGGATGTTGTGTTTATGGCAGCACTGCTCACAGTAGCCAAAAGACAGAAGCGATCCAAGTGTCTGTGGATGAGTGGAAAAACAACATATCCATACAATGAAATATTATTCAGCTTTAAAAGGGAGAGAATTTCTGGCACAGGCTATGAAATGGAAAACCTTGAGGACCTCATGTTAAGTGACAAGCCAGTAACAGAAGGACAAATACTGCTTATTTCCACTTATATCTAGAGTCTTCAACTTCTTAGGGACAGAAAGTAGAATGGTCATTGCCAGAGGCTAGGTGGGGAGGGATGGGGAGTTGTTTAGTGGGTAGAGACTTTCCATTATGTCAAATGAAGAAAGTTCTAGAAATGGGTGGTGGTGACCATTGTACAACAGTGTGAATGTACTAATGCCACTGAACTGGACATATACTTAAAAACGGTTATGGGGTAAATTTGATGTTATGTGTATTTTACTATAGTTAAAAATTTTTTTTTAATCTAAAAAAATGATAGAATGTTTATAATTGTGGAAGCTGGGCAATGGGTACGTGGGAGTTCATTTACTTTGTATAAATTTGAAATTTTCCATAATAGAAAGTCTAAAAGAAAAGCTCCTATTATTAAGGAATCCTATCTAGTTCAGGGAACAAATAACCACAATACAGTGTGAAAACTGGCACACCGGTGGGGGGCTGGTTATTTTTATTTTTAAATGTTTTTTGGGGTAAAGGCACCTTTAAAAAACCCTTAAGATTAAAAAACAAAAATGGATTCAGTTAAGGTAACACAATGCAGTGGACAGAGAGCGTGTCTTGGAGTCAGAAAGACTTGGTCTTGAACTGTGGCTCTGACCACACCAGCTGTGTGACCTCAGGTGGCTTGTCATTCCCTACCTATGACACCTACTCAAGGCCAGTCCAACTCATAGCGTTGCTTGGAAGATTATGGCAAAGTACAGCAAGCAGATTTTTCACAAATAGCTATTTTCTTGAGGGCAGAGATTGGGTTTTTCCAGGGCGGGCGACATAATTTGTGGGACACAGGGCAAAATGGATGGATGGGAAGGAAGGGCTGTTAAGTCTCTAAGTACCATAGCAAAATACAAAGCATTTTCTTTCTTTCGTGGTTTCTTTCTAGGCCCATAATGGAGCTTTTCAAATTTACTATTTAATGTCATTCTATGTGAAGAAAAAAATAAAAATTTAAATTATTAGCATGAATCTTATTGCTCAACTCTATACCGTGCCATGCCAGTTTTAAATGCGAACATATGTGGAATCGTATTTCGTAACTCACAAATGCATTTGTATTTTGTCCTTATCAGACAGTGGAAATGCTGCACAAAACTCAACTGTTTTTATTTCAATTCTTGATGTACACATATTCTACTAGCGCTCTCTGCCTTCGGCTTACTGATGAGAAAGGAAAAGGAACTAAAGTTGTTCCATCCGTTCTTCTCCTTCTAGGCCACCATTTGCACAATAAGTGGTAGTAGGCTACACGGGCAAGTCACGTGAACGAGAAATGGGATCACTGAGGTTCTTAGAACAGCACTGCCTTCTGTCAGCACCGAAGCGCGTTCTAGTTCTAACACAAAGCAGGGACTGTTGGGGCTGTCGGTGTCCCGCTGCCTCAGTTGTGGACCTCACAGCTTTACCTTGTAAGTGTTCTGAGTCTCGATGAGCCCCCAGGTACTGTGGGTCCACTGCAACTCTGTGCAGGAGGCACCGAGGGGGTTCAATGGGGCCGGATGGCAAGACTCCGGGGAGGACAGCGGTGCGTCCTCTGCTCCTGTCTACGCTCCACCGTCCCATAAGACTACTTTTATAAAGCACAAGTTTCAAGGTGGAATTATCAGGAATTTCAAGATGGTGGCCATTGGGCATTGAAGGAGGCGCAATTCTTTCAGAGTCCAGGACCCTGTGACTGCACAGGCCCTGCACGTCCCCGGCCTCCTCTCCCTCTGTGGGATAGTCCGTGGGGCTCTGGCGGTTCACTCTGTTTGTCATCCCAGTGGCAGGAGCACAGAATAGCTTCGAGCAAGGTGGTGGGTCCGTGTAAGTGGGGTGTCCAAACTCTGGCTCAGGACACTCAAGGCTATTTGTGACCTTCCCCACCCGAATTTTCTTGCTACGACATCCTGTCTACCTCATCCGGATGCTCATCTCCAGAGACTCTGGACTGTCTGCTGCCAATCTCGTCCCGCATATGCTCCCCTCTGGCTTCCTTCTTCACGTTACCTCCTCTGGGCATCTCACCTGATGCCTTCAGGTGACGAGAAGCCCACAGAGCCACCTTGATGTCTCCACACCAACACCACCAGGGCCCAGCCAGCAGCCACCGACCCCCCGACCCCAGCCCGCTGCAGGAGGAACCAGGAAGGGGAGTGCACCACGGAGCTGGGTTCTGGTCCCAGCTCTGCCTCTATATGCAAAGGACAGTACCTCTCAGATCCTCATTCTCCCACCTGCCTCAGGGGGATACAGGGGGTCAGGGGGAAAGGACACGCTGGCATGGTCAAGTAGTGTTCAACCCTCCACCCATCAGAATCACTTGAGGGGCTTTTCAAATCCCCAATGCCAGGGCCACAGTTTCTAAAACGCCCCAGAACTCCAGTATACCCAAGGCTGATAATCACTGATACAGATACAAGAGATTAGCACAGTACCTAGGCCAATCGACACTCATGTTTTTTTGTTTGTTTGTTTGTTTTTGCTTTTAAGAATGAAGAGAGTTGGAAAATCTGGCCCCATTTATCACCAGCAGTCCCAACCTGGTTGCATTTTGTTTAAATACCTCCAAATTCTTAATAAAATACCCGTCACTGGCTAAAGGGCAGGGCAGCCAGGAACCCTGTTCTGAAGGCTGAGGGGGGCTTTCTAGGCCCTGCCAAGCAGCTCATTCTACCCCACAGGCCACGTGGAGAGTCCACACAGCCCCCTGCCTGGGGCCACGGCACCACTCCCAGAGCTGGGTCCCCAGGGCCGCTGCTCACAGGGTCAGGTGTGGCGGCTACCCACGAAGCAGGGTGGGCTCCCAGCCAACACTGAAAAGGCTCAGCTCTGTGTCTGGTGCAGAGAACACAAAATCCTGACTGGAGGCAGAGGGAGGGAGTGGGACAGCTGGGTTAGACTGCAGTAATTTCAGGTCAGCCACAGCAGGGGGGAGTCCAGGGAGAAGGGAGCCAATGCCCACTGAGTGCTTGCTGAGGCCCAGCCTGACCTTTCCCCTCGCTGGATCCTAACCACAGCTCTGAAACACTCATAAAGGACTCCCATTGTACAGATGGGGAAAGGACGTCCATGCAGGCCAAGGGTTTCTGCCTGAGGTCGCCATACTGCAGGGTTCGAACAACTCCCAGATCCACACACGTTCTCCCCTCATCGAGGTGGACGTGGGCAGGTGGGTGTCACATGGCTACGTGCGGATGGCTCGAGCCGGGCTGGCCCAAGATAGCTTTCTGAACCATTTGTGCAGTGGCCCAGGCACGCCGGGGGCAGCCTCCCGGCCTGGGCCCCCAGCACCGTAACAAGCCCTAAACAAAGAATCAATGTGTCACGGGGAAGCCGGCTCACTGTTCGGACGATTTAAGTCAGGGGGAAGGCGGGTGTCCAACAAGAGCTGCTCTGATAATTTGCAGGGGCGGGGGCTGCCGGGAAGACGGTAGCTGCCCGTTCTGGCCAGGCGCTCCGGTATTGACAGAAGCCCCCACACACATTCACTAGATTACAGTAAAGACATTCAAATCACAGGCGCGTCGGCCCACGCCTGGCTCCTCTGCGCCAGCAGCCCCTTCCTTCTGCATTAACCGAGACAAACAGGGAGAAGTCAGGAAATTCTGATTAGCGCAGGAACGGCAGATGAGTGGGGAGGCCTGTGGAAGCTGAGGAGACACAATGAAGAGGGTCTTCGTGCATACCAGCTTAAGATTTTCTCTCCATAAGAAATGCAGATGGGAATCGGCTCTACTAGGAAAGCAGGTGCAGTGATTAAAACCAGCTCCCGCTTACTGAGCGCTGGCCCGGTGCTGGTGGTTTTACATGCATTATCTCACTTACTCTTCCCCCCATCCTGTGAGGTACGTGGTGTTATGATCTCCATTTCACAGATACAGATACTGAGGCTTAGGAAGGCGAAGCCTGGTCCTGGGCTCATGCAACACGCGATGGTATTTGACCTATCGGCCGCCCGGGGCTGCTCCAGCAGTTCACAGAGATGGACTAGAAGGCAGTGATGAGGAGACGGGACTCTGGAGAAATGGGGGTGTTCTGGCTCCCACTATGTGCTTAAGGAAGGCACCTTATTACCCAGAGCCTCCGTCTGCTTCCAGATATCCTGCAAATAATACCTACCACGTGCTCTAACTGCCCAGTACCATGATGTCGGCAGCTCCAAGCAAGTGTCCGGCTGAAGTGACCGAAAGCTGGAGACCAGGCCCATGCTGCAGGACAGCGACAGCTCCCCTCCCCAGTACAGAAGCCAGACGGAACATGCTGAGATTGCAACGTCAAACTCTTTCTTTCTTTTTTTAAGATTTTATTCATTTATGTGACACAGAGAGAGAGTGAGCACAAGCAGCGGGAGTGGTAGGCAGAGGGAGAGGGAGAAGCAAGCTCCCCACTGAGCAGGGAGCCCGATGCAGAACTCGATCCCAAGACTTCGAGATCATGACTTGAGCCGAAGGCAGATGCTTAACCGACTGAGCCACCCAGGCACCCTCAATGTCAAACTCCTGCTGGACCGCCATCTTGGCCACACCAGAGTCTGCCCATTGCTGAGGGCCAGACTCTGGGTTTAACACACTGTCTGTTGCATCCCAGGTCCCAAGAAAGGAGGTCCTAAATGGATTCGAGAAGAGGGTTTCAGTTTCCTGAGAGTGAGGAGAAGACAGTTTCAGGGAGTGTGCTGCAAGAGGGGGGCTCAGAGGGCCTGATGGGCCCCTGAGAGAGACGTCAATGAGCCTGAAAGTGACCTGCAGGAAAACCAACATTAGCTGTGGCCGCAGGAAGACAGGACTCACGGGTCAAAAGGCTAAAGGACATGGAGATAAAACCAAAAGAAGCACAAATCAGGCCAGAGGAAGGAAAAATCCCAACCCTCTGACTGAATTCAGCACTGCCCACGAGCCTTGGTGACATGGCCCTCAGGGTGGTCCTCCACAGCACTGTCAGGCTCCCTCGCTGGTCCATGTGCTTATGATCACCTCTCTCCCCAGATGTTACTCGTTCAGGCATCTCTGGTGCCTGGTGGGGGCTTGTGCTCATGGGGCTTGGGCAGCAACCTTTATCATCATGAACAGATGGCAGCATTGTGAAGGGGAAAGAGCACAAGAAGAGTCAAACCACCCACCTCAGGCCTTATTTCCTATTCCTCATACAGGCCTCAGTTTCTTCATCTGTAAAATGGGAAGGTGCTACGCTAGAAGATCTTCAAGGTACTTTCTGACGCTAATGTATGCTGTTTCTGGGCATGGAAAGGGCCTTTCTCTGGGAGGTCACCCACAGCCCCTGACAGAGAAACGGGTCCCAATGCACAGCCCTCGGGGCAGAGTTGGGAACAGAGGACACACTCAAGTGAGAATGACAACTCTGCTGCTTACTGCATGTGGAACGTGGTGTACGGCCTGAACGCTCTGACTCCCATTTTCTCATTCATAAAATGGGGGAATGCTTCCTCACGGGGGCGGGGCATGGGAGCAGCAAATGATTCATAAAAAGTGCTCGGCTCAGGGCTTGACCTCTAGAGGGGCTAAACGCTACCAGTCTTCTGCCCCAAATAATGACAGTTCTTTGCCCAAAGCACACTTTCAGTGATTTACTTCAATCTGTTTCAGAGCATGAGACATGCACTACCTGCCCCAGACACATGTGGGGTCAGTGGAGTCAAGACCATGACTCAGAGCAAAGGAGGAAAGGACCGGGCACAGCAGACACACGCTAACTGTGGTGGAGGGATGGACCTGCGTAATAACCCTATTAGGAGAGGCTCTTTTATCGTCTTCTTACAGAGAGAGGGGACGTGACTTGCCCAAGGCCACAGAGCTGGGAAGAGCCAGAGCTGTACTCGAAGTCAATGCTGTCTGACCCCAAAGCCCAGGCACGCTCTCCCTGCAACACCCCAAGGCACTCTGAGCATGCCCAGTTGCTCATTTTCCCCCCCACTCTAGGAAATTTCTGGGGATTTTAAGATACAGATGATTGCCCACACAAAAATGTCCTTTCCCACATACGACACAGCCTCAGTCAAAGGAGCCCAGAGTCTCTTGGTGGGGATTATGTATCACCTGGGACTCAAGAGGCTCAGTGCAGGCCAGAGCTCCATGAATGGGGACACAGATGAGCCTCTGTGAGCCTCAGTTTCCACATCTGTAAATTGGGGATGTTATGTGCTTCATCTCAAAAGGTCTGAGATGAAATAGGATTTGTCAAGGCGCCAATACTGAGTAGCACACGGAGGGCCTCAGCGGAGGTTCAAGTCCTAACAACGCTTTCAAATGCCCTTTGAGAGCTGGGCGTTGCATTTTGTGTGGAACCTTCTATACCTTCCACTCAACAAGAACCCGTGACTGGGGTGCTGGGAGGGCACCGCCCGGGGACTTTGTCGGGGAGGGTGGGGCCCAAGAAAGTCCACAAGGGGGAACAGATGCTATAAAAACCAGGGAGCAGGGACTCACTAGATGGAAAAGCAGAGAACGGCAGGAGCAGAGGGAGTGGGGCTCTGACGAGGCCCCGCTGACACCGCACGGTGAGGAGCTGGTGTCCCTTGGGCTCTGGGGGCACATCATGTCACGGAGGGAAGGTGGGGGTCAGTGAGATGCTGATGTTCTCCTTTTTACTCGGGGGCACCTTCCCTGAGAGCCAGAGCTCTGAGCAGTGGGGGACGCTGGGCCCTGGTACACACGACTGCTCGGCACGTGCTGGAGCTCGTCCCAGAGCAGCCCACCCAGCCCTGAGCGGAGGCCCCTGGGTCCAAGGACCAGACCTCATCCACAGGGACAATTACCGGAAGGGCTTCATTTATTCAGAGCCTCACCCCTGAAACCAACCCCAACCTGCTGTCAGAGGCCAGGCTGCACCAACAGCCACCCTGTCACTCCCCTTACCCAGCTCCCAGTGCCTGCAGATCCAAGCGGAGAGTGGAGCTGGAGAGAAGCCCTCCAAGGTGTGACCCCGTGCATTGGGCCAACCACAGCTCCCTGTTCCCCAGATACCCTGCGTTGCCACGACATGGAGCCAGTCACAGTTCTCCAGACTGGGCCGCAGGCTCCTGCCTTTACAGGTGCTGTACCCTCTGCCAGGAAGGCCTCCCACTCCTGCCTCTTCAGGCTGCAGAAGTACCCCCTCAGCCTTCAAGGGCTAGCGTGGGGGCAGCTGGCCTGCAAGGCTCCCCCTCACCTCCTTCCTGCCTTGGGGAGGGTTAGGTGTCCCTGGTCTGGTCCCACGGCCACTACGCTCGCCTCTGCCATAGCACTCGCAGCCATCTCTGTGCTGCCCAGCTGTTCTGGGCTCCCCTCGCTAGAGGCCGGACTCCCCGAGGGTGCGGGCAACGTCTCCACTGTCTCTGCACCTCCAGTTCCTAGAACGGGACCCAGATCAGCGCAGACACTCCCGTGCTTGGTGAATGAATTATTCACTGCCGACAAGGCAATGGGAACATTTCTGAGAAAGAGGCCAACACGGTGCAGAGCCAGACAGACAGACCGAGGACGTGCAGAGGAGGGTGAGTGGGAGGGAGGAGAGGAAAGGGGAGAACGCGGTATGTGTGCAAGGAGGGGCCGAGGCAGGAGGCGGGAGGCCGGGAATGCCGTCTAATTAGACCACATGTGCAAGCAGCATCTGGCTCAAAGCACAGCAGTTTACATCGCTCCTGGAGTTGTCGTGGAGACAAGCACATGACCAGCCTGGAGCCGAGACTCAGGGGCAGCAATCCAGATGCACTCCTAACATATTCTGACAGAGAGCAGATGGGCAGCTATTTGCAGGGCCAAAAAATGCCAACTCCGCTCCCCTCCAGACCTGCGTGCCCTCACTGATCATTTTCATCTTGTAAAGTCATTTTTTTCTGCCCTGGAACCACCAGTTCCACCCGTGTAGGAATCAGTGTGAAAGCTGCTATTTTTGTAGTTCCCTGACCATCACAACTTCTGGCCTGCTCCTGTGGGTGAGGAAACGCCACCTCCTTTAGTGAAGGGGTCCTCGGGAGGCTGGGCTCCACTGCTGCAGGCTCCCCACAACCCATCTCTTTCTTGGTGAATAGTGTTTAAATTCTTCCCTCTTTGGGCCCTACTGAACTGATCCAGGCTTGGAAACAGCGCTGTGTGTGGGGGCTGGAAAATACAGGATCCGAGGCTGAGTGCCCGCCAGCTGGGCACTTGCCTTGGGCACGTACTTGGTCCCTCTGAACTGTTTACTCCTCTGTAGAATGGGCTTTGCGACACCTACTTTCACAAGATTATTATAAGGATTAAATTATTAAAGAAGATCCCTGAAAATTATAAAATTCTACATAATTTTTTTACTGGGATAAAAGTTCTTTAGAAACCTTGAAGATTTTAAATAGAAAGACTTAGCAGAATAGAAGGAAAATGACAGAATCTTAGGCTCTGTAGGAAACTATACTTTTTTACCTACACGTATGGCAAATCTCTCTCTTTTGAGGTCTTTGGTGAGTGGGAAAACACCTACTGTTGGAGAATCAAGTTGGGTTTGAATTCTGGCTCTGATGCTTGCTTAGCAAGGTGATCTTGACTGTGTAACGTAAAATTCTCTAGAACCTCAGTGTCTTCATCTGTAAAATGGGAATACTCATTCTTATCTCCTGTGAACGAATTCCACTTGTGAGAATTGGGACAATATATGCAAACTGCCTAGCACACAGCAGACACTCAGTAAACGTCATTCCACTTCCCTTCTCCCTCGTGGTTTAACAAATCAGGTAAGACAGGCTGAGAAAGTACAGAGCAGCTCGGGTTCAGTCACAGCATGCTGGGATCCCACCTACTGGCTGTGTGGCCTTGGGGAAGCCCTCAGCTTTTCTGAGCATCCGCATCCTCTTCTGGAAGAGGAGGGGATACGACCTACTTGGTCATGTTGTTGTGTGGTTTAAAGGGAACAATGAACATAAGGCTGACAGCATCCAATAAATGGTTGTTGCTAGGGTCCTCCTCACCCTTCCTGGAGAAATCCTTCTAGAAAAAATCATGACTTATGTGGGTCCAGCCCGGGGCACAGAGGCTGCACAGTCTCAAGAGAAACGGATTTCAATTTTGATGCTGGGGAAGTAAAGCAACGTGAGGACCCCGAGTGGATGTGTGGGCGGCTCTGGGCATGCATCGGGACAGCTGTCTGCCCGGCCGCCCCGGCCTGCTGCCTGAGTGGCATCCAGCAGGCCCGTCCAGGTGCAAGGAGGCTTATTTATAAAGCACGCAGGGCTTCCCAGTGCCGCATGCTCGCCTGCCATCACAGGTGTGGGGAAGGCCCAGCTAAAAATACTGCTAACGTGGGTTTAATGTCGCCCAGCAGAGACTAATGATTGTTTTAAGTAAATATGAATTATAAGAGTCACCCAGATAGAGCGCTGGAGTGGCGTAAATATTCCCACATCTACATATGTAGATGGAGAGACCATTTGGGGAAACAATGTCTTATATGCCTCCCCCAGGGACTTATTTCCTGGCTGTGGACTCTCAATATTTGGGGGATTCCTGATTAAACTATCTGGGCAGTGTCTTGATAGACAGGATAGAGGGAAGCTTCCTTATTTGAGAGACGAGCTTCTCCAGACCGGATTGCTGATTCAGTTCTGCTGGACCCTTCACATGAGAGCTCGTCACCACAGTATGGAGAGCCCAGATTTGGTTCAAGGCCCGCCCAGCATACTGGCTGGCTGATCTGGGGCAAGTGTGTGCCCGAGGGCCCCGATGTGGGGGGTCAGCAGTCTGAGATGGTGCTCTCGGTCTAGTGCTGTCCCCCGGGCATGCTTTCTCCTTCCCCAAGTCTCAGCATCTGCACCTGTATGGGAAGCCAACTTCGATCAGTGGTTCCTACATCCGGTATCCCAAGGACACTCACCAAGGGAGGTTTTAAATGCAGACTCCTGGGCCACGGCTCAGACCTTTGCGCAACTGCTTAGATTCTAATGCATTCGGGAACCTGGGGGTGGGACGGGGTGGGGTAGGGAAGGGGGTGTTGGGGCTGGAAGAATAGTAGTAACAGGAGTAACAGACCTATGTGGTTTCCCTATGCCAGGTACCTTAGGGTTTTACATATACCCACTCACTCAATCCTTACAGCAATCCCCTGAAATAGACACAGTTGCTGTCCCATGTTATAAATGGGAAACTGAGGCACAGAACTAGTAAGGCAACTTCCCTGGGTTCACACAGGCAGGATCTGACCCAGGTGGTCTGGCTCTGGTCTGACAGACTGTGGCACCAAGAGGGCTGTGGCTCTGCTTCTCTTTTTCATCACCATAGCCCCATGCCCAGGGCAGAAGCTTCCGGAGCCAGTGATGGACATATTCATTAAACACTTAGGCACTTTTACACAGGCTGCATCGCACACTACGCCAAGGAAGCTGAGATCCACTTTCAGATGGACTCGAGGGCTGGACCGTATACTGAGCCACTCTTCAGGCCATTTTCCAGTGAGGGTGAGACCAGGATTTGAGGCCAAGCCTGGTTCACTCCTTCATCTCCCACCACAGCCTAGTGGGACATGGCAGCAAATTCCTGGCTCCATGGGAGGGATGTAAGGATTAAATGGACGTGAGACACCTTTATAAATGAAACTGATTATCAAATGCTTCTGATTGATTGCCTCAGTTTCTCCCAAGGCTGTTATCTTCAAGACGAGGGGGCTCAAGGAACATTTGTTGACTGAATGTAAACATACCAATTGCAACTATGACCCCACATGGTTCTCAGAAAAGGACAGGTTCTCAGAGGAGAGTCTTTTATACCCTGGACTCTTTCACTGGGACACATGGACAATAATGGTCCTAGGGGAGGACAAGGCCACCAGCCAGGGCCCCAGATTCTGACTTTCTGGCCTTTCAGCTCCTGACCTCTGTGCCCCTAGTCCCTCTGTGATAGACAGTGTCGAGAGAGGAGGGTGGGACGGTCTCTGACCCAGCAGGGCTTGGGATAGACTAAGCCTAGACTAAGCCCAAACCCAACCTTGCTCTGCAGAAATCCATTGTGAAAATCCCAACCTCCATCTTACAGTGGCATTATTAAGACTTCCAAAGGATTTGGGAGGTCATCAAGGGGATGAGCATCCAGGGGATGGGCTAAAGTCCGTGCCTGGGGTACTGTGACTTCCAGCCATTTCCCTGTCTGAGGCTAGTCCATGAAGTAAGGACAGTTTAGTACCCAGGAAATGGCAGGCTCCTCCTAACACCAAGGCAAACAGGTGACTTATCTCTGGGAACATCAAATCACCATGACCGAACCCTTTCCTTAACGATGATGATGATGATGATGACGGCGACGACGATGACGATGATAGCAGCAGCCATTTACCGAGAGCCCGCTATTCATAAAAAGTACTTATTACAGAGATATACATGTTGAATTGTTTACGGGCAAGTGTTGGTATCTCAGCTGACTTTAAAATGCATTAAGAAACAAGATACAGTGAACAATGGATAGACGTGTGACAAAGTACGCACAATAAAATGTTAATGGTACGATCTAGGCGGGAGGTCTGAGAGTGTTCACTGTGAAATTCTCACAAGGGGACATGAGACACCAGACTTCGGAGGGGCAGGGATGGTGGCAGGATGCGCTGTCCTGCGATCAACTAGTCTGGAGGGGACTCCAAACATAACATCATGTTATCCAACCTTTTGGCAGGGAGGTAGTAAAAGAGAGTTCTAAACAAGAAACAAACTATTTATTGTACATCTACTATGAGCCAGGCACTGTTAAAGCACCGGGACAGTAATGGCTAAATTAGTCAGGGACCCTTCCCTAAAAGATGTAGGGAGATCTCTCTCTCTCTCCCTCTCTTGTGTGCGCACACACACACACAAATATATATGGGACGAGTATATGAAGACATCTGCCCTCTTTTTAAAGATCCAGAAACAAAGATCTGAAAGATCTTTGGCCTCTGAAAGATCATGTGACTTGTCCACGACCACGTAACGAGGAGGTGGTGGTTGGGGGCTCACATCTAGCCATGTCCGAGGCCAAGATCTGGGTTCTTGGCTCTGTCGCCTGCCACCTTTCAAAAGGTCCCTACCATCACCGAATCTCATTCCCTCCTGATGGGCGGAGCTACACGAGAAAGTGACATCCCAAGGTCGCTTCCAAGTTTCATTCTAGTCCTTCTTTTCCACCTCGCCCCTCATCAGACTGAGCCCCAGCACACCAGCAACCAACATTTTTAATTCTTTTCACTTGGGAAACCTTGCAGCTTTTCGGGTGGCTTCCCTAATCGTTACCTCATTTAATCCTCACATGACCCTGAGAGAGGACTCTGGAATCCCTGTAGGTAGCAGCCCATCTGTCCTGGGACAGACTTTCTGCTCAGGCCTCCACTTCCCTCTGCGCCAGGGCTCCAGGGTGCATGGGGGCTGGTAGGAAGAAAAGAGAAGCTGCCCAGAGAGTATCTGGATAGGGTCTGACCAATAGTTTCAGGCCTTTCACTGCCCGCTGGGTCCGTCTGCCCCACCAGACTCCAAAGGCCTCTTGCCAATAACCTCTCTACAGGGACCAAACGACTCTCCCTCTTGCTCTGGTGGTACATCGGGAGCCTCCCACTTCTTGCTTCCTTTTGAAAGTAACTGCAGGGTAATCTGTGGTCTGGCCAGGGGCACTGTCGAAAGACAGTCCAAGAAGCCCTGGAAAGAGATTTGTTTAGTAATAAGGAATGGCAAAGGCAAGTGTCAATTGAATTCCTTTTACCAGCAATTCCTTCCCTGTGTCAGGACAGACCAAGGCAACACAATGCAACACAATGCAACACAACGCAACGCAATGCAACACAATGCTACACAACGGAACAGAATGCAAAGACAACAAAAACCAGCTGGGAACGTTGGTATTAGGAACAAAGTTGTTTTAAAAGAAATGCCAAGGTAAGAGATTTTCTGCTGCAGGACTACCTTCTTTACCTTCTGAACTCCCTTATTCCCCCTGAACTCTACCTCTGATCCTGTCAGGCTGCCCTGGTTGGTTTGGGGTCTCCTCACCTCCCCGGTCTCTGCTTCTAGGCTTTCTGCACCCAGTGTTGCTGAGCCCCACCCCTGAGGGATCTTTCCAAAGGGCCTCTCTGGCCATCCGATCCCAACACTCATGTTTAAAGCGCCACCCTACTCCTTGCTGCCTTTGTGGGGGCTCCGAGGCTCCCTGTTGGCCTGTGGGCCAACAAAGGCCCGCAAAGCCCCCCTCTCCAGCCACGCTTCCTCACACGTCCCTCTGCAAGCCAGAAGTCTCAGTCCCTGTACATTGCCTTCCGCTTCCCACGCAGGACAGTTTCAGACCTCCCTGCTTCTCTTTGCCTGGAGAGCCGCCTCTTCCCATCAGCAGGCTAACCCCCGAGCATCTTACCAGGCAATGCTCAGGTGTTGCGGCCTCCAGGAAGCTATCCCTGTCCCCATGGCCTCCCCTCTCTGGAACATCTTCTGGGCACCCAAGGAACCCAAGCCTACTTCTACCACATTACACATAGTACCCGCTTGCCCACTGGCCTCGCTCTTGAGGACAGGAGCTCTTTACAGATAGAGAGCAAATGGTCTCATCGTTTGTGGTCCCCTTACTGGGCACATGGCCTCGCACATGGTGGCTCTGAATGCCTGCGGGGTAAGGATCGAAGGAACTCAGCGTCTACAGTCCTGTATGGGACTGAGTCCCATGAAATGAAGTTGATTTCTGAGAAGGAAAAGATACCAAGATAGTTCGAAACAGACCTGTGCACTCCCAGAATTCTTCCTGAAGCAGACGGTGTCACAGCAAGGCTACAATTATAGACGTGTGCACACACACGCACACACTGTTTAAAAAAACTCATAGAATGCACTTAACACTGACTTTTTTTTTTCCTTATCGGAAACCTGTTTACAATCTTGTCCACTGTCAGTCTTAAATGTCACTTTTTAGAGAGATGGCTGCTGCCAGGAGAGATTTATTTTCAAATTGAATCACAGCATGTTCATGCAGAGACGCGCCTCTTTTGAATTCTCCAAATTGGAGGGAATTCAGGGAAGAGAAAGCGAGGTTATTAGAATCTGCAGAGGCTGATTCAGGAGGCAAAATTATGAGGGTAAAATATGCATGGGTGATCTAACCAGCAGCTAGCAGTCGGTGGAGACGGAAAAGGCAGGACGGCAGCTGCCTAGAAACCCATGGGGGCAGTGAGGACGCACAGAGACAAAGTGGCAATGGGGAGGAACGGAGTGGGGAATGAGATGGTGGGGAGAAGTCTTAGTGACAGCCGGCAAGCACCCATCTGTGCCAGGTACCGTGCAAGATGGCTTCACTCATTCAGCCTTCGCCCACGAGATAGCGTTATCCCTACTAGAAAGGTGAAGACGCCTGACGGTCTAAGAGGTGAAGAAACCCGAAAAAACGGTAAGTCAGGTTCTACCAGCCGTGTTGCCACCAGCCGGTGACGAAGACAGGGTTTGCAGTAGGCATCACTGTCCCTGCTCTTTGCCATATGTGGGGTGATCATGGAAGGCCTCCTGGAGGAGGAACATGTGGATGGAATCTGATTCTCCTTCTTTGTCCCTGCTCAGGAAAGAACTGTAAGCTTTTAGGAAAGGGGGTCTGACCTTGGCAAAGCCTCATGAGTAAACCCCTACCCCAGGGTCCCTAGGTTTGGCACACACCTGTTCCCCCACGGCAGATCCTGGGCCCCTGCTGCAGCAGGCACTCCTGTGCCTACGAGCCCCACGAGCTTCGCCAGTCTGAGCCGGGCTACCTCCCCAAGAAACTGGAGCCAATGCTGCCAACCTCACGGGGGTTACTGTGGGGACCGGAAACACCAGTGTGTTGTAGGAACTCAGTACGTATGTTTTCTTTTTGAAAGCAAAGCATCACACACGCTGTAGATCATTCCCTTGGCCAAAGGTATACTCTTCCCTCAGGCTCCAAGCCTCAGCAACCCCTTCCCACGGGGTGCCCAGGTGGCTCAGGGGGTTAAGCCTCTGCCTTCGGCTCAGGTCATGATCTCAGGATCCTGGGATCGAGTCCTGCATTGGGCTCTCTGCTCAGCAGGAAGCCTGCTTCCTCCCCTCTCTCTGCCTGCCTCTCTGCCTACTTATGATGCCTGTCTCTGTGTCAAATAAATAAATACAATCTTAAAAAAAAAAAAAATCCCTGCCTTTGACTCATTAGTTCAGCCAGTAGTGGCTGGGGCCCTGCTAGGCCATCACAGCAGCTACAAGAGGGGAGCTGAGCAACCTGACACTCTGTCCCACCTGGGATCATGGCTTTAAAGCAGTTCCTGCTGCTGGCAGGGCATCTAACAGGGTGCTGAGGTCTGGTCTGGCCAGGAGGCAGTAGGAAGTACTCCAGGAAGTGACAGGCATGCTGACGGAGGAAGGGAAGCAGGCCTCTCCCAGCCTGGGGCTGGGGAGAGGGGATGGGGGAGTGCAAAGGGAACCCAGAGAAGGCCAAACCGGCTTGGGTATAGAGGGCGATGGGGCAAGGGTGTGAGTCAAGCAAGCGTGGGGAGGAAGACTGGGCCCAGATCTTGCAGGTCCTTTTAGGCCAAGATGTTTTAAAGCAACGGGTAAGCCCCAAAGCTTGGGGGGCAAAGGGGAAAGGGGAGGTATTTGCGCTTTGGATAGTTCTGGCCTCCAGAATATGTCTGCCAAGGAGGCACAGAGGGAGCAGCCCCCCCCCACCCCGCCCCCCAAGCCAAGGAGTTGCCAGGAGAATGCAGGTGAGAGATGATGGAAGCGAGGGGGCAGGAATGGAAAGGGAGGGACTCAAGAGCTATTTTAGGAGGGAAGAGTAGATACGGACTGTCATGGCCTAGATCTGACAGATGACCACCCCCCTACCAAGCAGAGCATCCCCCCTGCCCCCCCGCCCCGGGCAACCTCCAAGAACCCAGGAAACTAGTTCCAGGCAAAATAAACCATGTGTCTTGCACGCTTGCCTCTGTGTGTGGGCCATCTCTGTCTGAAAAGCACAGGATTCTCGGTCCAGTCAGTCAGGCTTGGGGGTGCTGCGGGTTCCCCAGACCTTGGCTGACCCAACACCTGGATACTCAGTTTGCCAGAGTCTGTCCTGCATTCCATCTGTCATGAAGGACATGCCCTGTGCTGACGCGTGTCACATTCTGGATGGCTGAGGGAGTGTGTTCTGGGGTGGCTCAGGCTCTGGGAGTGGGACGGGCTGGGCTGGGCAAGCCTCCCGCTCACTCTCTCCATGGGAGTATGGGAGTTTTTAGCTACCCTAGCCTCAGTCATTTGCAAAATGGGGATAATACAAGTTACCGCACAGAGTTGTCGTGAGGGACAGATTTTATATAAAGTACCGACAGTATAGAGGCTCAGTGGTTGGGAGCTGTTACTACTGTCCCTGAGACATGGCTTTTTTTTTTTTTTTTAAATGCATTCTCTCTCCTAGAACTACATAGCAAGCTGGTTAGTGTCTCCTAGTAAAAGTGGCCATTGAATGTAAGCTGTTAAATGTTATACGTCTTCATTTTCAAGTTCATCTAAATTGGTCAGAGTGACGTGGTTCTGTTGCGTTGGCTGCTCTGGTTTTTGGGAAGCTTGTGTGCCTGTCCTGAAGTTTCTTATTCAGTATCCAAGGAGCCCACGCCAGGAGACTCTGTGCTCCCAGCCACTTAGTAAGCCTCCATCTAGTAGTACACACAGCGAAGGCAGAGTTTGGGCTCTGCAGACAGATGGATCCGGGTTCAAATCCCACCCCCACCACCTGGGGTTGGGGAGCCTAGAACATCTCTCTCATGTGGAGGCAAGGGCTACAGTGAGGACTTGAACCTCAAATCCCGGAGTCATCTGATCCATTCGAGTGTGGATGGAGAGATCCACCCAGACATTCCTCCAGCCAGCCCTGTGGTACTGTCCCTCTGCTGCCTGAAATCTTGCAGTGGTTTTCCTGCCTTCATGGTCGGGGGAGGGGGGGGGTCCTCTATTCAACCCTGACCAAGAACCTTCTTTAAATCTGTGCTAGGGACTGGGGGAGGGTACAAAGCAGGGATGGGACACAGTACCGGGGAGGAAGTGCAAAAGTCTTCACCCTGCATTTCAGGGCCTCCTGCTCTGGTCCCCATCTACCCTTCTTGCGCCACTGCCCCTCAGCTGCCCGGCTCCTTGACTCAAGCCGTACAGAGGACTTGCAGGTCTGTGAATGCACAGGGCACGCTCTCACTTCTGAGTCTGGCTCCGGTTCTTTCTGCTTGGGCGGTCCTTGCTCACGACATCCGTCCACCCGTCCGTCCGCCTGCCTGTGACTCCTGCTCACTCCTGGCCTCAGGGCATGAGCTCCCCTCCACCTGGCCCTCACTGCATGGTATGGGAGGAAAGGGAAGCCCCGGGCAAGAGTGGGGAGTACACTGGTCATGGGGCCAGAAGACCTGTTTCCACTCAGTTCCATACTCCTCCCACCTCCGGCACCTGGGGCAGGTGACATCACCTCTCTGCCCCCAGCCTCCTCTTCTAGAACACAGAGGTACTAACGTCTGCCGTCTGCCGCCAAGTTTTATTTTGGGGATTACAGGAGACCCACGGCAGTGGTGTGTGGGGGGTGGCGTTGGTAAATGGCAGCCACCATAACGGTCTACGTGTCTATGTAGTTTCTCGCCCATCACTCTAACTAGACTCGGAGGTTCCTGAGGGCGACAGCTGTGGCTCTGCCACCTCACGATGACCCCCGTGAGCCGTGCAGCCCGGCGTGCTTGAAATGAGCAGGTGTGAAGTCTTGGGGAAACGCGTCTTTTTAAATCAAAAGCCTTTCTGGTGCTGAAAGAGTTAACATGTGCTCGTGCTTATAAACAAGCCCCATTTCAGCTCAGCACTATCACTGGGTGTGAGTCACAAGGCTTAGCAGGTGTGGGCAATAATTAAAGGCTTCAGCAATCTACCTGGGCAAGGTATTTTTGCCTCTTATTCCAAAGAGGAAACTCTCTCTATGGAGAGCAGAGGAGCTCATTAATGAGACTAATTAGGTGTAAAGGGGGTAGAGGCCGGCATCAGCTGCAGCTTGGTGGAGCTAATCATTAAGCTCTGTAATCTCCACTGAACACAAGCAGACCAGGCTCAGGGGCTGTGAGCAGGGCTCCCACACCTGAGTACCTGACCACAGGCTTTGGAGAGGCTGAAGGGCCTTACCTCTCCCCCTGCCATGTTCTGCCAGGAGATAACACACACACACAGCGTGGGGTCAGCTTCCAGGGAAAGGAGCCAGACCATCCACGAAGATGCTTTCCTCTCAGTGTTCACTCATCTTTGAGGAGCATGGACTGAGAAGCTGTGCGCTGCGTTTTACAACAAGCTTTCCTGGCCGTGAGGAATGGATCAAAGAAACTCCTTCTGGCCTCCACATGTGGAAGACAAAACTCTCATGCCTACATTTCCAGATTTTCTAGCCACCACTAATCTTTATCTAGCACCGGGTGGATTTTTCTTTCTGGACCCATCTTCTCCTTGGCCCGTGAGCCCAGTGACCTTCGGACGGGGGGATGGTTCCCCCGGGACCTTCCGTGGGAGGCAGCCCGAGGTTTCAGCCACACACTGAGTGCATGGAGGGCGGTGGGAAGAGAAGGGAGGGACGGATTTGGGCACTGCCACTTCTCTCGGCTCTGTGGCTTTGGTCAAGTCACAGCTGAGCCCTAATTTCCTCATCTGTAAAACGAGCATAATGAAATCATGGGCTCAAGAGCATTAAAAAAAAAAACCCATTTGTAAAGTAGTTCACTTCTAATCCTCATAGGGTTTAAATTTCAGTGAAAGGAGAGAGGGGTGGATCATCGGGGAAGGGGAAAAATAATCCCAGGACAGCCCCCACCCTGGGCTTGAGTTAGCCAAAGGGCAAGGCCTCCTTGGGCAAGGCCACTGGAGCAAAGACTTGCACCTGGAAAACTGGGCTCTTGGATGCTGGGGCTGGGGAGTGTCTGCACTGTTTACAGAGCTCACTTGCAGTGGCTTTGGGCCCTGCCACCAACCCGCCCAGGAGGCTTTCCATCTCAGCAACGTGCCCTCAGAGACTTCTGGGAGGCAGGGAAGGAAGCATCTTGGCAACTTGTCTCCCCCATGAGACCCACTCGGCACAGCACACCCCTCTGATCTGCCATCCCTGCAGCCACGGCCAAGGAGCTCTCAGAAAGTTACTGCAGCTGAACCACGTGTGTCCAGCTAGCCAAGCCCGAGGGTCGGTTCGCTGGTGATGTCCTCCTGTCCCTGCAGCCTCAGCCTCAGCTCCAACATGAACATGGTGGTAAAGCCCTCCCCGACAGCCTCCTCCATCCCCCAATCTTCTGTAGTCCCCCCACCCCACCACTGACCCACTGACCTGGGATTACTTGTCCCCCACGTTTGTCTCTTTTACTTGAACTTGAATGCAAAGTAGCAACATTCCCTTTTCCCACTGGGGCTCATCTTGCTAACCTGCTCCCAGCCAATCGCTATGCCTGGGACCCTGGCCTGACCAACCAGAGGACCCCATCCTCTGGTCACAGTGATTGGTTCAGGGGGGCCGAGATGTGGCCATGCTAGGCCAAGCGGTCTCCTGCGAATGTACTTCAAGCTCTAAGGACCGCACAGACCCTCTTTATGCCTCTGTCACAAAGCAAGAGAACGTTTGAAAGTAGTAACTGGCAGGCAAAGAAAAACCAAACCGGTTATCGTCACTTGAGCTCCTGAATCCGGTCCTGCCTGGAGCAGGAGAAGCACTGGATTCCTCAGTTACATAAGCCAAGAATGTCTCCCTCCTGCCTTTGCTGCCCAAGGTAGGTTAGGCCACTACCATCTGCGACCCAGAGAGGCCAAGCCAGGGTTTAACCAAGTCTAGGGCCACTTCAGTCAGCCACGGGTCTGCTGTTTTTTTGTTTGTTTTTTTCTTTTTCTCCCCAAATATTATCGCAGCTACTGTCCTAACTCGAAGAGCCTCCATCTTATTTCTCCCCTTCCCATGTTTAAGTTATGAAGCCAAAGTCAGAGTTCTTGAACAAAGACATGGCAGGACCCAAGGATGCTTTCGGATCAATGTCTGTGGCCCCCAAATGACTCTCCTGATGCACTTGTTCTGTGGACACTTTCTGGACCTCATTCTCCTGTTAATTTCTCAAAGTTGTTTTTTTTTTTTTTTTTTTTTTTTTTCCTCTGAGCTCACTAGAATGTTCTCTACCATTTTCTTGGTCTGAACAACAAAAATCACAAAAACATAAATATATACAATGTCCTATAAAATCAAAAGCTTTAAAATAATTGGAATGGGGGGTAAAGGGGAACCAAAGACCTGCCCCAGTGGATAGTATGAAGTTCCCTGAAAGGGGATGCTGGTATGTCTGCAAGCTTTACGTTTTAATGGATGGATTGCAACCCCTTTTAACAGATGAAGACACTGAGACTCGAAGAGGGTTAAAGAAGTTGTTTTTCTTTTCTTTTTTTAAGTTTTTATTTATTTGAGAAGAGCGAGAGTGAGCGCACACATGCATAGAGGGGGAGAAAGGGCAAGCCAAGTGCAGAGCCCCATGTGGGGCTTGATCCCAGGACCCTGATATCATAACCTGAGCCCAAACCAAGAGACGGATGCTCAACCGACTGAGACACCCAGGTGCCCCTAAATCAGTTGCTTTCTATGACACTACTTGGCAAATGTGTCCTCCTCCCCCATCAAGGCCCAGTTCCAGTGTTGTCTCCCATGTGAACTAAAGCCTCCATCTGGCAGTTAGCACAGGCTGTCCCTCCTGCTGGCTACAGGTGGGCCTCTACCATTAGACAAGATCTCAAGGGAGAGCCTGGTTTTCATTCATCTCTACATTCTACCCAGCAGCACAGGGCTTGGCCCAGGGCAGGGCTGCAATGAATGTTTGCTGGGGGAGATGAATGGATGATGGAGTCGTGGTCTGAACCCTGCTTGTTCAACTGGAAGCTGGCTAGAGCTTCCCCTCCCCCAGCTGCCTCCGTGACTGCCAGCACCTCCAAGTCTCCTGCTTGTTCTCCCTGGAGGGAGTCAGGCTGGGTAGTAGAAGTGGTTACAAGACCAGAGGGAGCACGGACAATGGTAATAAATATGTAAAACCCAGAATTCATTACATCCAGCTAATTCTAAATGCAAAGGACATCACATCCTGTGAGACAGACCCCAACGAAGGAGTCTGGTTTGCAGCAGTTTGAAGAGTGGACCAGAATTGTTTGGTCCAACTCCAGAAATCACTCTCCTCTTAATGGGCAAGATATCCATAAGGCTCTCCATCCCCTACTGATTTTGTGGCCAAGGAATGGTCCCCACCCTGCTGCAGTTTCTGTTCTGTAAGAGACCCTCCCTGTGGTCCCTGAGAGGCCTTGCCACCCAGTGGTGCTGGGCTAGTGACTCTCTTGGCAGGAAACAAAATCTGTAAAGCAGAGGACGTAGTTCTCTTAAAGAGGCACTTACACAAGATGTTAACGTTACACAAAGTAAGCTCTTGTCCTTTTGGGCGGCGGGGGATGTGTCACAAACTAGAAATAACGTGAGTATCCCTCATACAGTGCACTTGAAACCAGGCACCTTCGTGTGGTGCCTGCTGCCTTCTATCAGCCCCAAAGAAAGGGAGAAAGGGCCTGCTGAGCCACCCAGGAAAAACAGCTCATGCTTACAATTGGGCCAGGCAGGAGGTCTGCAAATGCTCCCCTCTGGCCTCCCACACTCCCACACTCCCTACAGTGAAGGCTTCAAAGGTAGAAAGGGGAAAAAGATTTTCCCTCTGCCCTATGCCAGCTGAGAGAATATCTTTCTGTTCCCTCCGTCACACACACACACACACACACACACACACACTCTCTCTCTCTCTCTCTGCACACGCACAGCTGCAGAAGAGAAGCAAAACTACACACCTAGCTAGAAAGGAGGGGACTGGGTTTGAGGCCACAGATGAAGGTCATACCAAAAGCATGGATCTAAAGTCAGAGGTCCAATTCCTAGTTCTGGAAATTACAAGGACTAAAGGTGATTACGAGTGTGGGTCGAAGTGCACAACCAGCACAGCAGGGGGTACACAGAGCAGCTGCTCCATGTACGAATCCCAGACTCGCTAAATCATGTTAACTGAGTCTTCACCAACTATAGGAAAGACGTGAGGGGGCTGGACAAGGCCCCGTTCCTCTTCAGCTAAGTCCCAAGACATCTTCCCTTTGACTCTGCCTTAGCGGCATCAACTCCAAATAGAGTTCTCCATCTGTCTGTGGCACTGAAGGCCCCAGTTAAATCACGTTTGTTTGTTTTTTTTAACACAAAGGTGAAGTTCAGACCTTACCAGTCATTAACCCTAAGTGAAAATGAGTCCGTCCATTTGGTGTCTAAAATCAAAAGTCACGCCGTATTTTTGTTTGTTTGGGTGGTAAGTCAGCTTGGGGGTCAGACTGGATAGGAGAAGAGGAGGCTGCTTTGGATATAATGCAGGTTGTTGTTAGACATCTAGAAAAACTCAGTCTCCATGTGGGCAAAATGGAAGAACATGGGCTGAACAGCCACTGCTGAATAATGGGTTTGTAATAATGGGTGTTAAAACTGCTGGCCAGTGTGCTTGGTGTGCAGTAGAACTCTCTACTTTGTTCTGAGCTCAACCAACATCATTGACAGCGACTTAGATAGAAACATAGAAAATGCTCATCAGATCTGTAAAGGAGCTGGTGACAGCAAGGATTAAAAAAAAAATTCCCAGGAGACTGGAACAACGGGCTGAAACTAACAAGTTGAGATGTATTTGGGACAAATGTAAATGCCTACACTTAGGTTCAAAAAAATCAACTCTAGATGTACTAGTCAAGGCTGACCTGTTTTAAAAGCCATTTATGGTAGGTGTAAAAGAGGCAAAATTTGATGTTCAGTACATGGTCAGCAATGGCCGCGAGTGTGATACGGTTCAAAAAAAAGAATAATGCAGGGGTGCCTGGGTGGCTCAGTCGTTAAGCATCTGCCTTAGGCTCAGATCATGATCCCAGGATCCTGGGATCAAGCCCCACATTGGGTTCTCTGCTCAGCGGGAAGCCTGCTTCTCCCTCTCCAACTCCCCCTGCTTGGGTCTCTCTCCCTGTCAAATAAATAAATTAAAAAAAAATCTTAAAAGACAAAAAGAATAATGCAACCCGCTAGATTCACGTAAGTAGAAAATCGCAAGCTGCATTCAAATGCGGCAGAGTCTAAAACGGAACAATAACGTGGGCTCAGATGTAATTTTATGCTAGTAGCACATTTGAAAAGAAACAAGTATGGCAAATTCTAATGGATTATATTTTACCCAATGTACACAAAAATTACAATTTTAACCTGTAATCTATACAGGAAATTATTAATGAGTTTAACATTCTTTCATTCATACTCTGCCTTAGCGGCATCAACTCCAGACAGAGACTCTGTCTTAGACTATCTTAGACCGTCTTAGAAATCTGGTGTATGTTTTACCCTTGTAGCTCCTCTCCACCTGGGCTCACCACATTTCAAGTGCTCAGTGGCCACTGTGTTGGACACTGTATGGCTACTGTCAAGGTTGGGGGAAGGGGGAAGGACAGGTCCTCTAAGTTCTGTTCTCATCTGATCACATACGGAATATCTGGTGTTTGAGACTTTTTAAAAAAAAGATTTTATTTATTTATTTGACAGAGGGAGAGATCACAAGTAGGCAGAGAGGCAGGCAGAGAGAGAGGGAGAAGCAGGCTCCCTGCTGAGCAGAGAGCCCGATGAGGGGCTCGATCCCAGGACCTTGAGATCATGACCTGAGCTGAAGGCAGAGGATTAACCCACTGAGCCACTTGGCACCCCGTGGTGTTTGAGACGTTTGAGGATGGACGGTGACAAACTGTGGCCCTCCAAAGGCTAGCTGAAGGACTGGCATGAGAAGGCTCAGGGCAAGAGGACTGTGTTCTTCTAGTATCGGGAGAAAAGTCATACTAGTGCTATGGGACTACCCAGTATAAAACTTAGGGCTAGGGGATGAAAACTGTGGTAAGGTTTTGGCTCTTGAAGAGGGAATTTCCCCGACATCAGAGGTGTGGAAGCAGAAGCCAGCTGGCGCCAAAGAGGATACATGCATCGAAGTTCCCTATCAACTCTGCGCTTCGGGTTTGGAGACTAAACAGGACCACGAAGTAAGAGGACCGCCCAGCTGACACACCAGAATGCACACATACATCCAAAGGTGTTCTCTCCTTTAAGTAGTCTTCTTGGGAGGGGACAGGCCTCTTTTGGCCAACCCTCACAGGCTGCCTGAGTAATTCTGGTTGTGAGAAACGGGGATTGTAGGGTGTGGCTTTGTGCAGTTCTAGTGCTCACGAGCTTGTGAGTGTGTGTCTGCAGAGAATGTTCCTTGAGTAACATCAACTTGCTGGCTCTCAGCTGACTAGAGTGAGCAGGGAGTACTGTAAGAAAGGTCTTTGAGGCCTCCCCACTTAAGACTCTGTGAGTGCTCCTCTTGCCGTCTCATGGAAAAAGAACACTTCCACTAGCCCTTACGGATTTCAAGGCTAGGGGCGCCTGGGTGGCCCAGTAGCTTAAGCATCCCCCTCTTGGTTTTAGCTCAGGTCATCTCATGCTCATGAGCTCCAGCCCTGCGGTGGGCTCTGCACTCAACATGGAGTCTGCCTAAGATTCTTTCTCCCTTGAGGTGCCTGGGTGGCTCAGTGGGTTGAGCTTCTGCCTTCGGCTCAGGTCATGATCCCGACATCCTGGGATCAAGCCCCGCATTGGGCTCTCTGCTCAGTGGGGAGCCTGTTTCTCCCTCTCCCTCTGTTTGACATTCTGCCTGCTTGTGCTCCCTCTCTGTCAAATAAATAATAAATGAGTGAATGAATGAGTGAATAAATAAATAAATTAATCTTTAAAAAAAAACCCCAAAACCTGTTCTTCCAAAGGGTACATCATTTAAAACGAATTTCAAGGATAGTAGGGCCTCGGGCCCATCAAAGATCCTGGGAAGCCCAGAGCCCTGGTTTGAATGTCTCACTATCCACTGGTCATCTCTGCCTGAATGTGCCACAAACACCTCAACAGTAACCTGTTCCAGACTCAGCTCCTTATCTCCTGCCCCATCTCAACCTGTTCCTCTGTGACCCCAGATTTGGGGGCGCTCCCTGTTGAGCCAGTGGCTTTCTCTGACCTCGGTACTGGAGCTCACAACCTAGTGGGTTGTGAGCTTTTTATAATAAATAATAATAAATAATAAAATAATATAAATAAAATAATAAATAATAAAACCTTTTTATTACGAAAGTAATAAAAAGAAAACTGGCAGAAAGAGAGGGCTTTCATGGAGCTCCTCTGGAGTAGCAGAGGAAGACGGAGACAAATCTCACTTGGGGGAGCCTGGAAAGCCTCCTGGGGAAGGACTTCCTTTCCTTTCCCGGGTGTTCATAGGTTTTGCTGTGTGCCAGGCTCTGTGCAGGGCATCAGAAGCCATCAAGGACTCACTCAGATGTGGCTCCTGTCACCGAGGGGCTGGCAGCCTCCCAGGAGAGACTGGCCCATGAATAAGGGCACAGAAAGGCTTCAGTGTTAGGTAGAGGCTTGCCTGGGTATAAAGGAGGCCAGAAAGAAGGTGTTGATCCCACCTGGGCTACCAGGAAAAGTGTCACAGAGGAGCACAGGGAGCTGGCACTTGTATTGAGCTTTGAGAGACTCATTCGGCAGATCCCAGAGGGCGTCTCGGGCAGAGAGATGAGCAGGCACACTGAGCAGAAGAGCTGGGCCCTTGGGAACAGGTGTCTCCACAAGGGGACTGAGGGTGATAAGAGTCTGTGAAGTGAAAAGAGATGCCTGACCAGATCGTGAAGCTCTTGAACACCTGGCCAAGAAGTGGAGACGCTGTCCTGTATGGACGAGGGGACACAGGAGGGTTTTAAGATCACGTCTGTCAGGAGTGAGTGCACACTTTTTTATTTTAAGAATCTTTTTTTTTTTTTTTTCCTGTCCTGCCTTCATTTTAGTAAAAATGAGGCATTATGGAGCTGGCAAATCATCTCTGCATCCCAAAGACAGTGCGACATGTGATAATGACTGCGAGGCGCGGCTAAGCCTGTTAGCAAGAATGACCAGGGAGTGAGAGGCAGGAGTGACGCATAACCCTCCGCCATCGTCTCTTTGTCGGAGGATCATTAGGAAGGAAACCATTAGAAAAATGCCAGCCAGGTAATAGGAGGGAAACAGGTCTTGGCAGGGCTGTGTTTCTCACGGAGAAATTAGCAAATACAATTCAGAGAAGAAAGCGGGGGGCTTCTGCGCTCACCCGGTGAGGCTTCTGGGGAATAATGGCACATGTGGCTCCCACCTGAGGAACCCCTGACGAGGCAGCAAACTCGGCCAACATTCTGTGACAGGCTTTGGGAGAGCAGAGCATCCTGCCCAGGCAGGGCCAGGATCCCCAGGCCCATCCCCAGAGCTGGCCCCGAGCCCCTGGGCCACACCCCCACCTGCCAGCATGATGAAAGGCACAGCCCTGCCCTCAGGAAGCTCACGCTCCTGGAGGGAGAGGGGGCAAGGCTGGCCTCCTCATCCCTGCATCCATTCCCTATGACTCTACTTAAACCAGGTTCCTCTCGTCCTAGCGATCATTCAGGATATCAGGAGTAGAAGACAAGAGGGGACTCACTGGTCAAAATGAAAACCGAGGGCTGGAACCCTGATCCTGAGTTCAAGATATTTCCATAGCCTCTGGGGAGCAATGGCATTGGCTCAATGCTAAAGAACACAGCCTCCAGAGTGCACCTAGGAATTCTATTCCAGATGGGTCCTAGATGGATCATTAAGCCAGCTCCTCCCTGTTAAGGACGCACAGTCCAATCGCTCCATTTCCTAGCCGCTGCACAGAGGCCGAATTCCCCTCCTGACTTTGCAGCAAACTCCTACTCCTCTTTTAAGATCAGCTTCATACACTACCTTCTCTTCTGAGAAGGCTTCAGGCTTCCCTTCTCTATACTTCTCTTAGACTTCCATCTGTTCCAACCCAGCACTGCCTCGTTCATTTTTTAAAGAAGTTTAGTTTTATTTAAATTCGGTTAATTAACATACAGTGCACTGTTAGTTTCAGAGGCAGAGGGCAGTGATTCATCAGCTGTGTGTTGCACCCTGTGCTCATTACATCACGTGCCCTCCTTAATGCCGGCCACCCAGTTCCCCCATCCCCCTACCTACTGCCCCTCCAGCAACCCTGTCTGTTTCCTATAGTTAAGAAGAATCTCTTGTGGTTTGTCTTCTTGATTTCTTCTTATTTTATTTTTCCTTCCCTTCCCCTGTGATCCTCTGTTTGGTTTCTTAAAAATTCCACATATGAGTGAAATCATATGATCATTATCTTTCTCTGGTTGACTTATTTAGATTAGCATAATACCCTCTAGTTCCATCCATGTGGTTGCAAATGCATTTTTTTTAAAGGTCTGTCTCTCACAGGCCTTGAGGAGCTCCAGAACAAGGGGTTACACCTTATTCATATCTCTTTTTTAAAGGATTTGTTTATTTGAGAGAGAGAGAGAGAGAGCATATGCACGAGATGGGGAACGGGCAGAGGGAGAGAGAATCTAGAGCAGACTCCCCGCTGAACAAAGACCAGACATGGGGCTCAATCCCATGACCTGAGCTGAAATCAAGAGTCGGACGCTCAACCGACTGAGCCATCCAGGTGCCCTACTTTATTCATCTTTTCATCATGTTACCGGCAGTGCTAGACACACAATGGGAGTCAGATGAATGCTTCCTGAATGCATGGTCTTCCTAAAACGGTGCGGGGGGGGGGGTGTTCTGGGAGCTCGAAATAGCTCCAGGATGATGTACTTTCATTAATACCCTACACCTATTCCCTCCATGGGTAGACACTCAAATGGCCCATATGGCTCAGTTACAACACCACAAGATGAAGGCCACCTTTTCTCTTCAAAGGAAAAATGTAATAAACCATGGATGTTCCAAATTGCCTCTTTCCCCAGTATGAAAGATCTCTTGGGGTAGGGTAGGTGGGAAGGAGGCAAAATAATCAGGACTTAGTGGTCAGAGACCATGACACTTCCTGAAAGAACCCCCCAGATCAATAAAGGGCAAGTGATCTCCAATTCCTTTAGCAGGACCCCACCTATCGGTTAGAATTTTGGCTTCTTTCAAAGATAAGAAAGAGTCTTGTCCATCTCTTTCTTCCTAACATCCCTCTCTGAGTGATCTTCACGGCCCACGACAAGTATGGAAAGTAACTCTGAGTGTTTTAAAGCACTATTTTTCTATTGTTTTAATGGCCCCAATAAGGGCACCATTGTTCCTTAGCGGTATATGCGCTTCATTCTAGTAATTAGCTGTCAGAGAGGACCCGACAGCAGCCTAATGTTGTCCGCTCAAATCATATTAATGAAATGCAATCCACTCAAATGTCCTGAATGCATATCTGTAATTGCATTAAGCGGAGAGACTGGGGACATCAGGATCAAACTTCAGTCTCTGAACACAGCGTTACGATCAAGCACATTAATCCATTATTTCTTCAGAATCTGACAGCCAATTAATATACCAGGCCTTCATACACCAGGCAAAGGATTGATGTCCCTGTCATGATTTTGTTTTTAAAAAAACCATTAAAATGACTGTTTGTACTCAGGGATGTCAAAGTAAATGCTGGGTGTAATGTTTCTAATCAAAATCAATTGTTCAAAGGTGGAAAGGTAAGAAAGAAACTTTAGAGGAGCACTGTCATCTCTCCCAAAAAAGGAAATTCAAAGACCTGAAAGCCTCGCTGCTTTCCCTGGTGCTTTCAACAAAAAAGTAGCTAAAATTAAGTACTAGACAGAGTTCAAAAAACTCAGCTTCATCAAGCGATTTTTGAATAGGACATATTTGGTAGGGTTCTTTTTTATTTTTAACACAAACAGGTCTTCATTTTAAGGATTTCACCAGTATTTACAACTAAGCACATAAACACACAGAGCAAGACGGCCGGGTTCTGAGTCTTCCTGCCTCACGCCACAGAACACACTTCGGGAATGACCCAAACTGCCTCACACAAATCAGAACTTCTGGACCACGAAGGCAAGGAAACGAGGACAAATTCCTCTTCAAGACTGCAGAATTGCACAAATATTTTACGAATCAGACCCATCTGGAAGAGTGTGGAGGTCAGCGCTGTCTTCAGGACCATGACAAAATTTAATCAGAAGCACCTATTAGAGAGCACTGTTACTCCTGCACTGGGGCTCGGAGATAGAAAACCGCAGCCTCCGCGTTGCTGGTGTTCCCGGCAGGAGCTGTTCTCATGGGGCTGTGCTGAAATCAAACTCATTTTGGGTTGAGGACCAGAGTGTGCCTTCCTTGGTTTCCCGGGATCTGGACCCTGTTTGCTCGTCCCATGCAGTCTCCCACCACTCCCCTACCTCTTCTCGTACGTGCTAGCTACATGGCCACCAGGACAGAGCTCCTCCACGACAGATCCCCTTACCAATTTTCCTGGGGTGACAACATTCAACACTGAGCCCCCGCATGCCTGTCTCAGGCTGGATTTGGCAGGCTCTCCGTGGGACTCCATGGCTCCTGTGCCCCCCTTTATCGCAGGACCTACCCATACCGCTTTGGAAGCATCTGTTCCCCTGGCTGACTTTCTTCGCTTAACCATGTGCAGCCAGAGCCGAGGCTCTTGATGGGAACCTTGTTTCTTGTTTCTCTAGAAGAGGGCCTAGGAGTATTACTCCCATTGTCGAGACTGAGCATGCTAAATCCAGCTTCTGTGGCTAGCCATATAAACCCTGGGCTGTTGTGAGATTTCCATAGACCCATCTCCCTCCATCTAAAAAAACACAACTCCAGTCACTCAAGTTACATCCAAACCTTGGGAAACGGGACACTCATTTGACAAGCAGAACCACAAAAGTGGCAGCTGTCTCCTCAAGCCAGACCCCACGCAAGGAGAGGATAGTTTGTAATCACTGTGCAAAGATGCCCGAAGAGTAGACATGGGCACGTTTGGGCTCTGAAGAGAGATGTGTGCAATTTTAGGGTTCATGGAAGAAAGACACTTCCGGTAGAAGAATTTACAAGCTGACAACTATGAGATGGTTGAAACAGGTAAAGCCTTGGCTGAAATAACTGCTAGGGAATTCTGATTATAAAGAAGAGACCTAGCACATCACGGAAGATTGGGGAAAGACGAAGGGACGCTTGACATTCACAGAGTCCTTACTCTGGGCACTTGGCACATACTAGCTTTACACATATTTCTCACTTGCCTCGCCATGACCATTCCTGGGAGGTAGGAATTAGTATCCCTGTTTTACTGAAGGGGCTCAGGAAGGAAGGCAACCGGTGTAAGCAGCAGTGCGCTGGTCAAGAGCCGAGCTTGCCCGAGATCACTGGTGTGCTGGGCAGAAGCAGGGCTGGGATTGGAAACTCAGATCTTTCTTGTTCTAAAGCCTATCCTTTCTCTGTATACCATACTTTACAGAGGTCAAAAATTTTCTCTTATGAAAGCAACAACACTATCCCCAAAATCCCAGTGCTTGGAAGAAAGTGCACAGTAGAGATGTGCGCATGGGTGTAATAGAGGCGACCGGAGCTTTGGGGCCCAGGAGGCTGGTGTTCAGCTCGTGGCTCAGTCACGAACTAGTTGCCTGGCTTTCGGTAAATGACTAGGTGCTTTCAACACTTGGTCTTCTCATCTGAATTATGGGCATAAAACCACATACCAGGAAGGTGTGTGGGGAGGGGCTGAAGCACTGTAATCTGGTGTCTGGTACAAGGCAATGGAGGTTTACTGCCCTCACAAACGCACTGGGCAGTGTTCTCAGCTCTTTACAAGTAATGACTCAATTAAAGGTCACAACAACCCCAAGAGAGAGAGAGCCTATTCATGATGCACATCTTATAGATGAAGAGACAATGTGGAGAGAAACTGAGCACTTGCCAAGGACACTCGGGACTGGTGTGGGGACCCTACAGTTTGCCTCCAGAGGCCCCATGTGCTTCCCTACCGCCTCTTCCTGTTCACAAGTTCACGGCAATGGTGGTAATTCCATTTTCAAGGGTCGGCTCAGCATCTCTTCAGGAAAGTGCTGCTAAAGGAAATCTGTCCCCTGGCTCAGCTGGCTGCTCCCAGAGCTCCTCCTGCCCATGTCAGGCACCTCTGACTTCTCATCTGTGTGCACTTGGTGAACAGGACCTGTGTCCTCTCTCTTCGTACCCGCAGAGCCCACGACAGGACAAGTATCCTGCCACTGACAAATGAATCCGTGAGCAAGAAGGCATGTGATTCCTTCACAACTGGGCTCATTCTAGCCAGTCAGCCTACATGGGGTGAGGTGGGCAGGCAGGTTTAATTAAAAAAGCTGAAAGTCTAATAATTTACTTATTTTTTCCCCCAGGTTTCATCATTTGAATGATTTTAAATGAAGTGTGTCACCCGGATACACCATGCTAAGTAAACAAACATTTTTAATGCTGCTCAAAGACAGACGTAAAAGGCCTCCATGGGTCACCACATCTCAGGATTCCAATCACGTCAGCTAGGTAGACAGGGTGGGATTAGATTTTTCTTAAAAGCAAATCAAGGCAACAAGGTTCTATATGTTCAAGTTCTATATGAATTCTGCTACTGTTGTTAAGTGGATCATCAACATTCAATCCAAGGGAGAAAAATAAGCTCAGATATTTCCCCCTTCGCTGTTTGGCAAACTCCTATGTATCCTTTAAAACCCACTGCAGACACACGTCCTGGGAAGCGTGCACTAATTTCTCAAATAGAGTTACTTCCCCTTCTTCTGGGTTACTTCCATAGGCTTCTATAATTGCACTTAACAACGCTGCACGAAGAGCTCTCCATACGCGTATTCCACTGGCCAGTGAGCGCGAAGACAGTGTTCTGCTCAGGCCCGAATCTCCAGCTCTGAGCCCAGTGAAAGGACTAGAGTAGGGGCTTGAGGGCACATGACACATTTCCTGCAGTAACTTCTTCACTCAAACCTGAGTTTTGCATGCCCAACATCAAGGCAAGGATTGAACCACTGGGCTCAACTCAGCCCAGAGCTGGAGTATCTTTGCACCAAAAATAAAGTCCACGGATTTCCTAGTATTTCTACAGAGAAACATTTCTGAGCAATTTCTTGAACAATCGCCTCAGAATTATTTAGTGGGAAGAGTGAGCAGCCAGACTAAAGTGCAATTCCTAGCTTTACCGTGTCCAGCTCTGACTTTGGCTACTTAACAAAGCCTTAGTTTGCCCATGGGTGAGGCAGGGGTAACACTGCTTACCTTACAGGGCTGCAGGGCAGAGTATGTTAAAGGACGTACAGTGCTTTGCATGAGGCCCGGCAGATGGTCAGCGTTTTTACAGGGAAGCTCTCTGGCGCAGGCAGGACAGCCCGGGGGTGAGGCCAGGGGCTCAGGAGTCAGTCAGGTAGGTGTGAGGTCTATGGGCCATGGAATGTGGGAGGGCCAACCACCCCCTTATGCCACTCGCTCCTTACACATCAAAGAAGCACAACAGCAGTGCTTTTAGATGGTTTCAAGGAATAGTTGGGAGTTAATGTAAAAGTACTTAGCACAGTCCCTGCACATAGAAGGCCCTCAGCCTCAGTCTTCATCTCCTGCTCCCGACGGCCTAATATCAAGCTCATTCCCGGGTCGCCACTGATGTTACCTGGGAGCTCCTGAAAGGCTGCCGGGCAGATGACTTTCGATGTCAGCATCTGGAGAACCCGTTTGTCGGACTCCCTCAGAGCTCACATATGTGTGTGAAGGTGTGGACTGTAGTTGGGGGGTGGGTGTGTGTGGGGTTCGCCCAGAAATGCACCTTGAGCAGCTCTGAGTATAACCAGGTATCTAATTGCCTTTCTGATACTGGTGATATTCTCCCTGCCTCCCTCAGCTCCTGTTCGTCCTCCAGACCAGAATGATCTTTCTAAAATGCGGATTGGGTCTTGTATTTCCATGGGCCATAGCTCTCCAGTGGAAGTCCCCATCTCAAGCTCTCTGTCCTGAAGTTGGTCCCATAGTATCAACAGGTCTTCTGTCTCAGAAGGGTTCAACGGTCAACAGTTTGACAAACACTGGGTTCAGTCAAGTTTAGTTCAGATAATTGCTGAGATGTACATAGAGCATTTAGCATACACTGTGTACTCCTAAGTGGGGGAACCAACTCAACTGTATTCCCAGAATCTCTTGGCCACAGAACCCTACATATTCAAAGAATACCCACTACTACCAGTCAGAAAAACATAGGGCACACGCCTTATACTGGAACTTAAAAGAATCCAAGATTTTTCACCAGCCTTCTTTTCTAGTTTTATTCCTCACTCAGCCCACCCCCAGGTTCCAAAAGTGCAGAACTCACCGCTTTGCCCCTGTATGCTGCCCCCACCCCTCACTCCCTGTGTCTCTGCCGAGTTCCCCTTTTCCAACTGGTGAATGCACTCACCTTTCAAAGTCCAGCCAAAACATGCTCTCCTCTGAGAACCCAGCATCATCCAATCTTACCCCCCAGCCCCTGACCCAGAGTATACTTTATTCAAAAGGGCCGACCTCGTTACTTGCTTTTTGCCTCCCTGCCCAGGAGATAAGCTCCTGGAAGTCAGGGCCATGAATAACATGTCTCTGTACACTTGGCATTGGGCCTGCAGAGAATAGGTATCCAATAATGCTGAGTCAGTGCTCCCTGAATGTCAGAAGGAGCCACCGCACGCAAACCCACAGCATTTTTTTTTAATGTGGTTTAAATGCCTTAGGTTTTATGGTCTTAAAGACTTTTTATTTCCCAGAACACAAATCCTTAGCATCTGACTATAAATTCTTAGTGGATTTAAAAGTATCATGTACTTTCTGCTCTACTGAATGCAGAATCTGAGTAGGGCACGGCCAGGAGGCTTTTGGAGAGCCACAGACCCTGCTCAGTCATTTTAAAGATGAAGAACCTGAAGCCCAGAAAGTGAGGGGCTTGCCCTGTGGGCAGGGGCCCGATGCCCAGGCCACCTTGTTTCCCAGCAGTGTCCCGGGATTACCACGGCAAGTCCTCAGAGGTGTGGAAGTGACCGATAAGGGTCCTGCAAGCCAGCTGCCTCCTCCTGCCTTACTGGGCAGAAGAGAACTTCTCCACAATGCCACCCAACTTTTCTGCTTGGTAATTACGAACTCAACAGTCATGAGGAGCTGCGGCCCGTATAGAGAAGGCTCCAAAAAACGTAGTGACAGCATTACACAAAACCAGCCCCCTCCCCACCTCCCAGAAGCGTTGGCTGGTGCTCACTCTTAATGTTAGATGATGAATTCTTGAGACAGTCGCATATTTCTTCAAGATAATGCTGAAGGAACTCCGTGATAATTTGGCATCAATATCCAACTTATGTTACCTAACATATTTTAGCAGCTCTAGCTCCCTGTGTGAGATATTCTATATGGACAGATCTATGGTGATTGGTAAATTACAATATGTACAAGTACAAATGCTTCTAGGAAACAGGGCTTTATGTAAATACATGATATTTTCTACAGAATCCACGCTACCTACATACACAGGTTGCTGTAAAGGATGTAGCAACAGAGACGCCTTGAAGAAGATGTTTGTCTTTAAGGGGAGCTGAGCTTATTTCTTCTTTAAACAACAGAGGGAGAAGCGGGATTTACAACTGCCCTTTACATCCCGAGGCACGTAGGCAATACAGCCTTAAAAGAGTTAACATATCCCTACCAGAAGTCCTAACAAATTGAATCTTATTTAATTAGATATTGTATTTGGGCGGGGGGGAATGAAATAAAATTCTTTCATTAACTAAACCAAACTCCCTTAAAGGCAACAATATGTTCCTCTCTGTCAGGACAGAATGGAATGAAATCTTTATTTTAATTGGGGTCAGATGAGGAGCCATTTGGCTTCATATGCTTTGTTTATCAGCCCTGAGCTTTATGGCTGAACCGGAACGTGAAATATTCCATTACACAACTGTTCCACTTAAAAGCCCACTTTCCCAACGATTTTTTGTATGCTAAATGCTGTAACTATAGCTCGAACCAGCTTTGAAATTTTAGAAATAGCAGATTTAAAGATTCCTCAGTAACATGATGATCCCAGATAGCCTTGGGTCAGAGGCGCTCTTTCTCCCATCCAGCAATGCGGCTTCCCTTCGACAAGTATCTTGTGATCAAGAAGGGGAGGCTAGGAATGCCATTTTCCGTGCCCCTGCTCCTCAGCGGGCCTGAGTTTGCCCCCTTTATACACCTGAGCTGGAAGGTTCCAGAGAGGACAAGCATTTATCAAACGCCATCTACAGGCCGGGCTCTGAAGGACAACACCCCATGGTGAATCAGAGCGAGGGCTCTGAACTAGACCCTGTGCATTTGAGTTACAGCCTGAATGCTTACTATCTGTGTTACCTTGGGCCAGTCGCTTAGCTTCCTGTGCTTTAGTTCTCTCACCTATACAACAGGAAAAGTAACAGTGTCCACTTCACGGGGTTGGTGTGAAGAGAAACGGGTAGTGGGTCAGGGCTTTAAAGAGTGCCTGGCACCGAGCGAGCACTATCATCATCACTAGTAGTGAGTATTTCCACATTGGTCCTCATAACCATTCACCGAGGTAAGGGTAAGTAAGGCCCTTTCACAAATAAGTCAACAGGCTCAGAGTGGGGAACTGGTTGTTCAAGGTCACGTGGTCATTGCAGCCCAGGTTTGTCTGAAGTTCAGGCTCTTTCCACTAAGAGATGTTGCTCACAGGATAAAACAGAATAAACACCTATTTAATCTTCAGAACCCAACCATGGCTCAAAATTTCCACACACACTGAAAAAGAAACACTTACCATATTTTTGTCTGGGTAATTGAGTGGAGAGAATTAAATACAATCACTTCCATTTTCTCTTATGAGATCCATAACTTCTGTCCAAAAGGAAATTCCAGTAGATTTTACTATCTATAAAAAGATGATCTAAGTCATCTGCTGTAGCAAATGATCCAAATACAAAAACTGGCATCTTTATTATAACTGAGGATCACAATAGTTATGATTAAGTGCGTTAACTCATTCATTGTGTGTTTATGGGCAAGGCTCTAGGCTGAGAGCCATTCAAGTTGATATGTGAGATTAGGACTTTTCTCTCCCAAATGGATGAAAGCCAGGGGAATATTAACATCGAAAAATAATTTTTTTGGTCTTAAAATAACTAGTGTTCAGAGACTCAAAAGATACTTTCTCATTTCTACTGTGAAATTTCATTCAGCCTTGCTCAGTTGCCCTTAAAATGTATTCACTCAGAAAACAACTTTCTTTGTTTCTTTCAAGTTCGAACATCATAATCCATCTAGAGTTTCAGGATTCCTTTTCAAGCACGTTGGCAATGGGTTAATGATGACATTATCTGACAGCTCCCAAATAGCATAGGCAAAGAGGGACGGAGCTAATCAAGGAAACGTTGCCTCAGCTAGACTTGGCAAGTCTATAGCCAATGTTATACAAGACAAGCCTCCTAAAGTGAAACTGGGAAAGTAGCAAAAGTTTTGGCAAAAGCCACATTTTTTTACTTTCGTTCTTGGTGAGGACAACAGATCACATTATCTGCACCAGATAGGAGACAGTCAAATTCTAGTGTGTCTCGAAATTGGTATTCACACACGCTTACAGAAAACATAGCCATTTTAAAATAAATGCGTCATGCGTGGTTTGTATATTCTGAGAGGACACCCATGAAGTTTTTCCTATCCATTTTCCTATCTTCTGTGAAATGCTCTGTTCTGGAAAATGTAATAAAATGAGCTGTTTCTGCAACTTCACAGCAGGTATACGGATTTGATGGTAAATCACTTTTCTTTCCTATTTTCACATAATTGTGTCATGATCTTTTGACACGTTAAAAAAAGGTAAGTGGACGTCCACATGTATGTAATTCACTAATTGCGTATCTTCAGTGAGGAAAAAATGCTTCTGTTAAAAAGTTACTGATGTTCTTAACCAGAGTTCAAAGCGAAGGTGCCATGAACATCTAAGTAAATATCAAGGAAGTGTCAAAGGTAACCGAGGAGGGACCAGGTGAAGTGTAAAGTGTTAATTGTATCTAAAAAAGTATAAAAGAATAGAGGAAAAAGACAGATATACTGAACTTCCAATTATCATAATGTTGCCTTCTTCCCAACACATTTTCAAACTTGAAAAAAACATAGAAGCCAGAGGAATTCAGAGCAGAGCATCCGTCTTACAGTCTGCGTGCACACGGTTTATTTAAGCATAAAAGTAAAATTACAACTTACGTGGTGCATATTCACATCACAATACACTATCGGCTCCTAAAAGGCACAGGGAAGGAACTGGACAGCAAATGAGGAATGAAGGAAAAGAGATGGGAGAAGACTCTTCTGCATCTGTTGGAGAGGGTGCCAGAGAGCCTGTTTCCAAAGTGAGCCAGGGATGGGTCCCCCAATGATTATCACACTCAAACACACAGCAGCAGCACATGTAGACGATTTGCAAAACTAAGATGCCTGCTGGATAATGAATATACACGGGGAATCGTGAATGGGCTTGGCTCTGAGGGCAAAGCAGCCAGGCAAGGGTCAGAAACTCAGTCTGCTGAAGATGCTCACCACTGGACAGGGTGAAGACGCTTACCGGGGAAGATACACAACAGCGTCCGGGGTGGGGAGAAGGCTGGGAGTCAGGTACGTGTGTCTTCTAAACTGGCTCCAGTCAGCTTTAACTGAACTCGTCTGAACCTCGGTTTCCTTCTCTGTAAAGTGGGGATGCCAATCCTGACTGGGAGGGACGCTGCGTCATAGCACCTTAATACACAGGTGGTGCTCAAGAAGGGGACAGGCAGTGACTGTCCCATCTTCAAGACTTCTCTTGAGCCCCCTCTCCGGGCTGCAAGTGGATGGCACACACCCAATGAGCGCATAAGGGTGTCTTCCATACTCTTGGGTAGCACCAAACAGGCCTCTACATTTTTAGATGAACTGACAAGAGAGGAAAGCCTTCCAATTCTCCATCTCCAGGCCAGAATTCCCACCGTAACTCCAAGACCCGTTTCTCCAACAGCACACCAAGGGCCTCTCCTGGGATGACCCACGTGGTCCTCAAACCCGACAGGCCAACTCTGAAGTCTGCCCCGCCACTCAGCCTGTGGCATTCCGGACCTCAGCCAAGAAACCTCCACTCACTCACTTGTGGGGTTCTGTTCCCAGTTTCGTCTCCAACTCTTCCCCCGCTTCTGAGAAGCCGCCTAGTTCGGATGAAGCCACCTGTGAAATGCCTACCGCCGCCGTCCCTGCCTCTTACTTACTCCCTCTCCCCCGCTTTCTGGCTCAGCAGAGTTGCCCTCTTCAAAGACTGCTTACAAGTCCAGACAAAGGTGCCCCCCACCGCGGCTGTCTGCCCCACAGCCCTGCAGCACTGCCCGAGGCCCCGAGCCTCTCAGAGTTTTGCTCTCATCTCTCCTGCTGCCCTGAGAGCCCCTGAGAGGCTGAGGCTGTGTCTTAGGGACCTTCGTGTTCCCTGCACCTACCCCAGACAGGGGCCCATGGCGGCTACCCAGGAATATGGGTAAAATCTATTGATCACAACTCTGTACACGGCGTGCACACGCATACTCTAAGTGGTAAAGGGGCCGCTGCCTGGAGTAACCAGAGTGAGCTCACACGGACAAATCCTGAACACGTGCCATCACGACAGAATACGGACGGATGGCGAGGCCTCTGCGGCATGTTGGTTCGTACAAGCGCACCTGTGATGTTTTGTGGACAGCAGCCACTTGGCGATGGGTAGAGTAGGGCTCCCATTCCACAGGTGAGGAAGTTAAGGGGAGGAGAGTCACCCGTATGAAATCACACCACAGAACCGGCCAAGCGAGATGTAGCCGAGGGCTTGTGGACCCCGCACCACTGGCCTCCACACACCAGGCCCCTCTCCACAAACAGAAGTGCAGAAACCTCACTTCTGGCTCACATTCCAGCCATTGCTGTCAACTGTTTCCAAGGACTAGTGTTGTGGCTCTGTGGTGTTCCCCAACCTGGGGGTGGGGTGGGGAGCACAAAGGGGAACTTTTCACTAAAATAAGAAAAGATTCCTGGGGCGCCTGGGTTGCTCAGTCAGTGAAGTGTCCAACTCTTGATTTTGGCTCAGGTCAGGATCTCAGGGTCATGGGATCAAACCCCGAGTCGACCTCCTGCACCCACTGCAGAGTCTGCTTGTCCCTATCCTCTGCTCTTCCCCAACCCTGAATGCCCCCCCCCACCTCTATTTGAGAGAGAGACAGAGAAAGAACAAGGGGAGGGAGTGGAGGGGCCAGGGGGAGAGAATCTCAAGCAGATTCCATGCTGAGTATGGAGCCTGACGCGGGGCTCGATCCCAGGACCCTGAGATCATGGGTTAAGCCAGCTGCTTAACCGACCGAGCCACCCAGGTGCCCCACCATAGGAGCATTTTAAAGACAGAACAGTTGCTTCAGAAGAAAGCCCATTCCCTGGCACTGGAGGTGCACCGCAGAGGCTAGAAAGCCTCATGAATGGGTGGGGGCGGGAGAATGTTGTGGAAGAGACTCAAGCATGGAACAGGTGAGAAGACCACTAATCTTCTAGCCTTGAGATCCTCGGGTGCAAAATACTGATTCGGAAAACAATGTGAGCCCAGAACGGGTCAGGAAGCAGGCTGCAGAGAAGGCCTGCGACAGCCCTCCTCTTCCTCTGAGACGCACACTCATCCTAAAGCCCCCATTCTAGTATCCCTGCCTCCAGAAAGTCTTCCCGCACTCCCTCCCCAGGTCAGAATCCCTCTGCTCTGCTTCCACGGCCTGGGTACATGCCTCTTCTGCTAAGAGCACAGATGTCAGAGCAGCCAGAGCCAGCCGTAGTCCTGGTCGTGGCACTGGAAGGGTGACCTCAAGAGGGCTCCTTCAGGTCTCCGAGCTCAGGTTACGGCGAGGGCCTGTGCACTAACACAGGCCAAGCACTCAGCACCGTGCCTGGCCCAGAGCAAGCGCTCAGGAGGCAGCAGCTGCACCAGACAAGCTCGAGCTGAGGACAGAGCAGCTGTGAGGCCAGCAGCCGAGAACGGAAGCAGCCTGCCACTGATGGACAGTGCGGCAGCCTGGCTGCATGGCAGCCCCAGGTCCGGCCCCGGACTGGCCACTCACGAGCTGGGGACACTGGCAGGGTCATGTCCCAGTTCCAACGCCCTGTTCCCTCCACTGAGAAATGGGACCAAAGCCGAGTTACCTGCACCCCCGTGCTCCCAGTTTGCTGCGTGTGCTCTAGAGGGCTTTGTGAACCACAGAGCGCCAAGCTGACGTCGGCGACTGTGTGTTGCAGGGTGAGGCTGCGACAGGGACAGAAGAGCTACCGCCCAGCTTGGCTGGGAGGCTGGGGGCTGGCTGCAGTCCAGGGTCCCTGGGCTCTCAAAACAAAACCCTGCAGTTATCAGGGCCTCGTGACTCGAGGGTCTCCACTTCGCTTGTATGTGGAAGCTGTGTGCGGTCAATCACACGGGAAACCAAAATCAGAGAGGAAAATGACAAAGGGAGAGAGAGAGAAGAGTACAGAGGATCGAGTAGGTCAAAGTGTTCCTGGAAAATAAAAGCTCCAAACAAGAACCAGCAGAATGGCAAAAAGGCAAACAGACGATCAAAAGCAGGAGAACAAAATGCAGGCCGGGAAGTCAGTGCCAAAGAATTGATTAGTCAAACATATGAATCTCTCATGCTGAAGCAGAAATATCACAGCCCCGGCTCCTCACTGTGGAGCCCTCTCGTCATAATGGGAGCTATGAAGAGGCCGGGGAATAAAGCAACTTTCATTTTTCCTCTGTGAGCGCCGAGGGCCAGGCCCCATGAGGACCTCGCCTTGTGCTGGCTTCGGGGGGGATCGTGGCCCCTGGCCACGGGAGTGGGGTGCGAGTGAATGGGCTGGCACTTGGCTCACTTCACTTGAAAGCTCAGAGGCCTCTATAGACACAGATCTCGGGCAAGAACAGCATCCTGGGACGCGGACTTAGAGATTCAAATGAGGAAAGGTGAGTGTCCTTCTCAGCATCACGGGGACTAGTTCCTTCGCTCCTCTTTACAGTGTCCTTCCTTGCTGCACGGGCCCCCTGGCTGCTCCAGCAGCCGGTGATGACAGAGTGCCACGGAGCTCAGCAAAGCAGGAGCCAGAAACTTACCAGAAGTCAGGCGACTGGAGGACTTCCAGATCTGCAAGGTGGCCCCAGAAAGGCTGTCCATAAATCGGGCTGGCAACAGTCAGGAACGGTGGGGAGCTTGGAACCGCAGAAGGAGGAGTCGACTTGGCGCCCACAGATGTTGGTTCTAGTGCTAGCCTCGCCGTTAATGATTATGTGATCTTGGCCAGATTACCTCATCTTTCGGAGTCTCAGTTTCCGAAACCAGAAAATACACACCTTAAGGGGTGCTGTGAGGGCGAAGGGAAACGAGATGGGAAGATACCTGGCCGTGCGTCTGCCGCACGGTTGTGCAATTTAGATAATCTGAAGAAGTCATGCTGCCATATTTTAAAACATTTCTAGAAACTAGAAAATGAGCTACAGAACTTGTGGCTCTTGTCTGAATGGGCTGGGAATGTGAATCGTTCAAGTTTTTTTTTTTACTATTGAAATGTCATTCTGAGGTCTGTTTACCTTCTGGCCGTTCTTTTCCAGCGCCCTGTGAGGCGGTCCTGGACTGAACTCTGGATGGGAGAGCTCAGGGCAAGTTTCTCTGTTGTCTCTGATTCTCAGTGCAGCCCCGGGCCTCCTTGTTCACCCCACAGCCACAAGGAGAGGCAGCCCAGCACAGGGGAAGACGTTCAGGCTTTGGGGTCAGAGACTCTGGCTAGAAGTCCAAAGCTGCCACTGGCTCACTGTGATAAAAGCAGTTTCCCAATACACATTGTATTCATGTGGTACCAGAAATTTCAAGCAGGAAATGCATTTTTTTCTTAGGGTGGGTCCCCGTGGACAGGTGAGATCCAACAAAACTGACGCAACTAATAGGCTCTCTACGTGACAGTGGTGCACTGTCATCTTCTCAGTCAAGATGAGACCGAGTTCCTTGGTTGCTTGGAAGCCACCTGAGGGCCAGGGTCTAAGGATGTCAGAGCTGGAAGAGTTTCTGCAAGTCATCAAGCCCCTCTCTTCCTTTTACTGTTGGAGAAACTGAAGCCCAAAGGGTCAGGCAATTTGCCCCAAGGTTATACAAGGAACTGGAAATACTGCTTGGGGTTGGTGCTGCCCTGATCTGTGTCTAAAGTCAACGTACGGAGCCTTGTCCAACACCCACCCCCAAAGCCTCTATTCTCTAGCACGGAAAAGGCAGGAAGGAAACACCTGGGGACAAACAGAAGCCGTATACCTAGTACTCAAGGAACTACATATCAACAGTTGTTTTGAGAATTATCAGTCCGAAACAAATACTTGTAATCTATGTCATAATCAAAGAGCGTATTAACCTAAAACATAAAAAATTTCCTAAAAATCAAGAAAATGAATAAACGCCTAATAGAAAAATGGACAAGAGAATCATACAGTTCACAGAACAAGAGGCACAAATCACCCTTCAATGTAAGAAAAGATATTTAATCTCACTTGTAGAAATAGAGATTTATATAAAATTTCACTGAGATACCACTTCATAGCCATCAGACTGGAAATAATCCATAGATTTTTTTTTAAAGATTTAATTTATTTATTTGACATACAGAGATCACAAGTAGGCAGAGAGGCAGGCAGAGAGAGAGGAGGAAGCAGGCTCCCTGCTGAGCCAAGAGCCCGATGCGGGGCTCTATCTCAGGACCCTGGGATCATGACTTGAGCCGAAGGCAGAGGCTTTAACCCACTGAGCCACCCAGGAGCCCCAATAATCCATAGATTTAACAACACATGCTACTGGAAAAGCCATAGTATTAACAGGACAGGAATGAAAAATGATGAAACCCCCGTGGAGGGGAATTTGGCAATATCCAGCAACAGTATATGACCCAGCCATCTGACCTACAAGACCTAGCCCAAAGATATACTTAGGAAAATAGAAAATGATTATATGATGAAGGTTATTTGTCATATGACATGATTCTAATAGCAAAGTTCAAAGAACTTCAACATAGTACTGGTCGCAAAAACTCTGACATCCATACTATGGAGCAATATGCAGCCGTGAAAAATAACAGTAAAGATTTCTCTACCCTATCCTAGACTGATTCCAGGATAGAGTAAGTGAAAAATAGTAAGATACGCAACCATGTGTGTCGTAGTTACCCACCACCCCTGCCTTTTTTTTTAAAGTAATGGAGAGGGATTAGGAGGGAGGTAAGAACTGGAGTAGAAGGAATTGGGATGAAAGCCTGGTTTCTCCAAATGAACCTTACTGTATTATATTTAAAATCATGTAAAGAGTTTATAAGATAAAAAAAACAAAATTAAATTTTAAAGAATTACTAAAAATTGAGAAGACGCTGAAACAATGAACCTAATTATATATTTCATTGGTGACATATCCACTTGGAGAAAAGAATTATTGCAATAAACCCTACAGATGGTATTCTAACTACACATGCTCAGAAGGTATTCTTTAAGGAAAATAAGAACGATAAAGGGGGACCTGGGTGGTGCAGGTCATGATCCCGGGCCCCATGTTGGGCTCCCTGCTCAGTGGGGAGTCTGCTTCTCCCTCTCCCTCTGCCCCTGCCCTGCTCCTTCTCTCTCAATCATTTTCTCTTTCTCTCAAATAAATAAATAAAAATCTTTAAAAAAAGAATAAGAAACATAATTTGAGAATTACTGGCAGCAATAAAGTTGATTTTTAAATTTAAAAACAATTACATACATTATTGTATGATAAAAATAATTACATCCATTAACATTTTTAGGAACCAAGAATTTCAAGATAGAATGAACACAGAAATATAAAATCAAAAAAGTATAAATTCTGAAATTATAAATTTGAAAAGAAAACATCAATACAAATTCATTATTATTCTTTGTCCCTTTTTAAAAAAAATAGACATTTGAATTCTGTCCACTGAAAATCTCTAGAAGTCATAACAGACCTGTAGCAATGACCACTGCCAGTATTCAGAAAATGGTCTCTAAAGACCATTTCTTACTAAGAAGAACCAGGGCTCACTGAAGAAAAGGCTGATTCTAGATCTGGGGCACAAGATGTACAAGATGGACCGGAAGCCTCTTGTCATACAGGAATATATGAGTTAACAATCCACACTGTGCGACATTCTATAAGACAACTGGCCTGAACTCTTCAAAAATGTCAGTGTCATGAAAGACCAAAACAAAACAAGAAGCAAGGGGGTTGTTCTAGATTAAAGTCATTTAAGAAATAACAACAACCAAATGCAATGTGTCATCCTTGATTTGAGCTCAGGTATATTGAAAAAGGCAATTATAAAAGATCTGGAACCAGGGCCTCTGGGTGGCTCAGTTGGTTGAATGTCCAACTCTTGGTTTCACTTCAGGTCATGATCTCAGGGTTGTGAGATGTGAGATCAAGCCTGGAGTAGGGCTCTGCACTCAGCGGGGGGGAGTCTGCTTAAGATTCTCTCTCTCCTTCTGTCCCTCCCTCTGCTCCCATGTTCTCTCTCTCTCTCCCTCTCAAATAATTAAAAAAAAAAAAAAAGATCTGGAACCAACTGGGAAAACAATATAAATGTTAAGTTAGGCAATATTATTGTACCAATGTCAAATTTCTTGAGAGCGATAGTGGCTTTTTGGTTATGGTTGAGAGTGTTCTGATACTTAGGTGACTGAGGCTAAAATATTTAGGAATGAAGGGTCATGATAGCTGCAACTTACTTTCAAATTGGTGCAACAAACAAAACAAAAAGTGCATTGTGTATACAGAATTAGAAAGACAATGCAAATATATAGAACATTAATTGTCAATGAACTTAGGTAAATGGGTGCTCATTGTACTATTCTTGCAACTTTTCCATAGGCTTGAATTTTCTTAAAAATAAAGAAGTTGGATAAAAAACAAAATGTCAAATTCTTATTTATGAAAGATCCTTACTGATAAAGCTTAAGGGTAAGATGAAATACCTGGATTGGTCTTAAAAGACTTCAGGAAAAAAAAAAAGTAGAGAGGGTGGGATAGGAAATAATTATGACAGAATGTTGATGTCTACAGAAGCTGTGCGATGGAGATGTAGGGGATCTGTACTCTCTACTTTTGTGTATATTTGGAAATCCTTGTAATAAAAAGCAAGAATAAAATAAAGTCCTGGTTCACAAAAAGTTATTTGCTACAAATTGGTAAGACTGTTAATATCCAAAACATATAAAGAGCTCATGTAACTAAAAATAACACAGAGAGCCCAGCAGATAAATGGGCAAAAGATGTAACATAAAAACAAATACCTGGCTCATAACCATGAAAAGTTCAATATCACTGGTAATCAAAGAAATGAAAATTAATACAGAATTATTATTTTTTTTTACATATTAAGTGAACAAAGATAAAAAATAAAGAGTCCTAGTTATAGCTCAGGGTGACTGTAAATGGAATGTAGATAAGAATGGACAGCAGTAAACAGTTATGAAAAGTAATTTGGTAAGTATACCAAGAACCTTAAAAATATGCATATCTTGGGCACCTGGATGGCTTTGTCGGTTAAGTGGCTGCCTTGGGCTCAGATCATGATCCTAGGGTCCTGGGATCAAGTCCCGAATCGGGGCTCCCTGCTTGGCAGAGAGCCTGCTTCTCCCTCTCTCTGCCTACTTGTGCTTTCTCTCTCTCTGTCAAATAAATAAGTAAATAAAATCCTTAAAAAATATGCATATCTTATGGCGCCTGAGTAGCTTAGTTGCTTAAACGTCTGCCTTCGGCTCAAGTCACGATCCTGGAGTCCTAGGATGGAGCCCCGAGTCAGCTTCCCTGCTCCACGGGGAGTCTGTTTCTCCCTTTGCCTCTCTCTCTGCTCCTGCTCTCTTGTGTTCTCTCTCTCTCTCTCCTTCAAATAAATAGATAAAATCTTAAAAAAAAATATGCCTATCTTTCAGTCTAGTATTGGAATTGCTGGGAATGTAGTTTAAGGGAAAAAAGCCCTCAAATGCCAATGAGTCTCTATGTATAAAACTGTTCACATCGGAGACAACAATAAAAATTTAAATTTCCCTCAGGAGGGGCACAATTAGGTAAACTGTGGCACAACTAATCAGAGGACTCATACAACTATTTATAAGAACTGTATCTCAAGGTGTGAGGAAAATCGGTATGACGAGGACCACATGGAAAGAGAAGAAACAAACGGTATTGCCTATATAAGCCCAATGATGTAAAAAGATATAAAAACATTTGAAAAGATGCTCCCAAATTTAATGCTGGTTGCCTCAGGGTAGTGGGAGTGTAAGTGACTTTTTTCATATGCTTCTCCGTCTTTTTAAAATTACTACAATGAAAACAAACTACTTTTATAATCAGGAAAACAACAACAACAACAACAACACACGTTATTATTTTTCCGATGTTGTCCCAACCTGGCCCTTTGCCCTGGTGTAAATTTTTATGATTGCTCCTGTTATTACAACAAAAGATAAACTTCACAAGTGACTGGGGAGCCCTGAGTGGTATTAGGGATTCACCTATGTGGGATGGATCTTAACTAGCACGAAGGACCCTATAAGTAGGAACATTCAAAGGCAATTAGTTGGTAACAACATTATAAATAGAAAAGGAGCCAAATAAATGTTTCCTAGATATCATTAATTTCGTTGTAAAATAGGTTCAGAGTTACACTGATAACCCCATAAAAAGAAGGAAACTCATTATAAAGACAGCCATGTGTTAAACAAGAAAACGTACATGCAGAGATGGTTCTGCTGTACACAATGGAGATATTCCCACGGAGACAGCAGTTCTCAAAATATCACCCTAGAAAACAGAAACTTCATCTAGGAAAACAGTCCCAGTGCAATACTGATTGAGAGGTCCTGCCTCCCTCTCCTGGAATCCAGCTCCTCTCCTCCTCTGGCTTGGTCTGAATGCTACGACCCAGTGCCGGCCACTTCTTGGAACTTTCTTATTTGTAAAGTGGGTGTAATAATTTACTTTACAAAAAGAAAATACTGTCTAAGAGTACAGAGAAGACTGGACAAGAGAGGCATGGGGACATACCTAGCCTAGTGCCTGCCAAGTCCTAGGAACCCCATCTCCCAAAGAACTTTCCAGGCTGTTCCCAGTCTCGCCCACAAGCGTCCAGACACCCTCATCTCCTGCCTGGATAGTTGCTCTCTGTGCTTCTATGAAGGCCCCCACCTCCTAGCAGCCAGCGTGATTTAAAAAAAAAAAAAAAGGCATCAAGAACATAAAATTGATTGTGTTACAACTGTTTTTAAAACCCTCATGGCAAAAAAAACAAAACAAAAACAAAAAACCCTCGTGGCTTTCCACCAACTTAGAATAAAATCCAAACTTCCTGTGGCCTGTAAGACCTAGTGTCATCCAGCCCTGCCACTTGCCTCCTTGCTCGCTACATCCTGGGTCCCCAGTTCCCTTTGGTTCTTCCAAGATGTTGTGTCACCTCCTTCCCCCTCCCTGGAACATTTTCTCCCCTCACTCAGTCTGGGTGGATGATTCTTATCCTTCACCTCTCAGGTGAAATTTCAGCTCCAAAAAGAGCTTCCCTGACCACTCCGTCTGAAGTAGAACCATGGAAGGACGACTCAGATGACAAATTTCAAATGCTGTCTGTCTCCTTGTTTTCTATGCCTATTTTACTAGAATGCAGTGTTTCTAGTCCCTACTGCTGGCTGCCTACCCAACCCTCATTCTCTCCTCTCTCTTTTCTAATACAACCCCAACCTGTTCACGCCCCCAACCTCCTCAGGTCCCATCCCAGAGGTGGGGGATGGGTCCGCACATCTGAGCCCATCCCAGTGGTCTCATTTCCTTATGAGTGTTTGGTTAGGGCATGAGCATGTGACTCACTTCTGCTCAGTGACAAATGACAAGTCACCAGGAGGGCCTCTGGCAAAGGGTTTCTGAATCTCAGCAGATATGAGGAAGGAAAGGTCCCTTTCCTGCCCTGAAAGATTATTGTGAGGATGTAACGCATCAAGTGATACGGTCATCTTGAGACCAAAAAGGAAGCCCGCTTGATGGCACAGCCGTCAGGCTGAGGGTAACAGACTCAAGAATTAAAGAATTGGGTTCTTGATATCATCAGCCAATTGCTAAATTAGCCAATCTCTGACCCTCCTCTGATTGATAATAAAGTCTGTATTATTTTAGCCAGATTCCCATCACCTGTAGCTGAATGCTTCCCGGTACACTGTTCTGTTCGTCCCATCTGGCACAGTGTCTAACACACAGTGGGCTCAATAAAACTTATTTGAATGAATGAATCAGAGTGTTCACTGTAAAGTGCTAAAGAAAAAAAAAATCTTTGCTAAAAGTAGGAGTCATACCATTTCTATGAGAAAAAGATTCAGTTTTTGTCCCCCCTTTTTATTACACAAACTACATTAAAAGAAAAAGAGGAAAAAAGAGAGAAAAAAATTTTAGACACAATTCTACCATTCTGCTGCAGTGCAAAACTGAGCTGTTAAAGGGAAGGTTCTCACTGGAAACAGAGACCTAGAGCACTGAGGTGGGAAGTCCCTCTTCGTTCCAAAGCTAGGCTGTGCACTAATGCAGTGTAAATTTAAAGTAGCTTTACAAACAGCTCAGGAATGGGGAGAAAAATTTCCCATTGGTGATCAAGCTCCTGGATAGGCACAGGAAAAGTTTTAAGTTTTAACGCCCATTTCCAAATAAGCCCCAAGGGAGGCAGCCTAGTGGTTAAAGGGCTTTGCAGTGGGACGTGGATTTGAATCCTGACGCTCTCACCTCTAGCTGCTGTGACTTTGGGTAAGTCACTTACCTTCCCTAAGCCTCAGCTTCTCCATCTAGACAGGGGGAACAGTATCAAGTTCATAGACTTTTTGGGTGGGGAGGTTAAGATTAACTGTGGTAGTCATATGGTTTTGAGCTTGGTATATTGTTAACGCGTAAAAATGGGTATAATTACGGTAAGTTATTTCTACCGTAATTCTTAAAAAGTGTCATGATTGTTTGAAGAAGGACATGGAAGTTAGCAAAATGTCATATGCCACAAGGCAGGAGAAACCTGGATTCCCAGTGCTCCCAAAAGCTGGCCTCCATCCTGGGAACCAGCGTGGCTCCGTGAAAAGGGCCCCAGCCTTGGAATCAGTCAGAGTTAGGGTCTAATCACAGCTGTGCACTCGGTGGCTGTGACCTAGGGTCTGACACCAGATCTCTGCTCTTCCGTTTCCTCATCTGTAACAGGGATCACACTCCCCCACCCCCAGCCCAGTGTTCCTGTGGACTGGGTAACAGAGTACACGGAGGATGCTCAGGATGGGGCCTGGCACATGGGAGGGCCACAGTATGTGCCAGCTCCCTGCCTCACTCCTTCCAATAACGTTCAGGTTAAAACCATAAGTTCTCACTACACCATGAACTAGGTCCCCTGACAGGCGGGCACAGGAAAGGTACCACTGGCTTTAAAAAGATGACTAAATTGCCCAACAATGGCAAATACATATAATAAACCTATCCCACGAGTGTTTTATTTGGTTTTAAGGCCCTGCTGCGCCTGTATCCAGCTACCCCCTTGAACATGGGGGTCTGCATGGCTCGCTCACACAGAGAAAATCGGCAGGCCCCTCTCTCCCACTCAGAGCTGCTTCTTGTGCCCTCTGCCCGAGGATGGCAATGTCACAAGAGCAAGGGAGCTGCACAATGCCCACAGATTTATGAAAATATGCATCTGAAAAAGGGATTGCTGTGCAGAGAGTGGTCGTGTGGGCAGGCCTGGTGCATGGGAGCAATTAGAGCTGGTTTGCAACAACTCGGTGCTGTTCTATTCAATTGCTTAAAGAATTGCCATAGCAACAGCAGCCACACATAGTAAAGTGGCAGCAAGATGGAGCAAACACTTGAAAAAGACTCTCTTGTTAACCCTCCTCCCCTCCCCAAAGCGAATAAAGGGCCATTTTGTTTCTCTAAAATAGTCTTGCCATCAATGTCCACACTTTATGCCAAAGTGGGTGACTAGATGCCTATCTTCTTTTCCTCCTCCTTCTCCTCTCTCTCTCTCTCTCTCTCTCTTTTTTTTTTTGGTTCTAATAATGATAACAGCAGCTACCTTTTAATGAGCTCCTACTATGTCCTGGGCCTTGGACTGAAAAGAACTTCCCCGACTTCCATCAGCTGGCATCTATGGAGTGCAAACTGTTATCCGCCCCGGGGACACGAGACGTCCTGGGACACTGTCCCCACCTGCAAGGACCCTGAGGTCTAGTGAGAGGGAGTCATAAACAAATCTGCTCCTGGGAAGGGGCAGCATCTGAGCCAAGTCCTGAGAGAACATTCAGTGGATGAATAAGAAACTTTCATTTCTTTCAAAAAGCTTGCAGTATAATGTAGCGGGGGGGGGGGTGAGGGAGGGGGAGAAACATGGAGGTCAAACATGAACGTGAGGCCACACCTAACTGCTAACATACAGAGTTAGGAGACCACATTTGGTAATTTCGTTGACAAAACAAAACAGATTTCAGGACAATAATATAACTCCCTTCCATGTTACAGCAACAGAAGGCTAATCCCCAACTGCACGCCACATGGTCTGCTCAGCCCTTCACGTTTCTCATCCCGTTGAGGCCTTGCTCACGAGAACCTTGGGAAGTGGTAGCATGTATTCCATGTGTACGACAGGAGGTGGAACCGAAGCTCAAAGAAGGTGTGACTTGCTTTTAGGATCGTACAGCTACTGCGTTACAGAGTCACAGATGTGAACTCACGTCATCCCGGGAAAACATGCGTAGTGTTCATCTGGCACGCTGCACAGCCTCAGATGGATACGTCAACTTGTTGAAAAGTTCACAGCTTGTTCTCAGAATAGTTGAGTTGGAACTGAAAGACACCTCATACCATTAAACTAACCTACTTCAAATGGAAAGTGACAACTAATGACCCAGAGGAAGAGCTCTCGTACTCCAGGTGCTTGGTGGCTCTGCGCCAAGGGCTCTGCTCCTCAGCCTTTTTTTTTTTTTTTTAAGATTTTATTTATTTATTTGACAGATCACAAGTAGGGAGAGAGGCAGAGAGAGAGAGAGAGGAGGAAGCAGACTCCCTGCTGAGCAGAGAGCCTGATGCGGGGCTCGATCCCAGGATCCTGAGATCATGACCTGAGCCAAAGGGAGAGGCTTAACCCATTGGGGCCACCCAGGCACCCCTCCTCAGCCTGTCTTGGCTTGGAAAGGCAAGCTTGACTCCAGGGTCAGAATTTAGAATGAATGTACTGGGAAGTACTTCAGTGTGCGATACACAAAGAAACCATCTGGGTCTGCTCTTTAGAATCAACCCTGCAGTCGACAACCATTTGAATTTTGGGCCAGAAGCTGGAGTCTCTAAGAGGTGATAAAAACAGGGGCCTGAGACTCCCTAAAAACTCAGGAAACAACAGGGTAGGCCCTTTGCACCTTGTAGAAAGAGCATGGTGATAGAAAGGGTGATCTGAGCATTCAGTCTGAAAGAAAAAGAGAGAAGGAGCCAGTGGCATCTTGGGGATGAAAATATACGTAAATGGGGGAGTGGACTTGACAATGAATGATGTCTTTTCTGTAATTACCCAAGGGGGGAAACACTGCTGCTTGCTGAGACCTGACAGAGGCTACTTACGTGGGGCTTCCGACCGAGGGCACAGAGATATCGACAAGAGGGCACAATGGTATTTAGCACACAGTAGGCACTCAATAAATAGACTTGAATAGATAAAGTGAACCACATCCTCAACAATATGCTTCTGCAAACACAATGAGAGGATTCCCAAGACTCTTGCAGTGATATCTGTGGGGTTAATGGTCAGGCTTCCTTCAGGACCAAGCTTAGACTGGATCTAGAAATAAAGGTTGCAAACTCCAATGCCCTCATGATCCCCAGGAATATAAACGAGATGAGTGACGCAGCCATGAGCTGTAGAAACAGAGCAGGCACGCCCTGTCTCCATGTCTTCAAGTATTTGAAGGCAGCCCCCCTCCACCAAAAAAAGGTTAAAACACCACTTCACAAACTACCACATATAAGGGCTGGGTTTGTTCAATCTGGCCCACAGAGAAGTGCAGTTCTGACCTCTGAGAGAGGAATGCACGGACTATGCCGGTCCTACCATCATAAATGCCTTTGCAATTAATGTCTCAGACTGGCTATGGATGGGGTTCCTGCTCTGGGAAGCCAGAGTGGGGAAAGGACGGGGAATAGCCACGAATTCCCGTAAAGTAGGTATCACTGCTCCATTTTACTGATGATAATACTAAGACTCAGAAAAGGGGAGACACATTCAAGGTCACACTGTGAATAAGCAGCAGAGCCAGAACCTGAAATTAGGCAAGGTTTCCTTCTAAACACACTTTTTATTTCTACAGGGAGGCTGGAGATGCCGGTGCAGGAACCCAGACCCATGGAGAAGCCCTCTTCAGAGACAGTCCTTTGTAGAAAGGGCTCTTACCCCGACTCTCAGGGCCCGCCTTTAGGTACAACCTGGCCTGCTGGGTTAACCCGACCCTCGCTATGGTGAGTGGGAAGGCAACTGAAGGAAGGAGCAGAGCCAGAATCCTGGCCTCCCATTTCGAGGGCATCCCTCACATATGTGCTAACCATCTAAACTCCAAGAGAGAAGACATTGTTTGAGAGTTCACCTTGGTCATTTATGTACTAACGTAGGTGGCAGGCAAATGCCACACGCCAGAGGGCAGAGAGAAGACTGCTTTAACTGGATCCTTCCCTCTCTGATCGATAACTCACTGAACAATAATCAGTCGGCATTATGACCCTTCTCCACAGGAGCCGCAGGGGAAAAAATTTAAGAACACGCTGCAAACAGGACCAAACAAGGCGGACCGTGGCAAGTCCACTTTCTCATCACAACTGGGTAAATCCCCCAGCATTAGGTCAAAGAAAATCATAAACCTTCCAGGTCCGCTCAGCTAGTCGTCTCACCTTCGTCTGTTCAAAACTTCTCCATTCTCCCCAGCTGCAGACCCATCCCTCTTACTCTCCAACCCCTGCCCCCCCCCCCCCAATTCACTCTCTCTCACTCTCTCTCTCTCTGCCCTCTACCTGCATCATCACCCCTCAGGCTTCCTTCCCCAGTGATTCTCAGGCAGAGGGGCACAGGCCCCTCCCCTGCTCCAAGGCCAAGGCCAACCCACCCACCCTGTTTTGCCAAAGCCCTTTGATCACAGGGCCTTGGATCTTTCTCATCAGCATTTCAATGCACTCCAGTTTCTTCCAATGTTAAAACAACACATACTAAACCCCCCAGTTTTCCCTTATCCCTAGAAAACCACATGGCTGTCATCCTTTCTCTCTGCCTCCTACCAGTCAAGCTGCCCAGAGGAGCGGTCCAAGTTCACCCAAGGTTCCCATGCCCTTCTTGTGGCTAAAGCCCACATGAGTCTCCATCTCTATCCAGAGGCACAGAAGCACTCTCCTCCCTGACTTCAGGGTGTTATCCTGCCTCAGTCCTCTCTCTGGACGCACCTTGTCTGGCTCCTTCACTGGCTCCCTTTTCTTGGGCAGTTTAAATACAGATGTCCTCTGGTTTATGCTCTCTACTTCCTACCTTAGATACTTTCCCTGGTTAATTATTTACCATCCATGCATTGCCATTTTTCAGAGCTATGTTTCCATCCCACGCCTCTCTCCTGACCTCATGGATTCATATTCAAAACTGCCTGAAGGGGCATTTCTTGCTCGGATGTCCCATGACACCTGGGACACAAATAGAACTGAACTCGTCTTCTTTCCCAAACCAGTTCTTCCTCCTTCATCCCAGTGAGTGCATCCCCCCCACCCTGCCCTGGCCCCAGTCACAGGGGTCAGTCTTGGTTTACTTTTCTCTCCTCTCCCCCTTCCCTCAGTCACCGAGACCTGTGGATTTCCTCCGTCACATCTCTCAAGCCCACCCACATCTCACCATGCCTGTGGCGGCTTCTGCAGGCCAGGTCGCCCTCCGCTCTCCCCTCATGGTAACTGCCTCTGGGGTGGCCTCCCTCCGTGCTTGTCTTCCTATGAATTATCTGTCTTCTCCCGTTACTACCACAGCCACCTCCGAAAATGCCCTCACGCTCATATAACTTTTCTGCTTACAAACTCTTCTGGAGTCGCCCCCACTGACGTCAGAATTCATCATAAGCTTCCTGACTCGGCTTAGACAGCCCTCCCTGACCTGACCCAAATATGCCTTTAAATTTCATCCCCTGCCATGCCCTCCCTATGCCTGGGGGCTGCTTTCCTTCCTCTTCTCCTGGCTACCTCTCATTCCTCAAGCCTCAGCCCTGGTATCACTTCCTCTGGGGCACCGTACCTGAGCCCCGGTTCCTGGTCAGGATCCCCTCCCAGGATCTCCCCATCATCCTCTACTTTCCCTCTGGAGCACTCATTAAACTGGATTATAATGGCCTATTTGCTTGTCTTTCTCTCCACCGGTCTGTCTCACTCCTGTGGCCCACCCAGCACCCAGTCTGCTTACTGACATGCAAGAGGGGCCACTAGTGCTTGCAACTATGAGAGCAATGAATGGAGGCATGAGAGAAATCTCAAAAAAAGATGTGTTTGTTAAAGAAAAAAAGTTCAAGCTGCACGAGTGGACAGCCATACAATGGGAGAAAAAAACCACGAGATGTGTGGTATGAATCAGCTTCTAAACTTGATTCTGCAACGGATCGACTTTGTGACCTGGGATTGACTGTTTAATGCCCTGTCATCTCGGTTCCCCATCTGGAACACTGGTGCCTCCACTTATCTCTCAGGTCGCCGTGAGTATTAAATGAGAGACCATGGGAAAATTCCTGCCGCCATCCAGGGTGCATAATAGGCATCAGAAATGTTTTTTTAAAATTAAGTGAAAAAAGTCTAATTATTCAAAAAGAACATTTTGAGGCACATGAGAATAGAGCTGGCTGGTAAGACACATGACCAGCGTTCTGTCTGCAATGATGAAAGAAAGCTAAAGGCAGGAGTCACGAACTCAGTATCAAAGCTATTCTGTGCAAAGGAGAGGATTCCTCCAAAGACGTTAAATCACAAGAACTAAGTTTCCACACGTTGTTCTCATTACTTTCCTCGCGAGCAGCTGAGAGAGTGAGGCCATTTTTTTTCCTTGGGCCGCTTCTCTAGTACAGTGTCCTTGCAGGAAAGCAATATTGTCGGTTTCCTCCAGGACCAAGGGGTCACTTAGCAGAAACCAAGACTGCCAAGAAATATTTGCCATATTTACTACTGGAGCCTGAGGGTGTGAAAACGTCTCCATCGGAGGCCCCACCGGCAGGAATCCTCAAAGTCATCCTAGCCCACTCCCTTCCCTGCCAGTCCCCCTGTTTTTGACCGATTGACTCCATCTCTTCTCTCTCCCCTCAAATGTGTTCTCTTTGCTTCATTTCCACTGCGCTAGAGTTCTGGGTTTGGTTCGTCCTTCCAGGACTACTACAACAGCTTTCACTGGTCTCTGCTGGGGTCTCACCGCCTTCCAATCAGCTTCCTCCATGCCTCCAGAAAGGTAAACACTCCCCCCTTAAAAATCCTCCAGTGATGACAGAGGGCACCCAAACTTCCTGGGAAGCAAAGAATTCCACAGACCAGCCCCTACCCCTTGGCGTTGCCTTTCAAAGAGACCCCTGTAATCCAGCCACACAGAACGACTTGAATTTTTTCTAACGGGTTAGCTTTGCTGTCCTCTTATTTAGAGTAAGATTTTACTTTCTGGAGAACTCCTTCAAGACCCATTTCAAGGGGTGCCTGGGTGACTTAGTTGGTTAAACGACTGCCTTCAGCTCAGGTCATGATCCTGGAGTCCTGGGATCAAGTCCTGCATTGGGCTCCCAGCTCCATGGGAAGTCTGCTTCTCCCTCTGACCCTCTCCCTTCTCATGCTCTCTCTCACTCTCTCTCTCTCTCTTTCTCTCAAGTAAGTAAATAAAATCTTTAAAATTTTTTTTTTTAAAAAAAAAGGTCCATTTCGAGTGAGTATCTCCTCCTATGGGAAGCCACTCCTAACCTATCCCAGCCGAGCTCATCACACCTTCCTTATGCCGCTCACTTCTCTAGCACTTTGCTTCATCATACTGCATTGCAACAGCTTTTTGTGTTTGTTTTCCTTATGGGTCCATGAGTTCTCCTGTCAAGTAACAGATGATCAATATAATATATTTTAAATGAATGAGTGACAAAATAATGTGTGTGTCACCCTCATCTCATCTCTGGCTGTAATGCCCAAGCTGGGTGGTGTGAGCGCCCACAAAATGTTACTGAACTACTTGAGATAAACAACAGATATAATATTACAAAGAAATTATAAGGGATGTGATTTGCACAGAAAAAAATTTGTGAGCTTGGACCCTTCCTCCCCGTCCCACCCCATAGTGATATTCAACACCCAGCACTCTGTGGGCGCTTAACAAATGTTGAATAATAACAACAATAGACTCTTTTATATTTATAGAATAATGTTGTAAACATTTCATCACTTCCCTGTGGTTGAAAAATTCTAAGTTTAACAACATCTGCCCAATAAAACAAAACCAAAATTCTGCTACTGAGAAGAGACAAGTGGTATACAAACAAACCTTGGTAAACAGTCTATTTAGACAGCCAAAAGAATGGGAACGATGGAAATTTTGTGCACCATAAAGGACAAAAAGGAACTAAAGTTCTCTTTCTCAGAAACAACTCAGGGTGAAAATGGAAAAGAGGCCAAATATAACTCTTGACACCTCTCCGGTCTTCCCAGCACATGGCATCTTGCTCTGAAGTCACATTCACCCTCCCAATTACAGCCATCCACATGACAGGAGAATGCATTGATCTGAAGCTATTTCATTATTCTGGGGCTTTAAACTTTGGGGATGAACTTATTAATTCACAAATGATAGAACCCATGTCAGAAGTCAAACAGACCTGGGGTCAAATCCAGGCTATCTTACTAGCTGTTTTACCTTGGGTAAAATATGATCTCAGTTATTTTTTTAGGCATAAAATTTGAAAATTATCACCTCGTCTGAAAGATTGTACTGAAGAGTTCAGCAGAACAAAGCAGAGAGAGATCAAGAGTAAAAGAAGAACATTTGAGAGCATGGCTAATAGGTTGGGAAGTTCCAACTATTTATATAGGAGTGCCCAGAATAAGACACAAAAACAAAGAAATGCTAGGCCTGGAAGAGAAGTAGTATTTGAAGAGATAATAGCTATGAATATTCCAGAATTGAGAAAATGTGTCTCTCTCTCTTTTTTTTAAAAGATTTTATTTATTTATTTGTCAGAGAGAGAGCGAGAGAGAGTGAGCACAGGCAGACAGAGTGGCAGGCAGAGGCAGAGGGAGAAGCAGGCTCCCGGCCGAGCAAGGAGCCCGATGTGGGACTCGATCCCAGGATGCTGGGATCATGACCTGAGCCGAAGGTAGCTGCTTAACCAATTGAGCCACCCAGGCGTCCCGAAAATGTGTCTCTTATATTGAAAAGACGCTATTAGTACCCAAGTAGAATAAAAATAAACCCATTCCTAGATACATTATACCAAAATTGCAGAACAGAAGGTGAAAAGTTCCTAGAGAGAAAAGATGTTTGTTTGTTTTTTAAGATTTATTTATTTGAGAGCCAGCACGCACAGGCATGCATGAGCAGGGGAAGGGGCAGAGGGAGAGAATATCAAAGAAGACACCCACTGAGCATGGAGCTGCATATGGCTTGATCACACGACCCATGAGATCAGGACCTGAGCTGAAACCAAGAGTCCAAGAATCAGATGCTCAAACTGACCAAGCCACTGGGCACCCCAAGATGGGTTTTTATTAAAAAAAAAAAAAAAAAAAAGTTGGATTGATTGCAGATTTGCCACCAATAAAAACAGATAAGAAAAGACAAATCTTCAAAGGGCAGAAGGAAAAATGTCAATATATAGTTTCATACCCAGATAAACTATCCTTCAAAAGTCATAGCAAAATAAAAATAAATTTCTAGACATACAAAGACAAAAGTAACCCTACATAGAAATAATAGGACACACACACTGAAACACTAATAAAACTAATTATAGTTTTATTGTTAATGTTCTTTTTTAAAGTGAAACTAATATTCTAATAATGATAAGATTTGTATATGAGGGTGTCCGATGAGTAAAATATATTAAAATCCTTGTATTATTTAGGAAGAGAATAAAGATACTAATTTAGAATTGTTAATTTATGTGATTTCCATATATGTAAGTTTATTCTGTTTTTCAGTATTCTGGGCTAGACTCCCAAAAGGAAAAAAAAAAAAAAAAAGTCTTCCTGGAAAAGCAAAATGTCTCTCTTTTCCATTTTGTAGATGTACTCTTCCTATAATATTTTATAAATGCTTGCCTCAAACTCAGCTCATGTTTTAGTCTACTCTGTGGAAGGTGTGTTTAGGATCCTCTCCCCCCATCTGCTTTGCTCTTTTCCCCACATGAGTCATTTTCCCTTCCCTTTTAATTTTCTTCTTTTTTCACATGTGAAATTAAATAAAAAAAAAAAAAGTTCCCCAATACTCCACTCCTTTTTCCCCTTACCCCTCTTATTTGGACACAATTTCAGATTTACAGAGAAGTTGTAAGAAAAATACAAGGAATTCTCATTTACCCTAGATCCCTCGGATTTAACATTATACCACAATGGCTTTATCCCTTCTTCTTTCCCTTTGCACATGCATGTGAGCATATAAATACGCATTATTATGCTATATATTATACATGCTTTATCTGTTTAAAGTGTTTTTCTGAACCATTTGAGAATAAATTTAAGACACGATGTCCTTTTACCCTCTGCATTCTTAAGTATAGTCAGTTATGCTCTAATGTGACATATATGCTCCTAAAACCCAACATGCTTGGAGGCATAATGCTCAAAAACTTTACCAGTAGCATGTAGAAATAAGATAAAAACCTAATATAGGGGCACCTGGGTGGCTCAGTGGGTTAAGCATCTGCCCTCAGCTCAGGTCATGATCCTGGAGTCCCAGGATTGAGCCCCGCATCGGGCTCCCTGCTCAGCGGGGAGTCTGCTCCTCCCTCTGACCCTCTCCCCTCTTGTGCTTGCTCTCTCTCAAATTAATGAATAAAATCTTTTAAAAAAACCTAATAAAAACAGTAGTAGCATTTTATACATGTTCAATGTATAAGAAGTATATAAATATGACAAGAAATATGTCATTTTACCTTGAAAAAGGCCTCAAGTTTGCTGCAGACGTGTGCGTCAGGATGACTGCAGCACATGGGCAGAGTGCGGTGTGGTGGCAGAAGGACAGAGCGTTAAACACTGTCATGGACAGGACGTGTGGCTCCTAACACACACAGTGGACTGAGGTCGCTGGCAGAGGTGAGGGGTGCGTGCATGTGTGCCTTCTGTGTACGCCTACGTAGCTCCGTTCGTCTGGGTGCAGTTTTCTGCATTCACCTAGTATTTCTCACAGATGATATCACGCATGGTCAAACATGAACTTCACATTACGCTGCAATTGTTCCCCAATCTCTCAGTGGCATTAGGACACTCTTGTATTGTTAAAACAGGCATTATAGTAAATGGCTGTATTTTCTAAAATTAAGAACGTAACCACAGTGTAATGATCAAAATCAGGAGATTCACATTGATAAAATAAAAAATCTCATCTACAGAGTTTATGCACAAGGCACCAATTGTCCCCACATGTCTTTTTATAGCAAAAGAAAAATCCTGGCTCATATATTGTATGCAGCTGTCCTCTTAGTTCCCTTTAATCTAGAAGAACTCTGGGTCTTTCTTTGTTGCAAGACATTAACATTTTTGAAGAGTGCAGGCCAGATACTTTGTGGAACATTCCTTAATTCACATCAAACCCTCTATTCTTACCTCAAACTATCACTGTCCGCTAAAGTACTATTAAAGCCTGAAATCTTCTGAATGTGATTCAACTGAGGGGTGGGGGGGGTGGGGGGGTAAGGCGTGCAGCTACTATCCTAGCTCCCTTCGAAAAATCAAGTGGAATCTACACTGGGAAACCTACAAGATAGTAGCTAAAATAAAACAACCGGCCTTAAAACAAAAGTCTTTTCTTCTAAGAGAATTAAAAACTGAGACACCCGGAAAACCTGTACACAACAGGAAGTAACTAGGTTACCATCCCCCAAAGTGTAGGAAGTTGACACGGCTCACTGGCCATTTTCCAAAGTCTGACAGGTTAGTACCACGGGAAGGCCGTGGCAAATGGGGGAGGAAACCTGGGAACTGACATTTCTGAGCATCTACGAGGTGATGATCAAACCTATTACAGCAATATGCGCTTCACTCTCGTAACGGCTTCTGAAATTGCTGTTAAAGTTCCAATTTTATAGATAAGGAAACTGAACCGGGGTACAAACTCCTGCCTGTCTTGCTCACCGTATCTTCTAAGAATTGAAAGGGTTCTTGAGTGTATGAGTCTGTGAAAAAGGACCTGGTAAGGCTGCAAGTCTAGGGCAGAACCCAAATTGTCTAATTCCGGTAAATAATGGAGAGTGGCTGTCACTGCTTGACCAGGGATGGCATTCACAAACAACAGTCCCCCACACGAGCAGCTCTACAACATTCTATGTACAAACACCAGGGTTACAAGTTCATATTTGGGTGAATTATCTCATTCTGGTTTCCTCGGTTCCTGCTCTTGAAAGGTTTCTCCTGCAAAAGGAAAAGCCCATTTTCTACAGCACTGAGCTCTGTGCCTGGATCACAATTCTACCACTTACTTGCCATGGGGTTGTGGAGTGCTGAGCTCTGTGTCAAACACTTAGTAGGTGCTCAATCTATGTTGTGAAAAACATTTTTTACTCATTTCAGTGGTGGGCTCCCCCCCCCACCCCACTGGATTATCTTGACTCAAAAGAATATGGCATAAATTCATCCATCTATCTGTCCATTCACTAATTCACTCACCCTCCTTGGTACTTAGGCTAAGGAATCTATAAGAACAATCTATCCAGGGGTGCCTGGGGAGTTCAGTCATTAAGTGTCTGCCTTCGGCTCAGGTCATGATCCCAGGGTCCTGGGTCCCATTGGACTCCCTGCTCAGTGGGGAGCCTGCTTCTCCCTCTCCCACTCCTCCAGCTTGTGTTCCCTCTCTCGCTGTGTCTCTGTCAAATAAATAAAAAAATCTTTGGGGTGCCTGGGTGGCTCAGTGGGTTAAAGCCTCTGCCTTCGGCTCAGGTCATGATCCCAGGGTCCTGGGATTGAGTCCTGCATCAGGCTCTCTGCTCAGCAGGGAGCCTGCTTCCTCCTCTCTCTCTCTGCCTGCCTCTCCGCTTACTTGTGATCTCTGTCTGTCAAATAAATAAAAAAAAGAGAACAATCTCTCCTGTTACATGCTGAGGTTTAGAAAAGAACTGTTTTAAATAACAGATAAGGAGAAATGGGGTAATAATGCCATGATTACTCTAAATAATAGAGAATTCCTTATAATTCCTCTCAATGATGGAACAAGAAATGGCATCACACCGGAGTCTGACTTTCTCAGATTCCAAAGCTGACTTGCCATTCCCTGTGCTGGAAATGGGGTTCACAAATTTCTTAGAGTTTGAGGACTAGTCACTGTGCATGGACCCATCCTTTGGGGAGACTGAAGTGCTGGAAACTAGAGGAGAAGGGTCTTCAACGAGTCAGGCAGGTTTTGGACGTGGCCACTGCTGTGAGAGGGACCCATCAGATCATTCTGAGACTGTCTGTTCAAAGCTGCAGGGAACAATTGTCCAAAAGAGTTTCTGGATTCTTTCTTCCTTTTGGCATTTCTGTGTTTCGTTACCAAAAACCTGGGAAGGAATGTTGACTGACATTCAACTTGAGCCACCATTCATTCCTTGATTTATTAGTGAAGTTTAGTGTATTTTCTGTAAGTTTATGAACCATTGTTGTTTACCTCTCCTGTGTAATGTCTGCTGACATCTTTCCCCATTTTAATTTTTACAGGTTCACAGAATTTCTTCATATACTCTAGAAACCAAGACTCTGCTCTGTTACAAATATCTTCCTCCAGTCGGTGGCTTGTTATTTTTCACTTGCTTTATAGTATTATCTATTTATTTGTTCAGAAGCTAAGTTCTATCTGACCTTCTCGAGAAATAAGCTTCAAAAAGACAAAAACAAAACAAACCAAAAAAAACACAACAAACCAAAAACAAAACAAAAAAACCCAAAAAACTTGGAGGTAGACCAAGAACCTAGAGGGATCCTTGACTCTTCTCTTCCCCTCATCAATACGTTAGCAAGTCCAGTCACCAAATTATACCCCAAATCTGACCACTCTTCTCCATCTTCACTGGGCCACAGGGTCTCTCCCCAATCCCCTCCACTGTTCCCTGACTTCTGCTCTGCAGTCCCCACAGCAGCCAAAAGAAGTTTCTGGAAACTTGATCTGGTCAGGCTTTTCTTCTGCTTAAAAGTCCTTCCACTGGCTTCCACTGTACCTAGATTAAAATGAAACTCTTTCCTGAGCCTGCAAGGTCTTTCCTCATCCGGACCTGCCTACCTCTCTGACTTTGTCGCCTATGACTCTGCCCATGTTGGCTCTGTGTCAGCCATACAGACCTTGCATTCTGAGCCTCAGATGAACTAAACCCATTCCTACCTTGCTGTCTGCTCTGCCTAGAATGCTCTCATTCCCGGTACCTGTACACTTATTACTTCTCATCATTCACATTCTAGCTCAGATGCCAGCTCCTTGGAAAAGAGCATCAAAATGCAAAGCACTTGCTCTACTCCCCTCAAACTTACCCCTCATTTCCGCTTACTGTGTTTCCTTTCCTTCATAGTACCTGCCGCTGTCTGAGATCATCTGCTTCCATTTTTGGTTCATGTTTAGTACTGGTCTTCCTCCAGTACAATGTAAGTTCCACAAGGGCACAGCCTATGCTTGTGGGAGATATGGTACCTCTTCTTGGATTTCTCAGGAAGAAATGAGAAGCAGGAAAGAGGAATTCGGGAAATTAGGTGGTGGTGATATCTTCAAATCCCCACATAAAAAAGGAAGGACAACTGGGTAGCAAAACCTCAAACATGCAACACTGACAGCAAAACTAGGTGAAAGATGGGCCTCCAAATGCAAGCAGCTGAGTGCAGATTACCAACAGACCAGACCTGCTTGGTGTTGGCATCTGTGCTGACAGACAGACGGGAGAAGAGTGAATCTCGAAACAGCTGACAGGGCCTTGCAGAAAGCTGGGTGGGCCTCTTTAAGAAAAGCAGGTGAAGCTGGGAGGGTTCTGACCTCCGCAACAGCAGTGAGCACAATGGGCCAACAGGAAGAAGGACTGAGGGGCTGGAAGGGACAAGTCCTAGGAGCCCCTAAAGCCTCCTGACAGAATGTGTCAGGACTCCCTTTCGAGAAGGGGATCCACAATGGGGAGAAGCCTCTGGGAATCAAGAAAGAGCAAGACTGAACAGGACAGACATGAGAGAGGAAGGGAAAAAGAAGATCTCCGTCAACTCAGGTGAAGAGAATCCAGCCAGAGAAGTTTAGAAAGCAGCTGAGGAATTTGTGAACACTATCAGAAATGACAGAAGAGGGAGCTCTATGAAATGAGGGAAGCTTTCCGGCACTCCATCTCGTTCTCAAGTCAGGCAAATTAAGTTCATATAAAAATTAATAACATAAAGGCACTGAGGTCAAATCCGACACGAAGTTATAAGACAAAAAAGGAAAGGAAACGTCCACAAAAATGTGTCCTGAGCATCTGTCTACAAAATAGATTAAAACTGAAATCTATGGTGTTAAAACGTGCTAAAGACATTAAGAAAATATACAAAGCACAAAAGGACAACATATACCTGAATAATAAAAACTTAGACATGAGAGGATATAACGCCAGCAAGAATCAGAAACAAGCTAGAGGGGATGTAAAAGCAAATCAATGGTAAAGATGTCTTAACAAAAGAAAGAAAAAAACATTAAAAACAAAAATTGAAGAGGAATTCTATCTCAATATAGGAAGTTAAAAAAAGAGATAAAGATTTTGAAGAAAGTGAAAAACAAGATCAAATAGAAGAATAATTGGAGCCCTGCAGAAGAAAAATAAAGCAAAAGAACAGAACTGAAGCTGAAACCTTTCATTCGAGAACATTTTCTTGAAATTAAAAAAAGAAAAAACTCAAAACTGTATGCATCCCATACCCTGTGAGACCACAATATATACCTGAGACTATGGAAGGACCACCCATGACACTGCCAAAAAAATTACTGGACTTTAAAAGAGGAAAAAGAAAATCCCTGGCATCTACTAAAATAGAACATGTGACTTATTAAAGAAAATTAAGATTACCATCAGACTTTGACAGCAACACTTTCTGCCAGAAAAAAATGGAGTTAACAGATTTAAGATACTCAAGGCAAGAAGGTATGAACCAAGGGTTTTATATCCAGCCAAACTGACTCATGTAGAAAGGGCACAGGAAAACGACCAACCTTTAATAACAACAGGGACTATTGTTCTGAGGAGCCCATCCTGAGGAAATCCACCAGTGAGCCTCAGACAACCAACAATGACTGAAGAGACATCCCCATTCGAGCTAGTTACTGTGACCTGAAGACTAAGACCTGAGGGCAGAGACGGAGAGAGCGGGCAGGTAAAGGCTGAAATGTTCCAGCAGCGGAAACACAGTGCGACTAAACAAAAGCTGGGGAAAACAGGGAGAGAATATGCAAACAAGGGTTAAAAGGTTTTCTGCAATCATGCTGGTGCTAGTGTTAGTACTGTTCACTGAGGCTGCTGTGTGTGAAAACAAATGAGTAATTATGGAATATTCTAATTCTATTATCCCCTGTGCCCTTTGGAGAGCCAGAATTCTCAGTATGGAAGGAAGGAAATAGAAATGTAACAGAGAAGAGGTTAGGCAAAAGCTCTATGGTCTTGAATTTGAATTGGAAGCATCGATACATATACACATGTACGTGTGTGTGTGTGTGTGTGTGTGTGTCTCTCCTTGCTCTGTCCACTGGAAAGGCCTGGAAACTGACCAGTCAGGAGCAGGGAGTATACTTAGCACCCAGGTTTTAGTCTTGAGGTATTTTTTTCACTTAAAAACAAACAAACAAACAAACAGTGCTGGGTGCCTGGGTGGCTCAGTGGGTTAAGCCGCTGCCTTCGGCTCAGGTCATGGTCTCAGGGTCCTGGGATCGAGCCCACACTGGGCTCTCGGCTCAGCAGGGAGACTGCTCCCCCCGCTTCCCCGCCTGTTTCTCTCCCTACTTGTGATCTCTCTCTGTTAAATAAATAAATAAATAAATAAAAATTTTTAAAAAATAAATAAACAAATAAAAAATTAAAAAACCAGTGCTACCTGAAGAAATGTGTGATTCCAGGGTTGGGGTCAGGAAATGTATAAGACAAACCTTGAATATCTTGCAGTATCAGATAATAAGGGAGCTATCAAAGACGACTAGGACAGTGTTTAAAGAAGGACTCAGGCACTGAACTGAAGAAGTTGGAACAGTTTGAATTCCGTTAACAATAATAATTTCAAGAGACTCCGAACCATCAAATGTTTAAATTCACTAGGCCTTGGGGCACCTGGGTGGCTCAGTGGGTTAGGCATCTGCCTTCGGCTCAGGTCCTGATCCCAGGGTCCCGGGATGGAGGCCCACATTGGGTTCCCTGCTTCTTGGCGGGGAGCCTGCTTTTCCTCCTCCCAGTCCCTGCCTGTGCTCTCACTATTTCTCTCTCTCTCTCTCGCAAATAAATAAATAAAATCTCTAAAAATAAATAATGAATAAATAAATCCACTGGGCCACAATCTACATAAACAAAAGAACTGTCACATTTTAAGGATGTTAGGGAACAAATTCATTACATTAAAAACTGTCAAAGGGAAAGAACCAAGTATTTATCTTTGCCGTATGAACTGTGTCAATGGGTAACGAAATAGTAAATAAGGGCAAGTGTCTCTTCCTAAAAATATTCCAGCCAATAAATGAAAAACAAATAAGCTTAGAACATCAATCATCATTCTGCAACTCCTACTGAATAAACAGATACAGGCACCAAGCATTACTGGCTACTAAGAGTTACCAGAAGAGACACAACCAGCCTTGACATGCCTCCTATTGTCCTGCCAAGGGGACTGAGCCATGGTCTGTCTCATCTCAGGATCCAGGTGCCAATTAGCAGGAAATACAGAAGACAGAGGAACATGGTGAACAGCACAATCCACAAAACGATAGTTCTGGGTTCTTCAACAGACAAATTGTGATAAAAGGAAAGGGACAGAAGAGAAACATACAAAAGGGAATTTAAAACCATACAATTTTTTAAAAAAATGGCCAGTACTAATATTTTTATATTATAGGAATATAATATATATTTTATATATATATATATAAATATAATTATACATATATAGGAATAAAATATTCCTAGAGCATCTAGGAATACACATTTGGGTAAAAAAACCATTTCTTTTAAAATAGGAAAGTTAGGATGGCGGGGACTTTTGGCACGAGGGACAGGGTTTTCATGGAAGGGGGTTTCTGTGATGGGTAGTAGAGTCTTACTTCTTGTCCTGGGCAGTGCTGGTCTTATAACAATGGGTTAAGCTGCTCATGTGACTAAGGCAGTTTTCTCGATCTACTTTACAAGTTACTTTACAGTAAAAATATTTTTAAACGTATAACGATACCTATCCAGTGGGGAGTACTGTAAAGACCGAGTATCAACATTTCTTTATAAACTATTGTCATGATGAGAATTCTCACCATCATTTTCACTAAAATACATACACTGTCTTCACTATGAGAAAGAAAACTTCCTATCTACTCCACTGTTTCCTCCTAGGATAGGATGTAGAGAAAGTTCAGCTATAAATTAAAGAGTTATCTTTAAATATTTAAAAATGAACATTATTAATGGAGGGGGATACGCATTGAGTGGGAACAGCAGATATACGGGAAATCCCTGTACCTTCTACATAATTTTTCCGCGAGCGCAGAACTGCTCTAAAATATAAAGTTTATTTTTAAAAGAAGCCTACCTAATATTAAGTTCCTTCCAAATGCCAGGCACCATGTGTCTTATTTCATTTGATCTTCACCGCAATCCTATGAGGCAGATTACACTTGTTCTCTCCCTTTTACAGAGGAGGAAACCTAAGTGCAGAGGGTTAACTTGCTGAAATTAACTTGCTCAAAATTACTTAAGCAGAAAAGCGGAACCCAGGTCCCGGTGACTCCTGTGTCAGGTTCCATATCTGATCCGTCTCTTGGTGCCCAATGCTTACGGGATCAAACTGCCTTACTGAGTATCAGAGATCAGGAAACAGAAATGAAGACTACCTAAGCTACTACCTATGACATCACTTTTTGGAAGCAGAGAGAAAAGAGGCAATGAGTTCCTTTAAGCCAGCAGTCACAGGGACCCTCCTCTAGGACAGACTGGGCTCTTCAGCGTGAGGGCTTGAGTCCAAGCTGGCAAGATGCTTTCTGCATCAAGATTAAATGTGTTTGGGAAACCAGAGAGATGAAGGAGACAGCTACATGCTGCTGACAGCAGGGAGTGCCCAAAAATGTCTTCTGTGCCCTAGGAATGCAATGTCATCGCCCCAACACACTGAACTGTCAACTCCAGAATAAGGAGCAAAATGTCCGAGTTTATGGTGTTTCCCTAGTTGCTGGTAACCATCACCTAGGAGGACCAGAAGCAGAGTGGGACCATCGGGGAAAAAGCACGAGTTCTCCAGGTCTCCAGTCCAGCTGTCACTTATCAGCACCTGCCTCATCTCCATCCCCTTCCTCAGCTTTCTCTTCCTGCACACTGGTCACCACCCAACACTTACAGACTCACTTTCAACTCTGCTTCCTGTGTCTGCCTGCAATGGAAGGGATTCAAGGACTGGGACTTTATTTTATTCACTGTTGCATCTCAAAGCATCTAGAACCACGTCAGGCAAAGTAGGTCATGGGAAACGTTTGTTCCAAGTTGCTGATTTAAATTACTTCAACTCTCTGCTTTCAGTTCCTCACCTATCAACTGGGGTTAATACCATGCACATTTAAGCAAGAAAATAAAAATGAAGGGCAAGAAGTTTGTGCTCAACAGATGGGTTTCACCCCCCCACCCTTTCCTCTTTGGCCTAACACTCATTGAACAAGGATAAAACTAATGAACTCAGGATAAAAGTTCCCCTTCAAAGGATAATGACCTTTTAAGCTGACAACTGACTTACTCAGGACACCCTCAAAGCCTACAGACTATTTTTAATGTTGTGAAGAGGAGGCTACAAATGCATCACAGTGGGAATATGGGCAAAGAAAGTCTCCAGCAAATGGCTTATGAATAATGCCAGTGAGCTGTGACTGACGAGAACAGGGTGCGTGGAGGCCTGCCAGGTCACATCACTAACAGGGACCAGCAAACCAAACATAAATAATCTCCTGTTAAGGCTTTCCAAAAATCCTGCCATGCCGGCATGGAACGCAGCGGCCAGTGAACTGGGCCTTCACGGGGCAGGGGGGAAGCTGCCTCCACGGTTTGCTGTGAAGGGCAGGGAAGACGTGTGGACAATGAGTACTTTGTACCTGCCATCTCATTTAATTCTTAAAATAATTTTCTGAAGCTAGCATTTTTCTCCCCATAAAATAAGAAAAAGTCACGGTTCAAGGAGGAAGTAATTTCCAAGGTTTAACATCTCTTAAGTGGCAGCTTTCCTGGAATCTCAATTGTCTTTACTTCACAGTGAACTGGTAGCTAATAACATACACAGAGAACCTCTCCAACACTTGAACGCTCCGTTGCCCGTTTTACAAGCTCTCTCCCACTCCAACATCCCGAGGAAGGGAACAGATTAAGAAATGAGCCATCCACTAGATACTGATTGCTAGCTAACAAAATTTCAGCCAATTCACTGAAGTTCAGAGTGGCTGACCAACACACGCGGGGTGCTAACGCTCCTATTAGCTCCACACTAAGCTCCAGAAGTTGAAAATACCTTGTTCTTGGTTCATTATAAAACAGGAACCAGCCACGAATATGCCAGGGAGGCCCTGTAAGGGTATCATTTAAGCAGAGATTCTTTTTCCCGTTTCACAACTGAGCAACCAAGGTTCAGAAAGGGGTAGTAACTTGCCTAGAGACACACAGCTGAGAAGAGGCAGAGCCTAGGTCAGCGCCACATCTAACTAGAAATCAAGGGGCTTTTAATTTCATCATGTTGTTTATTATTTGCCTGGGGCATGGGGGGGGGTGCATCACTAAGTAGCTTAATATCTGGGATCTAGGAGCTCCCTATCTGACCTTAAATGCACTCTCCACTCTTCTGCTCTATTCTGTGTAGAAGGAAAGCTGAATCCCCTGGGCTCCCAGGTCAGCTGGCCTCCTGCCTGGCTGGGCCTGTGGGATGGACTGGTGAGGGATGAGGACGACAACAGGTAGAAGCTGAAGTTTTCTCCTCTCTCTCTGCCTGGGTGGCTCCTCTGGCAGTGGTTCGCCTCCTGACTCAGACACCCACAGCACAGACCCACAGGTTCCAGCTGTAGCCAGGTGACCCTGACCCTGACCTCAGGTGCACCAACCTGGGCTCTTGCTGATCTCTGGATTACCTCTCTGCCCCCTTTTGAGTCTCAGCTGCTCTCTCAGTTGGATAACCATTTCCTTGAATTATTTTCCCTCCTATAAACATCTGAAGGGGTTTTTGCTGTCCTGATTAGATCCTGACTGAGATGCTGACCAAGTTGCTGGACCGAGGGAACCAACTGGCAGCTCGTGATCCTGCACTGAGAGTCGAGGGACGGCTGGGTTCTGCATCTCAAGACCACATGTTGGCCACAAGCCTCTGCCTGGCCAGACAAGAAAGCCTTTGGAAAAGGCACACGCTTTTTCTCTTTCTGAGGTTCACAGCAGTGAGATGGGGGGGGGGGGGTTAAATGACCACAGTTCGTATCCTAATCCCATGGTCTTAGAGTGAAAAAAATTCATCATCAATCACTAGGTACAGAAGTGTTTCCTCAAGTGTGGTGAGGAGTAGTAGATGCATGGAATGTTAATAGGTATTTTGTGGGGGGAAAGGGTTTTTGAAAAATGCTAGGTTAAACAAAGTTAACTGGATTTCTTTACAGCTAGGCTTTAGTAACGTGCATACTAAATATCTTAAAAAAAAAAAAAAAAGAGAGAGAGTTACATTATGCAACGTGTGACAAGCCCAAATCTTATATGATCAGAAAAACAACATCTTGTGGATCTAATATTTCCAGGATCATTGTTCTAGAAACACTGGTTTATGGTACTGGTACTAAAACCGTTTTGTGGGCATCTGGGTCTTTCACGGACTGGAGCTGGCGCCTTCCCACTTTACCCTTGGCTACTCTCCTGTCCATGCTCCAGCCAGGTGACCACCCCCCAGACCCAACCACGCCGTAGTTTCGATGCTCCTTGCCTTTGAGTGAGCTTCTCTCTGTCCCTGCTCCTGGGGAAATGCTATTCCTTCTGTAAGGTGTCACCCATGTGCATCTGTCCCTGGGAAACCCCCCCTTGGAGCCCTGGCGGAGCGACTCGTCCTGCATTTGGAGGTCTATTACCTCATGCAACAGTCTACCACAGCAGTTACCATACCTCAGGGCAACTCTGTCTCTGCCCTGCACTGTCTGTAAGTGCAGTGATCAAGCCTTACTTGTCACTGTGTGTAAGGCAGTGCCCAGGGCTGGGTGGTTACCATGGTTACAAGTCAGGTTATGGGGGGGAGAGGAAAGGGGGTAATGACAAATACCCCAAGATTTTATATTTCTTTTTTTTTTTAACTTAAATAATCTCTAAGCCCAATGTGGGGCTCAAACTCATGAATCTGAGATCAAGAGTTGTATGCCCTACTGAGTCAGACAGGCGCCCCAAGTACCCCAAGATTTTAAATACTTACATCATTTTCTGTTAGCAAGGCTTGATTATAATTGACTTGCATTTCATGTTAAATCAAATAGAAGTTCCATTGTTAGGATGAGCCCTAATAAGTTAACCTTACATGAATGCAGTTAGTTTTATATGATGAAAATAGCTGATTTTTTGTAAAAAAATCCTAAAATCAATTAACAACCATCAACAAAATTTAACACCCAGATTAACACTGCCATGACAAAACTGGCCACTAGGTGTCAGTCCAGGAAAAGAGGAGGGAGGGCTGCCCTACAAAGTGTTTTACTTTTTCCTCCAATTATCAACATAAATATCAAATATTTAAACAACAAAATATTAGGCAATTAAAATTATCCATTAAGGGAATGTTTTTTAAAAGATATCTAAAATTTTGACATTTCCTCTTTGCAAAATAGTTTATAAATGGTGTTAGTTTAACCTGTATTTTTCAAGAAACATTTGCACAGATTGGAGACATTGACTCCTAAGAGGAAACCGGCTCTGTTTGCTTCTGATATGCCCTCAAATTGTATGTAACATGGACCATATGGTAATCACCACTGTGGCGAGCGGTCAGAGGAAAGAGCGTGGCTGCTAGATTCAGGCAGATGGAGGGTCCGAGTCCTGGCTCTGCCATTTCTTTAAAAAGTGACATAACTTTTCTTAGCCTTGGTTTCTCATCAGTAAAATGGGGATACACTACTCTCTCCATATGAAAACTGTAAAAATCAAGTAATGGACTATATGTAAAGAGTCTAGCACATAACAAATTCTTCATGTTATTTTCTTTTCCTTAAGACTTCAAGTCTTAATGATTTATTTAACAAAACTATGTTCAGCTCCCGAACAATGAAGGACCATATATAGGTAAGAACTATTATCATTTCATTCACTGCACAGATAAATACTGAGTGCTTTCTACATAGCAGGCTGTGTGCCAGGGGTCCATGAGTCATCACAACATTCCAGCACCTTCCAGAGTGGGTTTCCATCTCTTTGTGAAAGGGGAGCACGAGACTGAATGTAATGTAGCTGTGTATTTCTGAGAATGTACCCACACCCCATAGAAAATCAGTGTGGACTCATGTCTGGGAGGGTGGGTAGAGGGGAAGAAATCTACAAGTTTATCCTCTAATCACCACAAATACCATAATGTCCTCCATAGAACGACCCCACCAGCACTCTGTCTTAGGTTACTGAGCTGCTACTATGCATGTGCTGAATGTAGAAGAAGGAATACTCCAGAATCCTGTTTTTAAGCTCACAGTCTAGCTAGTACATGGCATCATGAATCACTGTTTTAGGCTCAAAATTGTCAAATGTTAATCACTGCTTGAAAGCAGTTCAGAAAGGTCTCTTTTTCAGAGTTTCCATGAAAAAGTAAAAGACCCTAAAATGAGATCATTTGACTTAAGACTCCAATAATAGCACCCATTTCTCTTTGCCACTGTCCCCAAAGATACAATATTTAAAAGTGAGTTTACTCCGTTAATATATTGACCTCTTGTATGTTCCTACCTGGACCTGATTATTTACTGCACGTGATGATCCCACAAAGGGTGATCTTCTCTAGACCCTAAGTGCCTCTGGTTAGGTACCACGTAGCTGCTGGGTTGTGTCTTTGTTTTACACTTATACACTGACAGTATTGTGTTTGTGTCCGATTCTTCTCACACTCTAAGGGATTGTGTGTGTGTGTGTGTGTGTGTGTGTGTGTGTGTGTGTTTAAACTAAGCATCTATATTATGCAACACTGAAATACGGCCACTATCAGATGCATAGTATGGGAAAACAGGTATCACTTATTAATTTGTTCTTCCACACATTCCACAAATACTTAACAAGTACCTATTAAAAATATCAGAGTATGTGAGGAACACCAAGGAATACAAAATGTGGTCCCATCCTACAGGAACAAAGTAAGAAAGAGCCAGGATTATGATAAGAGATCAAAGTATGGAAATCTCCCCCTGGATAGTCTAAGATACCAGTAGGTGTGGTTTATTTTTCAAGTATTTTAGAACATGCAGGAATTTCATTTTGGTCATATTCAGTGATGCTCTTTGAAATCATTCAGGTAAGCTTGATCATCATGTTTAAGCAGATTTCCTGCCAGTTCTCATCTTCTCTCACTTAAGGACCTACTTTTTACTTTTTACCTACTTAGTCTACTTCTAGAACAAAGGTTCTCAGTTCAGCAAGCATTTGTGGTGTGGCTCCAAGATGCCAGGACTCCCAAATTATGTTCATGAGCAACATCAGTGTCCCCACCTGGGAAGCAGTCTACAGAGGTTTGGGGTCAATATTGAATGGTGGTCATCTTCTCCCAAGAGGCACAAAATGTTTTGATGAAGTAGAACAAAAGATTCTTGATTATATTTTCTCTTGCGCATTAAAAAAAAGTGGACTCCAATGCATTTCTTAATTTTAAACCCTTGGTACCTATCACCCTCATATTTGCCTGTAAGTACTGGTGAGCAGTAACATAAATGAGTAAATTTTTATTCGATATAATGTGTTTTCTTACAAATCCTTCACATATCATTGAAATAAAAGCCAAACCTTCAGTTACTTCATGAGGTAGGAATAAATAGGCCAAACTCTCATTTGTGTTGTGAATGGTTTCAGATACTCTGACACGTGAACAAGAGTATTTGGCCACCGTTGTTCTAGAATGTGGCAGTGTCATTCTCCACTTCCTCCTTTCTTGACCTAAGAGGGGCTACTATCATTAAGTTACTATCTACTGTCAGCAAAAACACTGTGCTGGGGTTTTACGCACATTACTGCTATTTTTATCAGCAGTCCTATAACGTAGGCATTATATGCATTTTACAGATGAGAAAACTGAGGCTCAGAGAAGTTAAGAGCCAAGACAAAAATCCAAGTGACTCCAAACATACTCTTTCCATCGGACTCTGCCTCCTTGGCTGTTGAGAGCAGCAGAGCTCCTTTTCTCCCTGCTTCATCTGCAGGGTTATGACCTTGACTTGGGATGAACACTAAGACAAAGATCGGCAACCGGTACGTTATGAGCCCCTTCTCTAGTCCACTATAGACTCCTGCTGTCAATGCTTCTGTTTAGCTCAGGACTGTAGGTTTGGGCTATCATTCCTTATCTGCTTGCTTAAAATAAACTGAAAAAAAAAAAAAGAAAAAAAGAAAAGAAAATCTTTCACCAACTTCCCCTACAGAATATCCATGGGGACATATCCACCCTTCACAAACACACCATTGTCTGCTTAAAGACAGCGTGGGTTCTGTGTGGAAAACAATTTGGTGGTTCCTCAAAAATAAAATCACCACATGACCCAACAATTCCATTCCTAGGTACACACCCCAAAAGAACTGAAAACAGGGCCTCCAACAGATGCGTGCACAGGAAAGTTCACAGCAGTGTTCACCACAGCCAAAAGGCGGGAGCCACCAAGTGTCCATCCATCCATCCAAGCCTGGATAAGCAAAATGTGGGAGATCCATACATATAGTGGAATGTTACTCAGCCTTAAAAGGGGATGAAGTCCTGATGCCAGCTACACACAGTGTGGAGGAGCCCTGAAAATGTTATGCTCAATGAAATTAGCCATACGCAGGAGGACAAGTAACTCACTTCGGGAAATATCTAGAATAGGGACATTCATAGAGAATAGGTTGGAGGTTACCAAGGACTGGTGGGATGGGCAAGTGGGGAGTTACTGCTTAATGGGCTCAGAGTTTCTATTTGGGGTAATGAAAATTTTGAAAACACAGTGATGGTGGTGGTCGTACGGTATTGTGACTGTAATTAATGCCACTGAATTGTATACTGAGTGATGTGAAAATGGAAAATTTATGTTATATGTGTTTTACCACCAAAAAAAAATTTTTTTAAAAAGGGGGGTTAGAAGAGAAAAAAGCATGGGCTCGTAAGACAGACATGGGTTCAATTTCCAGCTCTAGGCTCCCAAGCAGTGCAGAGAATCTCAGAGCCAGCAAAGAGGAGCACACGCCAGCCTCTTCCAGGCTTTCTCCTTTCCCCTGCTTCCCTCACTTCCCATGTCTCGTTCTCCTGCGCACATTGTTTTCAGGTTCCTCAACCCTTTCTTTTGGCACAAGATGGAGGCACAAATTAGTGACACCCCTTGTATATGTTCTGGGCATCCTCTGCTTGTCTGCGTGGAGAGCAGGGAGCACACGCCAGGAAGGGCTCCCCATGCTTTCCATCCTGAGCTGTGGTTAGACCGAGTCAACGCAAATCTGGTCCTTACCACGCTGTGACAAGCTGGGACCCCAAGTCAGGCTTCTGCACGCTGCTGACTTGCATTTCCTCTATTCAGAAGCCTTCAAAATACGGTGTTTCAGAGCTTTATTCACAAAGGCGATTGGTGCGGTATTAATTAAAATATTAAAAGACTGGAAACAATCTAAGTGAGAGTAGTTACAGAAATTATGGTGGCTGTCCTTGATGGGATGTTCGGCAACTGTACAAAAACCACGTCTGATGTAACGTTAGATGGAGGAGGAACAAACTTTTAACTTAGATTTGACAGCAGCTACGGAAACACTTCGCAACATGAAAAATTATTGACGAGAGCATACGAAAGTTGGTTAAGGTAGGTGGGTTAATTCAGTGGGACCATCATGGTATTTGAATGTTTCTAGTTTCTAAATACTCTTCTGTTTTCCGTTACACTAAAAACGCATAGAGATATAGTTGTGTCTTTTGAAGCCATAAGATCAATGGCGTTACTCAACCAGGAAACAGATATACATGGTGTTTTTCCGACCTGTTCCAACACAGCCTCATCCGTTCATGCTTGAAAGCCAGGCTATCAATTTGCTTTTATCTTAACTTGTCTGTCTTTAAGGGGTTTTTTAGGTGGATAAATATGAGTCAGCAGAATCATGTGCAAAATGAGGGGCTGTAAGGTGGATGAGGCCAGCGTACCCACAGCTGAATGTGGAAGCCGGGCCTCCTGGGACAGACTAAGCAAGCAGGACTATGGAGTCGGATGCTGCCTGCACGGCCTCCTTCAGAGCACATAAATGTGACCGCCTGTTCACTGCCTCCACCCCAGCACCGGCTCCCTGAGGGCAGGGGCCGTGCTCCCTTCATCCTGGGGAGGCCCAGCTGGCAGGCTGGCCCAGAGAGAGCCGCACTGGCCTGCTGACTCAACGACACTCGCAGTACCCCATCTATCCCGGCCTTTCCGCAGACCCTGGCACGGAACGGGATGAGTCCGAAAGCACGAATACCCAACAGTTTTGCTCTTTGATTTGACGTTTTACCAAGCCCTGCAGTGGGCCAGAGGTGGGAACAAGTACCTGTAAATATACTATCTTGAGATGACTCCACGTATGAGCTTATGAGAAACTACTAATGGAAAAAGGCAGGAAATTAAAACACATGATTCTATTTTTGAAAGTTCTTTCAAACTGAGGCCACTGTGCTGTCTTCCAAAGAGAGGGTGGTAGGTTAGTCTTACTCAGATTCCACAATGATATAATTTTAAACAAAGGAGTGTGGGAAAAGTAAGATTCTTTTAAAAATTCATTCGTTCTCCCTGAGAGGGAGGAAGGGGAATGTTCGAGGCAAATTCAAGAACCACACTGCTATACATATCCTCCAAAAGTTGCCATCTTCCACCAAGCACAGAAAGGATCCTCGGTCTAGCAATTAAAATCATTTGTCTTTTATCCCCTTCTTGCCAAAAAGGACCCCAGCCCTAACTAGTTAATCCCTAACACACACTGCTACTCCCAGAGTTGCCTGGCAACTGCGAGGAGGCGTGTCAGAGAGCAAGAAAGGCCTAAGTAAATGAGCTAGAGCCTGGGCCGCTGCTTGACATGGATAAAGGGGGTTTTTCTGAACGGGGCTGCCTGGCTGCTTGTGGTTCTGTCATTTAAGTGCAGAAGAACAAGTTGACGTGGCCGATATTGTTAAATATCTTGGGCTCTGCACCTCCTATTCTCTGCGTGGCTGAAAAATGGGTCACATGCCCCTGCGATTTGCAGGCACTCTCCCCTCTGCCAGGGAGCACCAACCTCCAGAGCCTAAAGAGAAGGCAGGATGCGCTGTGTTTGCGTTGCACACGCTGAACACAACCCTGGCCTCGCACACCTCTCTGTTCCTTACTTTCTGTCACCCATCCTTCCACTCGCTATTCCAAGATTGACTCACTGACGCCTGTACCCTGCCATGACCTGGGCCCGGCGCTGGCAATGTGGAGAGTTGTTAACGTGGAGCCTGAGGAAATCAGAACAAAGAGAGGCAAGAGGGTGCGGTGGAAGGAGCCCGAGTTTTGGAGTCGGGCAGACCTGAGTCTGCCTCCTGGCTCTCCCACCCGCCAGGAAGTCACCGGTGATCTCCGCCTTTATCCCCCACCTGGAACATGGAAAGGAAGGGGGCAGTCATGGGAGATGGCTGAGATCACGGAAGCGGAGCCACTGGGGAGATGAACCGAGCTCCATCCAGCCTTGTGGGAGATCGCCGAGCGGGTATCCCACTCTCTGGCCCTTTGAGAGAAGAATTCACCTGGCCCTGAAGAGACACTGCCAGCTAGCCCACACAGGCCCTCCTGCCCCCCGGGCCCGGCCCGGAGCCCCAGGCAGGGACAGGGAGCAGGGAGGCTCTGGCATGTGGCCGGCCTCAGCAGGGGGCTGCCGTCCCCTTCCCTTCCGGGCAGGGGAAAGAAAATGAAGCTCGAGATTCCCCAGCCAGCTGCATTTTGAAATTTTTCCAGTCGGACAGGGAAAAAAAAAGGCCAAAGAGTTAAAAGTCTCCAGTGAGCCGTGGGCCGCGGAGGAGGAGTGGCGCGTCCTGGTCCCTCCGGCGGGGGCTCGCTCCCCTCCCCGAGCCATGCAGGGCACCGAGGGGCGCAGCGGGAGCTGGCCGCCAAGCAGAGTAGAAAGCAGTGCTGTCTAGTCTGTCACGTTTCATGTTGTAAAAAATCCAAACCCGGTGACTCCGCAGTGACCTGAGTCCCGAGGCTGCGCCCGCTGGCCCAGGGTGGGAAGCCAGCACACTGTAGCAATGTGGCGAACGCTGGGGACACATGACAGGGCAGCCAGAGGGGACGAGCCATGGGAGCTCTGGGGGTCTGCGGTGCCCTTCGCACCCACGCCCGCTTCTCGGGGGCCCCCCACCCTGCAGGCTCCCTCTGCCATCAGCCGTGGAACATTCTCCACATGCAAGGCTGCTGCTTGGGCCCTGCCCTCAATCCGTCTCAGGGGCTCTGCCCTCCAGGCTGCCACCTGCTTCTGGCCGCCAGCTTTCTCCCTCACCTTCCATAGCAAAGGCTTCCCTGCACTTGGGCCGTCTGACCAAGTAAATCCATGTCAGGGATTCTGCCTGAGGAAATAATTCAGACGGTGCATGAAGATTTCTATGAAGATGTTCATCACAGTGTGATTTAAAACAGGGAGAGGTTACCCACGATCCGAAGAACCAGCATTAGGATGATGGGGTAGGCCTCAGCACTGACCGCAGATTGTGGGAACTTGAGAAAAATCTCAGACACTTGCCGTTTTAAGAGCCCCACAGGTGAGTGATTCTGATCCACGCCAGAGTTAAGAACCACCGGGGTCACCTGATGGAGTACGTGCTGTCATCGTAAGAGATGTTTAAAGAGAGTTTTTGTATAAGGTGATATATACTACAACATACTAAAACACCACAGCACACTAAAACATAAAACAACATACTAAAAGGCAAAACCAAATAACTGAGAAGTGGATTACTTTGCCAGGAATATATTAACGGTCTTTAAGGAAAAAAACCCAAACCCAAAACCTAAATGAAACAAAAACAACCCTGAAACCCTAAAGCCTAGGTAGAAACATGCTAACATGTTGTCTTAACTCCAGACGATAGGATTATGGGTATTTTCTCATTTCTAGTCCTCTGTTAAACTTTTTTTTTTTTTTTTTTCCCTTACCAAGAGCAGGTGCTATTTTTATAGCCAGGGAAACAACTAAAAGACAAGTGGCCCTGGGGAGGGCACCCTAACCTCTCAGCCCCGTGCTTACTGTCACCCAAAACAGGCTCACCCAAGGTACCTTTCCCCACGCCACCCCCGTGTAGCCAATGCCCACCAACCCTTATCTCTTCTTGGGCTCATTTGTGCTTTGCAGTCAATTATTTTAATTAATTCCCCAAACAATCTTGCATAGGAAGTGCTGTTAGCCCATCCCTCAAATAAGGAGAAATTCCTAGAATTAAATCTATGGTTTAAAAACCATCGAGGTAGCATGGTGATTATGCCTGGCCAGAAAATTGCAGGCCCTCTGGCTTCCCTCCTGGCCGTCCAGAAAAAAGCTATTTGGGAGCAGATGAATGGGACCGAAAGCACGACAAATCTGCCGTATTTCATTGATTCTAAGATGCAGATTTCTTCACACTATAACATCTCTGAAATCTGGATGTGTCTTACAACTGATGGCATCCAACTGTGATTACCAGCACCCTTTCCTGTTTCGTAATGGTACCTAGAGTAATAGTACATCTTATGATTGAAAGGCAACTAAGACTCAATGAAATGTACCTTGTTTTCAACCAAACCCATCATCCTATCCTCAGAATGCTACTTTTAATGACTGTATAATATTCTAGCATACAGATAGACTTTAATTTCTTTAACCGGTTGCCTATTACAGACACTTAGGTCTGTTCCATGTTTTTACCATTATCAGTACTGCTACTGGGAATACCTTTGCATTAAGTTTTTCACTTTTTCTACTTACAGGCATCATCACTTTCTCCTAGGTCCAAATCTTGGGAGACATTTGACATCTCTTGCCCCTCGTCTCCCACATCTCGTATCTTTGTAGATTCATCTAGTCATTTCTTCTTCTTCATGGTACCTCTTCCTGGTGTTACCACCAGAGGGCTCTCTTCCGAGTCTCCTGGACAGGCCCCTGGTCTCTGCTTCAAACTCCCCTTTCAGTCCATCACTCTATTACTGGTCAAACACGACTTCAGTCTTAGCATATCTCTGCCCAAAAACTGATATTCCCTACAAGGTGAAGTTCACACTTCTAGCCTAGCATCCCAGGCCCTATCAAATTTGGCTCCAAGCTCTCCAGCAGCCTCTTCTCCCTATCCAAACCCACGACTCCAGACAAAGTGGCCATGAGGGGTACTGCCTCCAAGCCTTTGCTCACTTAGTTAACTCCACACCTGCCTCATGGAGGGGCATTCTGTCTTTTTCCAAACCTAAGCCATCAGACCCAGGTCAAGTTTTACCTTCCCTATGAAACGTTTTATGGCTCATTTGATCCTTATAACCATCTGGAGATGTAGAATGATAGGTATTCTTAGCCTCATTTCACAGGTGAAGAAACTGAAGTTTAAAGAGATGAAGTGGCTTGTTCAAGATCATATAGCTTAGAAGTGCAGAGCCCGGCTTTGAACTCCAGGGCTTCTGTCTTCAAACCCAGTGCTTTTAGAGTCAAATACAAATACAACCATAAAATTCTTCTGAGGAGCAACTTGTGCCCAGATCATGCATCCAGCAATCCCTACCAAGATTCAACAGCCTCTGTATTCTAGACACACATACGACAAAATGAAATCATTTTAAGAGTGGAAATACCGCATGTTTGTCAGTTCCCAGCAACGCAAGGGAAGGACTAGACCAGTTATCCCATTCTCCTTTCAGAGATGGAAAGACAACAGTATCTTTCTTGAATTATACTAGCTCTCCAATGAGTACTCGACCTGACTGGTTTGGCTGGGCCCAAGGTCAGGACAAAGAATCAGAGCTGCCTCACTTGGAGACAAGCAGGACATGGCGAATTTGCTTTAACTAAGAGCTTTAGTGGACCTCAGGGAAGCAGCTCTAAGGAAGCAAAAAGAAAGCACATCCCTTGTGTTATGACCATGACATTGCCTGAAGCGGAGGCAGCTTAGAAAGTCAGGCCTAAGTGCTGGACAGGAGACAAGGAACAAGGAATGGTGGCATCAGGCTGCTGCTTCCTGAGTCCCCGACCCAGCAGCGAGTATGCTCTGGGTGAAGGGAAAACAAGGTGTTTACTATTATTCTGGGTCTCACTTAGACACATGATGGAGTCATTAATCAAAAAAAATTCTTAACAATGTGTAACGGTGGCTCATGGGGAAGCATAACCAAGATTCACTGTCAGAGTTTGCACGTGAAATGCACCGCCTAACATATAACTCACCTTGTCATTTCATAGAATAAAATGCTGTGGGTTAAAACCCAGATGGAAACAAACAGCCCCAGCCTATAGACAGTGCGACCTATGCTGGTTCCTCATACCCACTCCAGCCAGGCTGGACGTGGCTGCCATCACCCGCCGGCTCAGGATGAAGGAGGCTCTGTGCTCTTGAGAGAATAGGGCTGTTGGCAAGGTCGCCCCCCAGTGTTCCCTCCTACGCATGGTGACTTGGGCCCAAGCCCAGTTCTCCATTCTCTGTGGCCAAGAGGCCGGAAGTAGGCAGAGGAGAGGGTTATCAGATGGGAGCTTCCCACTGAGGCCGGGAGAGTTCGTACTTTCTTTGGTTTTAGGGTTGCCCCTAAATATCTTCGCATCTTCACAGTAACTTCCCACCGCACAGGGCAGGCAGGGGAATGGATGAGGCTACTGAGGCTCAGGAAGGCCGAAGGGCCACCAAAGGGGATAATGTTATTCCCCAGTTTGCGATGCACCGCGTAGTCAGTATGCCAAGTGCACTTTGGGAGCACCTGAGGAGTGAATCCCTAGGATGCCTTGCTTTCTCAAGGGTGGAGTAGAGGCCCTTTCATAGGAAAAGGGTCTTGAGACACAGAGGGAAAGCATGGTTTTGGGACTATTCAGGTCCTCTGCTGGGTTAGCAAGTCATGTCTCTTCTGAGCCTCAATTTTCCCATTTGTCAAGTGGAAAAGATCCTCAGAGAGCAGGTGTGTGAGAGATCTGGGCACTGTCTTAACACGCAGCTGGTGCCACTGTCCAGGGAGGGGACAGGTCTTAACGTTCACAGGAGTAGTGACCGCTTCACACAGAGCGGCATGGCTTCCTCACACTAAGAGGAAAGGCAAGGGAAGGCACTCCCCAAGCCCCTCACAACACAGACGCGCAACCCCTTCTGGGTGAATTCAACTGCCAGATGAAGAGTTGATTTCCTGTGACCCCTGAGGTACGTACATTTCTCAGCCCTGACGTAGATTTGTAAATGCCAAGAAGCTACTCACCGGCTCAATTTTCAAAGCATTTCGGTAGCTGCCGAAGAAAGCCGCCTGGGCCTTGAGGAAGGCCCTGGCCACGCCATCGCCAGTAGTTGTGGACACCTTCTTTAGCCGGTTCTTCAGGGAAGAGATCTGGTGACAGAGAGAAAGGAGACGCAGGTTGAGGGCAGGTTGGGTGGACAGCTGGCAAAGCCCGATACATACGGAGCTCTAGAAATTTCCTGAGAAGGGGATGGAATTAACAGCTCAGGGGCTGGAGAACAAACCGCATTCACTATTGGGGCAGGTTTCTGAAACTGAATCGAGCGTTATTGAGTAAGAGCAAAAATAAAACCACTTTCTAAGTAGTTTCAATGTACTAGATATGCCCATTCACATGCATTTTCTAATTTAATTCTTTCCGCAGTCTTGCAAGGAAGGGATCAGCGCTCCTGTCTTACAAGGGTGAAACAGTCGCAGAGAGGTTAGATTACATGCCTAGGTACAAGCCCAAGAACTGGCCAATTGGAATATGACTTGAAAGTCTTATAATCTGAGCCCAAACGACAAAAATTGTTTGTTCGAATTCTACTCCGTCTACTCTGTCTTCAAATTACTTAGAAATGAATGGCTTATTTATAACATATATACCTCACACCTCATACTCTAGATACATGTTAAATACATAAACACATGTGATATATATTTATTAAATACATGATAAACTATGTTTATTAAATATAAATATAATTTATATTTATGTATAAATATAAATATATATATAAAAGTTATATATATATATAATAAATATAATTAAATATAAAGTTAACTAGAGGAATAACATGTATATTCTTACATCCTTCATACTCTAAAAGGAATCATGGCAGCCTTACAGATAGGTATTCAAGAGATTCAGAAAAATAGTCAAGAAAGCCATGGCACTGAGAAAGCAGCTAGAAATATTTAGTATATAAATGTGAGCTATAAGGCCTTACATGGTGGCTAGAATGGCCTGCAAATTTGACTTAAGAGTCTCCTAGTGGTCAAAGCAAAAAGAGAAACTCAAATTGTGAGATTCTTGGGGTCCACGTAGTACAAACAAACCACTTGCACAAATGAAAACGCACTTTCCTGAAAGTGAGAACTCAAAGAGATTTCTCCTGTGAATCCTCAGCGTGGGAAATCCTCATGTGTGGCGTAATGGCTCCTGCCCTCAACATGAGAGAGAATACCAAGCTTCCTGGTCTGTTACTAACAAGCTTTCCATTCACCTCAGGCTGCCACACTACACAACTTCTGGGCACACCGTTCACGCTGTGTTTGTTCCACGTGAAAACTATCCCTGGAACTTGGTCATGTGATAGCCTTGAGTCAACGGTGATCTAACGGCGGAAAAAATCAGACCGGGGTCCTGCCCACGTGAAGCTTATATTCCGGTAAGGAAAATACCAAACCCGTGTGGCGTTGCCACTCGATGAGTCTATGCTAGAGCTCACTGAGGAAGTCAGCAAGGCTTCCTGGAGGGAATCAGGCTTGAACGGAAATCTGGAGGATGAGCTGAAGTAGAACCTGGCAAAGACGAGAAGGAACAGTGTCCGGGGAACAGGGGAAAAAGCCTGTGGTGACAAGGAGCTCGGAGAACAGAAAGGACTATGGCTCCAGGGGAGAGAGTGATGGAGAACATGGCCTGAAACGAGACTAGAGGAAAAGGCAGAGGTCAGAAGTGCTGTGAGTACAGTAAGGAGTTTTATCCCTTTGTCTTGAGAGAAAATGTAAACCTAATGACTGTTTTCAAGCATGCAGGTGACATATCGAGAGAATATTTCAGGAATCTGTACGGGCTTCGATATAAGATTATCGATGGCCTGACACTATTTAAGGATAAAATAGAAATATTAGATTCAGGTGGTCCATGAACTACCTATAAACTTTTAATATGACTGAGTGACGATCATTTTTCTGGGCAAAGGCTCCACAGTTTTCCTCAGATCCCTAAAGGTACCCATGAACCTAAAAATATTAAGGATTTCTGGTCTGGGATAGATTACACAGACTTTAAAAATGTTCCTTGGGGGTGCCTGGGCAGCTCAGCTGGTTGAGTGTCTGACTCTTGGTTTCAGCTCAGGTTGTGATCTCATACATCATGAGATCGAGCCCCACGTCACGCTCTGCTTAAAAAGAGTCTGTCTCTCTGCAATCCCCCCTCCCACTCGCACATGCTCTCTCAAATAAATAAATCTTAAAAAAAAAAAAAGAAGAAATGCTCCATGGACATTATTTCTTAGTAACAAGCTTCTGATAAGGGATTTTTATTTTAAAAGTTTTATTTGTTTGAGAGAGAGAGAGAGAGACAGCACGAGCAGGGAGGAGAGCAGGAGAAGGAGAGGGAGAAGCAGATTCCCCTCTGAGCAGGGAGCCCGACATGGGGCTTGATCCCAGGACCCCGAGATCAGGACCTGAGCCGAAGGTAGACAGATGCTGAACTGAGTCACGCAGGTACCCCAGGGATTTTTAAATAGCTTATTAAGATATACTGTGTGTGGACCATAAAATTCACTCATTTGAAGTATATAGTTTAGTGTTTTTTAGTATAATGATAAGGTTGTAGAACTATACTATTATCTAATCCCCAACTATTTTTATCACCTCCCCGCAAAAAATCCATCTTATTGTCAGTTACTTCTCACCCCCCACCAATCTTCCTCCCCTCCTCCTACACCCTGTCCTAGGTAACCATTAGTCCACTTTCTGTCTCTATGGATTTCCCTATTTTGGACATTTCATACAAACGGCATCATACAATAAGAGGTCTTTTGTAACCGGCTTCTTCCACTCAGCATAAGCTCATTGTAACAAGGTGACTCCATGCTGTGGCACTTATCACCACTTCATTCTTTTTCACAGCTGAATAATATTCCATTGTGTGGCTATGCCATGTTTTATTTACCCTACGTATTTAACTGGTTGACGGGCGTCTGGAGTGTTTCCACACTGGGGATATTATGAATAATGCTATGAACATACATGTAGAAACTTTTATGTGGAGACACCAAGAGATCTTGAGGCCAGAGTCTGCATGGTGAAAATCCTATTGCCAGAACTTATGAAGATAAGCTGAAAGGACATGTGAAGTCGTGGACAACACCTGGGTGTCCACATCCTACTGACTGGGACGTCCCTATTCTGGGACACATGAGCCCCAGGGCCACAGTGGTACGAGTCCATGCAGAGCAACGCAGGCCACTCAGCAGCCGGGCAGACTCTGCCATGGACTTTCAACTTGAAATAGCAACGTGAAACAAAACAAAACAAAACAAAACATTCTTCATTAAAAGGTTCAAAATATTGCCCTCTTCCAACCCTCCCAATAATAGAAATCCTGCCTCTCCCAGGGACGAGGGTGACATTTCCATCCTTTGAAATGGTGCAAGCCACTGTCACTCTTCTAGCTCCTTAAAGGCCTTGGGCCACCTGTGCCGCGGATTATTCCTCACTTAACCCTCCCTGGCCTTTCCCTTTCATTCGGGAGGTGTTTAATTACCTTGGATTCACAACGCTGCACTTCAGGTGAGCCTTTCCTAATGGCCTCATTATCATTTTACACAAAGAAGTCGTTGCTGATTGTAACTGAGCAAATCTGAGTGTGTGCCTTCCTGCCCGCCCCAGATGGTCTGAAACCAGCCAAGTGGTCCTGGGCTCCTGGTGCCCCTGTGACCACTTAGGCCGAGACTTCTGAAGACCTCTCCTCACCCTGCAACACGGAGAAGCTTTTGTCAGCACTTCAAACTTTGAAACTTCAAGTATCTGCGCATCTGATAACTGGTGATAGCATTTTGTCCTTTAAATAAAAGTGAGGGACGAAGATCAGGGCTGAAAATAACCCAGAGTCATACATCTAAAACTGAACTTGCCAGGAGCCCATGTGGGGGTTCTGGTCAAATCATTAACATTGGGGTTCATCAGGCATAATCTGGGGGTGACAGAAATGCTGATGAGGCTGGCTTTCTCCTTTAATGAGGTATCAGGAGGAAGACAGAAAACAAAGGGAAGAGGATGCTACACTGAACGCACCAGCCTCTCTCAAATGCACCCCCCACCCCCTCCCATCGCCTTCTGTGTCCCATCTCGGCCACTGCAGCATCACTCAGCTCGTCTCCTAGGCCAGATTCAGAGGTCAGATTCCGTAATCCTCCTTCCCTACCCACCACCATTCTCCGTCTCTTAGCAGCACCACCCCAAATATCCCAAATCCACCCTCCCCTTTCAGTGCCCATGACCTTGGCACGGTGCCACGCAGCTCCATCCCTCCTCTCTGGCCCAGACTGGTGGTGGAGCTGCCTAGACAGGCTGTGCTCAGTATCCCCTCAGTGCCACCCACCCACAGCTGTCCTAGTAATCTCAGAAACATATGAATCTGGTCATTTCAATCCTTCCATCAAAATCCTTCAATGCTCCCCATCCTGGGCCATCACCACCTGCAGAAAAACATCCCAACTCCTCTGAGCAGTCGGTGACACTCTGCTCAGCTGGCCTTACTTCCCTCAGCCCAACTTAATGTATGTTGGACTGACAGTGAATTATGATTTAGAAGCATTCACATCTCTCCAGCCCATACGCAGGCCAACAACTCACACAGCATTATCTCTTGTCCCTTCCTGGTCTATTTGTGGAAGATCTAGTCACCCTTCAAAAAACCATCCAAGTGCCTATCAATGGGGGTCAATTAAGTAAATTATACCACATCTTCACAATGAAATATTGCATAGCTGCTGAAAAGTATCTGACAGGACTTGAACTGACATAAAGAGATGTCCACAAAATACTGCCAAATGGGAGGAAAAATGCAAGTTGCAGAACTATACAGCATGAATCATTTAAAAATTTATGTTGATATAGGTAGTAAAAATCTAAAATGCCATTGATCAAACTTTACCTACAGATGGATGCTTTCACTTTCTATTTTATGCACTTTCGATTGTTTTGATTATCTTTCATTAAAAAGCACATGTTCCTTTTAGAATAAAGAATTCAAATGAGGTATTTTTCCTTAGTAGTCAAATTAAAGGTTACTTTGGGTTAAGGGAAAGAGAGAATCCAGATGTCCCGCCATCTAAAAGCCCTCCCTGACTACTAAGGCAGGGTCCATGACACCCTGCTGGCCCCTTGGACTGCTTTGGTGGGTCTTTGGTGAGTGGTCACTACCTCTCCTACTAGACTGAGCTCCCAGAAGGGCCAGCTGGGCTTGGCTGGTATAATCAGTTAGCAATTGCAGCTAAATGAAAGAGCGGGAGAGTGAGTGTTTAGATACCCAGAGAGGCACTTCCAGTGGTCGAACCTCTCCACTTGGAGGAAAGTCTGGGATCATGTTCTTTAGTAATTGATCATTAGAAGAATCTGGTGTCCATTGGGAAGGATAGGGGTGGGGAGAGAAATTGATACCCATCCATTCCCCTTCTTTCCCCTTCTGCAGAAAGCCACCACTTAGATGCAACCAGAACTGCAAGGAAAACAGAATTCTTGGTGAAAGCGGACAACTTGCCCAGTCTTAAAAGTGCAAATGCAACTCGTGCAATGATGAGCAGCATTCCCTACCCCCGGTTCCTGCTCACCGAAGGTCTCTTGGCTTCCTTCACCCACTTCTCTGTCCCCATGCACTCCTCAGTCTGGGATTGGACATCCGGCCCTCCTTTCTTAACCTTTCTGAGCTTCCGTCTCCTTTGCTGTAAAATGAGGTCTCTGCAACACCCGTCTGCTGGGAGGCTTAAATTCCAGGGGATGGGAAATGGCTGGTTGAGGCAACGAGTGCCTCGGTTCTTCGGTGTTCATGTTTCCTTTTGTCCCTAGACTACTGCAACCGTCTTTGAACTGCTGGTCTCTATTTTCTTTTTCTTTTTTTTTTTTAAAGATTTTATTTATTTATTTGACAGACAGAGATTACAAGTAGGCAGGAGAGGCAGGCAGGGAAGAGAGGAGGAAGCAGGCTCTCCGCAGAGCAGAGAGCCCGATGTGGGGCTCGATCCCAGGACCCTGGGATCATGACCTGAGCTGAAAGCAGAGGCTTTAACCCACTGAGCCACCCAGGTGCCCCTGGGCTCTATTTTCATCCCAGTTTCATCCGTCTTTTGCATGAACTTGACTTTCTAAAACAAGAGGCTGCATCCCATCACTCCAGTCCTCCAAAATTTTCACAGGCTCCGTAGTACAAACATGATCAAGTCCAAATTCCTTAGCACAGTATTCGAGGCCTTCCATGGACAGGCTTGGCTCAAGCTCCATTTCCAACACTGTCCAACACTCTACTGAGTTTCGGAGGCCTCCACGCCATCCCTAAAAGCCTGGGGTGTTCTTTACCCACCCCAATTCTTGAACAAAATCCTTCTATCAAAAAAACAAAAACAAACCAACAAAAAAACCCAACCAAACAAAAACAACAGCAAAAACCCCCAAAGCCTCTTTCTGCCATGATATCTGTCAGAACAAATAGCTCTTTCTCAAGGCACAGGAGCTCATTCCTTTCACTGCTGCCTCATCTTTGCAGGCCCTGTGCCGGGAAGGGGCTGGGAACAGCCGAGGATGACCAGGGCCCAGCAAGAGAGCTTACAGTCAGTCTCCCCCAGAAGAGCCACAAGGTAGCTCATTACCACTTTAAAACGGACTCTCGAGTGGCAAGTATCACCATCCTAGTGTTGAGCTTTTTGTATAATCAGTATTTAGGTATCTTCTTCCCCACGAGAATGAAAATAAGCTATTTGTGCTCAGTAAATATAGGTTTCTTTCATTTATACTTGGTTGCAACTTGTGGCAGGTGTGGTGGGGCGGCAGAAGATGGAGAGAAAGGTGGCCCACGATTCACCTAGCCACCTCAGACAGGGAAAGAGGTCCACAAAATTCTGCCAGACAGGGGCAAAAATGCAAGGTGCTGAACAATTCATATGGCACAAATCATTTAAAAAGTCGTATTATCCATAGAAGTTTATATACACACGAAAAATCTGAAATGCCATGGATCAAGCACGAAAAGCATGAACCCTGCAGGGAGGTTTTCAGCTTCTGCTTTGTGCCCTTCTGAGTGTTAGGGTCTTTGTGCAGGCTCCCCACTGCTTGGACGAGAGAGACTAAAGTCTTAGCCTGGCCTGCGAGGCCCCGAGTGACCAGCCTCAGCTTCTTTCAGATTTGAGGCTCTGTATCCCCTCCACGGCATCAGCCACGCCATCTGGGCCCCAGTCACACCAGCCTCTCTCACACCCTGAGCCCAGCGGGAGGCCTGCTCCTCTGGAGCGCTCCCAGCACCATCACCCCCTCGCCCTCAAACCCAGTGCTGTCCACCTGGCCTTTCTGCCCGTAATTTATCACCCGTGTCGTCTGCTGTGGCAGCTGCAAGTGAGCGCGGGAAATGTGCCTCGTGTGACTGAGGAACTCAAAGTTTTACTTTCTTCCATTTTCATCAATTAAAATTTAAATAGTCACATGTGAATTGTGGCTACCAACGACTCCTCACTCTTCCCGTCTCGGCTCAAACAGAATTATTCCCGAGGTCTGACCCCTCAAAACAGACCAAGGTTCCCTGTCATATACTCCCCAGGGACCTTCCCCTCAGAGACACACAGCAATGTGTTCTTTTAAAAAGTCTATCTCAAGCCAGACTGTGCAGGGGCCCCCACTTGCATTAAGCGCTCAGTGTCAGAAATGAAGTTCAAAGACTTGTTTTGACCAGCAGGACACCCAGGAGCAGCTGGGGGAAGGCCAGAGAGTCACACTTTCTTCGCCCCTTGGAAAACGGCCTGTAAGGACTAAGGCAAAGTGATTCTTCCTTTCCAGAAGTAACTAGCTATCAAAGCTTTGTTATAAGATTTCCTGGGGGAATGTCTGGGTCTGGGGAGGTGAGAATGAACTATTGCTTTGTTTTCCCATTTCCAGGGACACACCTACATTGACCCTCTGCTACCTTCACATTGTAGTGAAAAATGGCAGTGTATCTACCAATGCCTTAGTTCTTGGCTTCCATTTGGAGCAAAAAGTCTTGAAATGTAAAGGCAATCCCACCCCACTGTCTCTCAAAGTAATAAGTTTCTGGGAAAACCAGGAATTCATTAGGAAAAACCAAGAAGAATTAGTATTTATCAACCCCCCTACTAGATACCAAATGCCATGGCAGGTGTTTTCAAACCCAGTTGTATTAAAATTTCAGAACCGGGCTAGACAGGCATGACTATTCCCACTATATAGATAAGGAAAGTGAGCCTCAGCCCCATGTCACATAGCAAAGGGCAGAGGCCAAAATCAAGCCCAAGTCTGTCTACAAAGTCTATGCTATTTCATTGATTCTCACTGGAGCCAGGATTTCTTAAAATCAGCAAATTAGATCTGTCCTTGAAACTGGTTTATTTCTTCCCCAACTTAATATATCTCCATTATTGCTTCCTTTCATTCCTTGCTTTTCTGTTTCTTTCTTGAGAACATGATTGTACCCTGACCTCAGTTGGCTTTAATTGGTTCTTCTGCATCCCATTTTCCCCTCAAAGATCCTGGTTCTCCATGGGGGAGTGGGGCCTGTGCTAGTTATGTGGAGCTCCAGGCTGGAGCTGGCTATGACCCTAGGGGCCCAGGTTTCTGCTCCCTCTTGTCTCTCCTGGCATCTCACTGGTCGAGCATTAAGTCAGAAAGTTAGAGGCGAGCCTTACAATCTAAGCAGCTTTTGTTAGACAAAAGGATCAATTTTCATTACGTGAATGGCTACTTCACTATATGCTATAATGGCTTTGTTGAGCATCTTGAGAACAAACTATGGAGCCTGCAGGATGACATTCTTGGGAGTAAAAAAGCACAATTTTAAAACAAAAAGGCCCATTTCCACTATCTGCCAAACAAAGCTCAGGAGGAGTCTTGCACACACTAAAGCATTCCAGCCCCTCCCGTGTGTTTAATCCAAGTCCCTCTGTATTCTAAACCAAAACACAGCAGCAACAACTTTTGTATTTTTCTACCTATCTGTAATACTCTTTTTTTCTCCAAGCGCTTTTTTTTTTTTTTGCCCAGAGGAAGTGAAATTGTCTTTGTTTTCCCTATAAAACAATTTAGCTTTAACACACCACACACACACACACACACAATGCAGCTGAAAATTCTGCCCAAGCTCAAGGAGGCTACAAGCAAGATCTGAGCTCAGAATAAATGTGTATTTATATTATTAGGTGGTCATTCAATAAAAGGATTATTTCTAACCAAATATGTACATACGTGTATGCCTATATCCATATATATGCATCCGGGGAGTATTCTCAGAGAAGGGTTTTCTCCCCCATACTTCTGGCAGTTTAGGTTTAAAGGTCAGATTTAAACCATCACCATGTTTCACAATGCAATCTGTGCAGTGCCGCGTAATGAAATGGTTCAGTAAAGGTGCTCGTGGAAATTCTTTTAATTAGGTCTAAGGCTTTTCAGTTGTCAACATGAATAAACCAAGAACCATTCTCTTGCAAACACAAGGCACAAAATACAAATGTAAGTTATCTTTTAAAAAACAGATACGCACTTGTGAGAGGGAAGTTATACATGTTTTTTTTTTTTTTGAGTTTTGTTATTTTTTTTACAGTATATCCTTCGCTATTTTTTTTTTTTAATGCCAACATCTTTCAACAACAAAATGGACTGCAAATCAAAAATAAAAGGGGTTGGTCTATTTCTAATGAACCAGGACACTAATGCCTGGTTCTAATGAAAAGTATTTGCAGAAAGACTAAAGTTAATCGTTAACTCAAAATGTTTATCAAGAGATTAATGATGTTCTTCATGGGCAAAAGCCACCTATCTGTTTAACCATAATTAATTCTATAGACCAGCGGTATTTCAGGCAGAACGTGAATGTCCCAGAATGACTCCTGCAAATTGAATGGTATCTATTAAAAATGCACCAAAATGCACTTTTGCCCTCAGCAGCACTATCTGAGACCCGAAAGATGAGTGCATCACAGTAGGAACATCATCAAGACTCCGGCTTTTCAAGCAACGTTGACAAATTAAACTACTCAGATTTGGAATTTTTAGCCATCAGCTCAAAGCTCAATCTAGGGACTGAAACTCGCAAAATGCAAACAGTAAGAGCATGGGCGGTTGCTTGGGGAAATCGGATTAGATGCACATTGAGCTCTGATAGAAAAAGCAAAACTGAAGAACCAACTGCAAACATCTCGTGAGCAGCTCAGAGTTAGGTGGACACGGAGGCGTTGGTAAAAGCCAACCAGCCAGAGACGCCACGTGATCCTGATAGACGCGTGGAATGAATCAGTGTGTTGACTGACTGATGGATGAATGTATTGTCTAGCAAACCCTGAGCAGGAAGGTACAACACCCCGAAGTGTGCTGATTGAGCCTTGGTTCAAATTCTGCCTCCGAGGCTGGCTATCTGCTTGTGGAGGCCTCTAGGCAAGTTACTTAACTTCTTCTCTTCTCTATTAAAAAAGGGTAAAGTATCCCCGACCCCAGACATTTGTTTCAGAATTGTTATGTAGATTAAATGTCAAGATTTTCAAGGCCTCTAGCACAGTGCCTGGCACATAGTAGGAGCCTCATAGATGGCCACCATTCTTCTGCACAGCTCAACTCCAAAGCCAAAACTACCCAGCCATTGTTGCAGCATAGAAAAGAATAATGGACTCACAATTAACATTTTCTAGGGCATCAATTACTGAAATGTCACTCATTATGCTAAGCCTGGTGGGTTTATTTAGTGACCCAAACTTGGTGTATATTTGGGAGTTAATGAAGTGCGTGGTGTTTACAGAGATAAAAGTGGGATTTGTCTCGGCAACAATGCTGGGCTGAAGGGATATAGAATTTCCATGCTTAGGGATGCAGCCAGGCCGGATCCTTGGTGGATCACATGGATACATCCACTCCGAGTGAGATATCTCCCAACGGGATCTGGGCATCTCCACCTCCTCGGGGGAGAAAAAAACAGGAAGGGGGGGGTGGGAAGGGTGTATAATAGATGTGTTTCACAGTGTCCCTGCTGTGATGAACAACTTGATCCACTTACAGTTCCAAACACATGATGCATAAAAGAGCTGACAGAAATTCAATTCTTGCAAAGAAAAGCATCTGCTCTCTAGTGGGAACGGCCAAATATTAAGCAGTTTTAAGGCAGGGCAAAGACCTAGAGGAGCGCACTTCATTATCTAGATAGCCAGAGTGGAGCAATGCAGAGGATTACAAGCGGACGAACGAAAAAGTAGCCGAGATTCCAAGCATTAATTACCCTGAGTAAAATGATTCAAGTTAAATCTTTGTTACGACAAATATTAAACCCAGCTGTGTTTATGTAGCAGTTGTGAAAAAGAAGAAAAAAAGAAATCCGTGTACAATATCTGTGAGCTCTGCCAGTAAATTGAATTCGCTGGCAGCATTTCCTCTACCACGAGCCAAACATCCTCAAAGATAAAATGTAGCTTTTAAACAGACCTGGGGAAACGGAATCAAGAAATTTCAACCAATAAAACACAACTCTTTACTGGTATAAAAGTAAAGTAAAATTCAGTAATGAAAGGAAGGAAGTCTCTTAAACATTTACTGCATTCCAAAGCTTGGAGTTGCGGTTTATTGCTGAGGTCTCTTCTGATGTCCCACAGTGCTCCTGCTCCAGAATCTTTAATGAAGTCCCATAAACTCCCATCAAATACTTGATTGTTGACAAATCATATACACACACTCAGGGCAGGGCCCACTGGATCACGATGGTCCTTCTCTCTCTCTCTCTGCATGAAATTTACAAGGTATGGAGTGGACACTGTCATGGAGACTGGCCAACACAGAACAGAGACCTACAGACAATTACTTAAAAGGACGAAGGATGAATGACTGGTGACAGGCAGACACCTTAAGACATACAAGCCATGAGGCCCAAAGCCAAAACATTCCAGTGTTTCAGATGAGAGGAGGAAAGATGATTTTTCCATTATAAAACTGGTAATAGTCATATTATAGAAAATCTGGAAAATAGGAGAAAAAGTGCTAATCCATAATGTTACTATCTTAATATACTACTGTTGGCAATTTGGAAGGTGTTTTAAAAATCTTTTATTTCTGGGTATCTGATTGTTTTTCTTCATGATTCTCATAGTGGATATATCACTTAATGTTCTGCTTTCTTCTCTAAATTGTATCTTTAGCATTTCTTGTGTTGCCCATAATCTTCATAATTATCATTTTTAATGACTGCAGGGTACAAGCCACTGAATAGCAATAAGGTTAGATTACCTTAATTACTCCCCTTAATTTTGGATATTAAAGTTGCTTCCAACTTTGGTTAACATAACATAAACAATGCTATTTGGTTACGTGGCTTTCTCCATGTAGAAATATTTGCCAGGAAAAAAAAAATCTTAGAAGTCAAATTTCTGGGTTAAAAAAGAATACATTTTAATGTCCCATTTCATATATCCTCATATAAGAAAGTGTGTTATGAAAGAGCACCACTCAAGCTATAGAAAACATGAAGTAAAAAAAAAAAAAAAAGGGTAAGCAGACAGTAAAGGCTTCCACATATATGTGCACACACAAAAGCCTACAAATTCCAGGCCAATGAATATTAAAAAAGGACCCTAACTGAGCCATGGGAAATCTTGTTCCCCAGTAATAAAATGTGGTATGTCCACATCACTGGAAGCCTGAAAGAGTTTGAACTCCCTTTGATCAAGTTTTTTAAAAGCCCTACAATCTATGTATTGGCTAAGCAGCTTACACTTAATACTCTTTATTTTTTCAAGAATTTATTTATTAATTATTATTATTATTATTATTATCATTATTATTATTATTTTTTTTTAGGGGCAAGTAAGAGCAGAGAGAGAGGGAAGGAGAGAATTTCAAGCAGGCTCCATGCCCTGCACGAAGCCTGATGTAGAGTTTGATCTCAGGACCCTGAGACCATGACCTGAGCTGAAATCAAGAGTAGGACGCTTAATCAACCAAGCCACCCAGGTCCCCCTACACTTAATATTCTTGAAGGAATAAGAGACGTTATTTAAAATTTAGGAGAGAAACAGGTGAAGCAGTTAAATGGCTGTGGAGGGAGGGGACATTATGTTTTTGTTCTCTGCAGCCACACGGCCTTGAAATAAACATGAAGTCTATAAACAGGCATGGAGATCAGTAAGAGATGGACTATTCTTGCAACATCCCTTCTCCAAAATCCATAGCTGGGGAACAATACAAGATGGCCAGTAAAAAATATTACATCTGTAAGTCTCATGGAACCCAACAAAATACAACAGTATTAACCTTGTCCATCTGGTATTTTTTTTTTTTAAGGCAGATGAAGGTAATGGAGATTAAGATTATGGAAGTTGAGGGGCGCCTGGGTGGCTCAGTGGGTTAAAGCCTCTGCTTTCAGCTCAGGTCATGATCCCAGGGTCCTGGGATCGAGCCCCACATCGGGCTCTCTGCTCTGCGGAGAGCCTGCTTCCTCCTCTCTCTCCCTGCCTGCCTCTCTTGCCTACTTGTAATCTCTGTCTGTCAAATAAATAAATAAAATCTTAAAAAAAAAAAGATTATGGAAGTTGAAATCCAACTGTCTAGGTACCTAGTTGAAAGCCTAGTAGAATACCATCCTATGTCCAAAGTTACCCCTTTACCCATGTTTGTAAATTTTATGAAAATCAACAGTGCTATTCTGAAAGCTACTCAAATATTGGAGCCTCCTTTTAAAATTCATTTCCAAGTCCTGTTCTTCTTAAAAATTAATTTGAGTCATAACTGATATGTGATAGAATGCCTACAAAACCATCTGAGGAGTTCTGACAAATGCATGGCACCTAGGTAACCACCAACACAGTCAAGAAACAGAAAGCTTCCTTCACCCCAAAATGTTCCTTGGTGCCCTTGTCAGTCCCTGTCTTCTCCAGCCCAGCCCAAGGCAAGCAATGATCAGCTTTCATCCACCAAAGACCAGCTTTCTCTCTTCTATAATTTTACGTAAGTAAAATCATATAGTATATTCTCTTTAGCCTCGTTCTTTTGCTCAGTGTAAGATATTTCAGAGTCACCCATGTTTTTGGGCAGATCAGCGGTTTCTTTCTAGTGCTGAGTAGTATTTCTTTGTTTATACAATCACCAGTAGAAGGACACTTGGGTTATTTCCAGTTTTTGGTGACTATGAACAAAAGCCGCTAAAAACATTTACATACATGTATTCGTGTGCATATAAGTTTCAATGTTCTTGGGTGAATACCCAGGAATGAAGTACTTTCGTCAAAGAGTAAACATATGTAAGATACACATTTATAAGAAACACAGTCATTTTACTGTGCTCATACCAGTGGGGTAGATGGTGGTACACTCACTGTGTTATTAATCTGCTCCTTCAAGGACCATGTTTTCATGTGTTCACTGGCCATTTGAATATCTTTGACTGTTAATTGTCTCTTCAATCTTTTGCTACTTTTTAATTGGACTGTCTCCTTACTGAGTTTAAGGGTTCTTTGTATATTCTGGGGAAAAAAAAAACCTTTTTCATATATACATATGGAGAATATTTCAGTCTATGGCACGTTACTTCATTTTTTAAAAAATTGTGTCTTTTGAAGAAGGTAAGCTTTTATTTTTATGAGGTTTAACTGATCACTTTTTCTTTTATGATGAGTGTCTTTTGTGTCTTATCTAAGAAATCTTTGCCTACCCCAAGTTTATGAAGATTTTCTTCTCTATTTTCTTGTACTGACACTATTTTTTTCTTCTAGGTTTCAGTCCATACTCCATTCTGGGCTTATATTTACATGAGGTAAAAGTCGAGATTCATTTTGTTTCTATATGGAAATTCAGTTGTTCCAGTAGCATTTTGGGGGGGAAAAAAACCAAAAAACCAAAAAAAAAAAAAAAACACCCAACAACAAACCAAACCCTATTACTTCTCTACTGAATTACTTCGGCATATTTGTTACAGATCAACTGGCCATTTATGTGTGGTTCTAATTCTGAAATATTTGTCCTGTTTTATTGAACTATATACCTATACTATCTACATTTATTATAACTTCATAGTAAGTCTTGAAAGTAGGTAAAGTAAGTCCTACAACTTTGTTCTTTTTCAACATTGTTTTGGCTATTCCAGATCTTTCGCATATTCATATACATTTCAGAATTAGCTTGTCAAGTTCTTTTTTTTTTTTTTTTAAGCCATCTGGAATTTGGGTTGGGAATATATTGAATCTATAGATCAATTCAGGGAAAATTAACATCTTTAAAATGTTGAGTCTTCCAATCCAAAACATGGAATATCTCTCCATTTGTTTAGGTCTTTTAAATTTTTTCTCAGAAATATTTTATAGCTTTTAGTATACAAATTTTACATATATTTTGTTAAATTTATTCCTAAATATTTTGTGTTTTGCTATTTTAAGTGGCACTTTAAATTTTTCATTTTCCAACTGATTACTAGCATATAGAAATATATTTGTCTTATATGCTGACCTTATTCTGCATGCTGCTAAATTCATTTATGAGCCTTAGGATTTTCCATACACAAGATCATGTCTGAATGAAGACAATTTTACTTCCTCCTTTCTAATATTTAGGGTTTTTCTTTCCCTTGTCTTAGCGAACTGGTTAGAACCACCAGTACAATGCCAGATAGAAATGGGAAGAGCAGACATCCTTTTTGTGGTTCTCATTCTGAGAGGAAAAGCATTCTATTCTTTTGCCATTAAGTAAGATGTTAGCTTTGGGTTTTTTCTAGATGCTCTCAATCACAATGGGGATATCCAGTTTGTGAAGCTCTCTTAATCATGATAGGTGTTGCGTTTTCCCAAATAATTTATTTGTATGTTTTGATACCTTTTTCTTTTTTGGTCTGTTGATAATGGTAAACTAGATTGACGGCTTTTCAAATATTTAGCCAATCTGTATTCATTTGGTCACCATGTATTAGCCTTTTCATACTTTGGATTCAATTTGTTAATATTTTATTAAAGATTTTTACATCTGTATTTATGAGGTATATTGGCTAGTAGTTTTCTTTTTTTGTAAATTTTTCATTTGGTTTTCATGTCAGGGTAATGCAAACCTTATAAAGTAATGTGGGAAATGTTCCTTTCCCCTTTATTGTCTCTTTTTTTCCCCCCTTTATTTTCTCAAAAAGTTAGCATAAAATGGTATCTGTTCTTTTTCTTTCTTTCTTTTTTTAAAATTTTATTTATTTGACAGAGAGAGACATGGCGAGAGAGGGAACAAGCAGGGGAAGTGGGAGAGGGAGAAGCAAACCTCCAGCAGGGCAGGAAGCCCCATGCGGGGCTCGATCCCAGCACCCTGGGATCATGACCTGAGCCAAAGGCAAATGCTTAACGACTAAACCACCCGAGGTGCCCCAAGATGTATCTGTTCTTAAGAGCATGATAGAATTAATGAAACTATCTGGAACTGGAATTTTCTCTGTGGGAGTTTTAATTACAAAATAAAATCTACTTAATAGAAATAGTGCTATTTTTCTATTTTCTTATTGTGTAACAGTCTGTAATTTGTATATTTCCAAGAATGTTTATGTTACCTAATTAATCAAAATTGTAGGCATCAAGTTCTTTATAATTATTCCCATATTTGCTTTTCCCTTTCCTTTAAAAAAAAATCCTGTTTTGGAGTATTTTCAGACTTCCAGAAAAGTTGCAAAGCTACTACAGAGAGTGCCCACCTACTCCACACTCAGTTCTGGTTTCACCTAATAGGTCTTATATTTCCACGGCACATTTGTCAAAACTAAGAAGCCAACACTTGGCACATTCTCAACTCAACTCCAAACGTTATTGTGATTTCAGCAATTTTTCCATTGATGTCCTTTTCCTATCCTAGTTTTCAATCCAGAATTCCACCTCGTGTTCTGTTTGCCATTTCTCTTTAGTCTCCTCTGGAATGTGACAGTGCCTCAGTCTTTCCTAAGGTTTTTTTTAAGGACCTTGACAGTTTTGAAAAATACTCAGCAGGTATATTATAGAGTGTCCCTCAATTTGGGTTCAGCTGAGGTCTTTGTCATTATCTGGCTGGGGTTTTGGAAAGAATACTGGAGAGGTCATGTATCAAGGTTACGTGATATCCACACAACATCGCCGGTGGTATTAATTGCTTCAAGCAGTATTTGACATTTGTCCACTTCAGTTACAGATTTTCCCTTTCTCTACTCCATTTCTTGGAAGCTAGTCACCAAGTCCAGCCCACGCTCAAGTAAGTGTGTGTGTGTGTGTGTGTGTGTGTGTGTGTGTGTGTTGCTGGGGGAGGGGTGAGGAGGATTAAGCTCCTTCTCCTAGAGAGGGGAGTATCTACAGATATTATTCGGAATTCCTCTATGAGGAAGATTTGCTTCTCGTCCCCCATCCACTCCCTTTTTGTTGGCGTTTGCGCTATCTTTTCCATCCTCTTACTTTTCATCTATCTGACTCTTTAAAATGAAATTCTTATGGATAGCATACAATTGGATCATGATTATTTATGTAATTTATTACTCTCCTTTAATTAGAGCATTTAGACAACATATGTTTAATGTGATAATCAATATAGCTGGATAAATCTACCATCTTGCTAACTTTTTTATATGTTGCATCTGTTTTTGGTTCCTTTATCCTTCCTCCTCCCCCCAAATGTTTTGGATTCTTAATATTGGCTTATTAGCTAGCTACACGTTTTTTTCCCCTTAGTGGGTCCTCTAAGAGTTACAATATACATCTTTAACTTAATAGTCTACCTTCAAATAATGTTATATCAGTTTACATAGAATTTAAGAATCTTAAAACAGTGTACTTCCTTTCTCCATCCCCACCCTGTCCTCTGTGCTACCGTTGCCATACAATATATTTCTACCCATGTTACAACACACAATACATCGGTATTATTTTTACTTTAAATAGTCAATTGCCTTTTATAGAAACTAAAAATGAGAAAAGAAGTCTGTTATATTTGCCTACATATTAACTATTTCTGGCACTCTTCCCTCCCTATTGTTCAAATTTCTCTATGGTTTCATTTTTCTTCTATCTGAAGAACTTCCTTTAACAATTCTTATGGTGTCTGCTGACAATGATTTTCCCTCACTTTTTCTGTCTGACTAGGTGTTAATTTTGCCTTCATTCTTGAAGGATATTTTCATCCTACAGACTTGTAGGTTGACAAAAATCTTCCTTTCATTACTTTTATTTTTTTTTATTTTATTTTTTCAGTGTTCCAAGATCCATTGTTTATGTATCACACCCAGTGCTCCATGCAATACGTGCCCTCCATAATACCCACCACCAGGCTCACCTACCCCCCCAGCCCCCCCACCCCTCCAAAACCCTCAGTTTGTTTCTCAGAGTCCACAGTCTTTCATGGTTCGTCTCCCGGTCTGATTTCCCCCAACTCTCCTTCATTCTTTTAAAATGTCATTCCATTATCTCCTGGCTTAGGTACCTTTCTTGTAAGAAGTCTTCTGTTATTACTTCTTTCTTTTATATAATGTGTCTTTTTTCTCCAGCTAATTTTAAGCCTTTCTATTTATCACTGGTTATAAGTAACTATCATTTTGGGCTTCTGTGTGGTTTTGTTTGGATCTACTAAGCTTGTGGTTTGTTGAGCTTCTTAGAACTCTGAGTTTACAATTTTCACCAAAAGTAAGAAAAAAAAATGCTATAATCTTTAATTTTTTTTTAAATGATGTTAAGTGTTTTAGTCCTCTTGATATTGTGCTATTGGTCCTTGAGGTTCCATTAACCTTTTCCTGTCCTTTCCCTTTCCCTGCTTCATACTGGCTAATTTTCATTGCTATGTTTTCAATTTCCCTGATCTTATATGTGGTGGTGTCTAATATCCACTTAAACCTTAGTGAAATATTCATTTCAGGTATGATATTTTCCACCTCTACATGTTCTTTTTCAGTCTTTATATTTTCTGTTTCTCTTCTCATTTAGTTCAGGTCCTCCTCTAAATTCATGAGCATATTTATAATCTTTTTATCTTAGGGTCTTTGTCTGCTAATTCCACCATATCTGTCATTTCTGAGCTTGTTTCTATTAACTAGTTTTTCTCTTGGTTATGGGTTACAGTTTCATTTCTCATACTTTTATAATAGGACGGCAGATACTGTGAATGTTACACTGCTGGGTGTGGATTTAATGTCTTTTTTTTCTTTAAGATTTTTAATTTTTTAAAGTCATCTCTACACCCAATGTGGGGCTCAAACGCACAACCCCGAGAAGAAAAGTCACATGCCCCACTGACTGAGTCAGCCAGGCACCTCTATTTGTATTGTATGCCTGTATTTATTTATTTTAAGATTTTACTTATTTATTTGACACAGAGAGAGAGAGATAGAGATCACAAGTAGGCAGAGAGGCAGGCAGAGAGAGAGGGGGAAGCAGGCTCCCTGCTGAGCAGAGTGCCCGATGCAGGGCTCGATCCCAGGACCCTGAGATCATGACCTGAGCCGAAGTTAGAGGCTTAACCCACTGAGCCACCCAGGCGTCCTATTCATCTTCTTTTAAAGAGGCTTGAAGTTTATTTTGACAGGAAGCTGAATTTCTTGCCTATCAGGTCTTTTCTTTTTAAAGAAATAGTTTTGCTTAAAACTTTTATTGAAGTTTAAAAACATAAAATACACATAACATTGGTGTTCAGCTTGATGAATTCTTGCCCAATACCAGTAACTGGTACTCAGATTAAACAACAACAACAACGTATTGCCAGCATCCCTGAAGCCCTCTCTTAAGCTCCTCATAGCTTGTTTTTCAGCTCTGTTAGAGCAAGGCTAAAATAATCTTTACTCTAGAGCTAACTTAGAGTACTACCAAGGCATGGCCTCCTGTGGTCTCTACCATTTGCCCTGAGCCATCAGCAAGATCTCCTTCCTCCGGCTGGTCAGAATCTGAATGTCACCTAGTCTGCGTGAACTCCCTCCTACACGTGGGCTGGCCAGTCTTTAGCGCATTAGCCAATAGGCCCTGATTCCGATTTCTGGAGCTCTTTTCGATGCGCGACTTCCAGTCTGGTACTATGACCCACAAACGTAAGCCACCTCTCGCTTAGATCTCTGACCCTTCAACCTAGCCAGACTGTTGTGCTTTGCTGGGGACACCCCCTCATGGCACCACGGTCCAGAAATGCCTCAAGGCAAAAAGCCAGGGGAGATGGTAGGCCTCCCCTCACCCACCTCCTTTCTCTCCGGAATCAAAGTCCTGCAGTGCCTGTTGTCTAACATGTGAAAACTGTTGTTTTTATATTTGTCCAGAGTTCTAGTTGTTAATGGTGGGAGGATAAAGCCAGTTCCAATTATTCCATCATGGCTAGAAGCAGAACAAAGGCCTCTTTTAATAAAATTTCCAGCATGGGTGCCATGTTTTGCAAGATTTCATCTACCAAAATAACCCAATCCATATGTCCCTTCCACCCTTCCGTCTATCTATTCAGTGGCTGCTACATCTCTGCGAAACAAAGATGAATAAAACTTAATTCCTGCCTTCACAGAACTGACATTTAAAAGGAAAAGCCAGAAATGTGTAATAAATTATACTGCTGGGTGACAAGTATAATTACACAATCAATCCAAGGAGCTCTGAAGACCTAGAGAAAGATGTAGTCCAATTACTTAGAGAGGTCAGGGAGGGTTTTTAATACATATTTATATTTATATTTGTATTTATTTCTAAAGTCGGCTCCACACCCAACATGGGGCTTGAACTCACGACCCTGAGATTAAGAGTCATATGCTCCACTGACTGAGCCGGCCATGTGCCCATATAAAAACCATATGAGGTTTTTATAGCCTCCCATTTAGATTAAGTCTTGAAGAATGAGTACGAGATTGACAGGTGGGATAGGACATTTGGGAAAAAAGAAACTCTATGCAAAGTTTGAAGTTATAAAATAACATGTGTGGTTTGGAGAACTAGTAACAGTTCCAAATACCTACAATATAGGGTTTGGAGCTGGGAGGGGAGAGAGAGCTAAAGCTATGGAAAAATACCAGGAGGGTCCGAACCTGAAGGAAGACTTTGAATGCCAGGCTCATCATCATTTGTGTCCATAAATCATGACCACTAACTACCATCTATCGTACTCATAGGATATATGTTTTACATATATTATATACATTACCTTCGATTCCCACAACAGCCTATGAGGAAACGAAGGCTCAGAGAGCTTAAGGAATTCTGACTGAGATCATACGGCTAGTAAGTGAAGAAGCCAGGAATTAAACACACATCTGTCTGATTTCAAAGCCAACGAAAGGAATTTGCCTCTAAGCGATAGGCACTGGGAAGTTCGGGGAGGATATTTTGTCTTTTGAAGTTTTTTTTTGTTTTTTGTTTTTTTAGCTCTTTAATTATGTTCATTGATGGAGTGGTTTTAAGAGGAAAACATAGTTAGGTTTAGTTTTGGAAAGGTCGCTTGGGTCCAAGAGAAGGAAGGGCTGGAGTCTGCAGACCACATTTGGAGGCTGCTGCTAACAGTGCAGGAGAGAAGAGCCTGGATAAGGTGGTGTGGGGAGAGATGGAGAAGAGGACTGGACAAACAGTTTAAGAAGCAGAATCTGCCAGATGCCGTGAACAGGCTGCTCTGACAAAAGGGGAAATTATGAGGTCAATTATGGAAATGCTGGTACCCTGAAGGTACCTGGTCCTGTGCTGAATTCATGCAGGGGACACAGAGATGCGCAGGACATGATTTCCTCTCGAGGACTTGGTAGTTCCCACAGCCGGAGAGAATCGTGTCTGCGCATTCCACTGGAACACACGTACCTCAGAGACCACATTCCCTCTCCATTACTATATCTTTGGAGTCTTTAATGGGTCTAGAGCCAACACCATTGTAGAACATTCTCAACTCTGCCACAAACCAACCTGCAAACAAAGAAGCTCTTTTCATGTAGGCTGAGGACTGTTAAGGAACTAACTGTCCTCTAACTCTGGCTGTAACTACTAACTAACAATAGTTTTATGAAAAACAAAAGCAGGTACCTTCTACTGAACACTGATAATGTGTGAGCACTGTCCCAAGCACCTGAGGGACATAACCATCTCATTTCTTTGCTACAGCAATCCTAAATTACAGAGCTCGTACTCCTTCTTCCAAGGTGGGAGACTGAGCTCAGAGACAAAAAATAACTTGCTCACATTCCTTTGGTTCCCTGAGACCACTTCACTGATCATCTTGAGTTGGGGACACCTGGGTGGCTTGGCTGGTTAAGTGTCTGACTCTTAATTTTGGCTCACGTCAGGAGCTCAGGGTGGTGAGACTGAGCCCCACATCAGGCTCCGTGCTGGCCATGCAGGCTGCTTAAGACTCTTTTTCTCCCTCTCCTCCACTACTCCCCACCCACTTGCGTACACTCTCGCACGCACGTGTTTGGATTCATGCTCACTCTCCAAGCAAACAAACAAAATAACAAACAAAGCATCCTGGAATGTGCCACCTTCAGGAAGGCTCTATCTACTACCTGCCTCCCAAATTTTGTCATCACCTGGGACCTTCTGGGCCTCATTCCTATTTCCCCTGTGGCCCCTATTATGCTATATCGTGATGTAGACGTAATTTACGTATCTGTTTTTCACCTACTTTCCTCTTTGAAAGGACTAGATCTGCTCTATCTTTGCTGCTTAATGCCCAGCGCTGGGTCAGAGCACTACAGATGGGCCCAGACATCCTCCTGCATGGTTTCTTAACCACCAGTTACTCATTCCGGGCTGTCCCCAGGTCTCCTGGCCATTCCTAGGCTCACTGACCATAGTCACTCAGGAGCTGCAAGGCCATACCTCCAGCACCCAGGGTTTAAAGGAAAAGCTCTCCTACCAAAACAGAGCCAGGGTGGAAATGACATATTCTTTAGACCAACAGAACTCAAACTATGGTCAGGAGGCCCTAAGATCCCAAGCCCATACTCTGTCCTGACATGAACAGCACACCTCACAGTGTCTGTTGCCTCCACTTCCGCTTCTGCCATCTCTCTGTTGTAGAAGGGGAGCAGTGTACAGGGAGGAGGCGGTGTGGGCTTTGGTGGTGTTGAATCTCAGTTCGGGCCCAGCCAGCGTGTGACCTATGGCCAGGCATGTACTCTCTGAGGCTCTCTTCCCCTGTGAAAAGGACAGAGAACACCTCCTTCATTGGGCTCTGATGCTAACTGATGCAATCCCTGGATGCCGCAGGCCCTGGAGAGGCAGTGGGGGCCCGGTGGCTCTCAGGAGAGGTGGAGTTGGGTTCGCCTCCTGGCTCCTCCTCTTTCTAGCTCTGTGAGTAAAGTGGGAATAAGGAAAATACCATCCTCAGAGCAGTGGGAAGAGGAAATGAGAGGCCAATAATGAGCTCTCAGCACAGTGCTCAGCTCAGAGGAAGTCAGTTAATGGCAGCCACTGTTTAACTAGGCTACAAATGGAACATCTTTACATAGCAAAAACGACTTCCCCCAGTCTTCTACTGAGTTAAGAGTGGAGGAGTTTGAAACCATGTTGCAGCCCACTCATCAACAAACAGCCATCTCTTCCAGACAGCCAACCCCCAAGTGCCGTCGGGACTCCTGGCAATAATGGAGCCCCACCTGCCATGACACAAACCCAGCAACACCAACCCAAGTCCACGTCAGCACACACAGAACATCTACTCCTTCCAGTCTGGAAGCCAGAACAACTTTATAGATCTTCCAGAAGACAGAGCCGCGGAGGTCAAACCAGAAACATCAAACCATATTTCCCAGGGAGTCCCAATCCTCCTCATTCATCTGGACAAGGAGGGGACTGGGGCTACTTCAAACAGCTGCCCATGAGGCAGCCCAAGTAGCAGTGCCAGGACTGGTGTGTGGTCAGGTGTTAGTGTGGCAAATGTGGCAGCCAGCTGCTTTTGCTAAAGTGAGCTCGCTATCCGGCCAGACCGAAGGTAACAAAGGTTTATGGGACATGGAACCACATTCAGAGCACTGTCAGCAGATACCCTGCTACATGGGAAAACACCTGCTTGATGATGGTCCAGGAGAGAAACAGAGACTTGGAAGTGCCCCATATCGCTCACATGGAAAGCCCTCCACCCGCTCCCTTTCACAGTCGGGGTACCCAAGGGAAGGTACCCAAGGGACATGGCAATGTGCTAGAGAGGGACAGCAAGAACCCCAGACCCCCCAGGCTCCCACAGAAAGAGAAACTGACTAGACCCGGGGATCAGCCCTCTAGATGCAAATTATGACAGAGAAGCAAGACTAACAAAATGAACTGCCCTCCAGCTTTCTCCACTGAGACAAAGGTGGCAGAGCCAGAAACAACCACAGAGGTCTCCCTTCCTTCCTCTTCTCTAAAGTCACATCCACGTCCCCTCCCCCAACTCACAGGAGTCAGACTTCAAGAGTTCATTACCCACCACATCATTTGGGAGGCTCTGAAGGTCATCAAAGGGAGTTTCCAGGGTGTTGGTGTCCACGTTGAGGATCACAACATCATCTAGGGCCATGTTTCTGACTTTCTGTAAATAAAAAAAAAAATCCAAGAGAAAAAAATCATTGAAGCACCATGAAGACACAGATACTTCCACTGGCCCTCTCTGGGGAAAGGGCATAAGGGAGAACAGTGACAAAGGCTTTGACAAAGGCTCATTTTGTGTCAGGCCCAATGCTAGGTGGTTCACATTTTCTGAGGCCTTTTAACTGTCATAAAAACTATTAGCTTTACAGTCACCCCCAAGTCCCCGGAGGGGAAAGGGTTTCACAGAGATGAAGCTGACCAAGTTAACATGCTCAGGTCACACAGCTAGGAAGAGAGATCTTTACTCTCCAACATGATTTTTTTTCTTGTATTTTCTTTTCTTTTCTTTGTTTAAGCAGTAGAAGCTGCAGTCTAAAGCTCTGGGCCCCAGGAACTCTGATGTACAGCTCGGCCCTTACGACACCCACATTCAACCCATCCCCTTTCATTTACCAAAAGCTACTTGCCCATCTCTCTTTTGGACCTTGTCATTCTTGGGTATGGAATACAGTGTATGGCCTGGTGTTAACATGTTAACATTTCCCTTAACCACTAAGTAGGAAGGTCACACTTTTAGTTGGATCCCATTTTCCATAGAAACCCAGTGAGTGAGTCAAGGCTCAGAGGCTCTGGCCATAAGTTATAATTCCACGAGCACAGGAACAGAGATGGTAAGGGAGACGTGCTTACTGGGTGTGCACATTGGTATGGGGAGGAAGGGATAGATAAAGATAGAGAAAGGAAAAGTCCATCATCTAGGAGCACCTCTCCATAGACTATAGAAGTATGAAATGACGTTTCTTTTTTTTTTTTTTTAAGATTTTATTTATTTATTTGTCAGAGAGAGATCACAAGTAGTCACAGAGGCAGGCAGGGGTGGGGGGGAAGCAGGCTCCCTGCTGAGCAGAGAGCCCGATGCAGGGCTCAATCCCAGGACCCCGAGACCATGACCTGAGCCGAAGGCTGAGGCTTAACCCACTGAGCCACCCAGGCACCCCTGAGATGATGTTTCTAATCACGCTATTCACCCACTACTGGAATCCACCTCCACTTTTCTCCTGCTCACCCACCACTCCCCATCTCATTTAACCTTCTTCTCTTCTCAAATATCAAAGCTCATTCCTTTAGAGTCTAGAACTTCAGAACTGTTGTCTTTATCCCAGTTGGCCTCAGTTAATTAGAAAGACCCTACAATTCCAAAACTGGAATGCTTGTGGGTGTGAAGGACAACACATCATGCCAGGGCAAAAGACATACAGTGGGACATATGGTCACCTTACCTATATAAGGGACCAATGTATTAGCTGCCCTCTGAGGCACTGCAGATGACTGTGCAGATGTGCGCTGTCCGAGGACGCCCAGCCAGCCAGGGGGGCTGAAATCTGCTAAGCCGCACGCCTGGGTCAGGGGTGGTGGCGGTGGGAGGAGGGAGATGCCTTTTCCCAATTCATCCTAGAGCACTGCATTGCCTAGTGTTGGGGCTGGACCATCCTGATGGCTGCTAAGCCAGAGTCTGCTAATGCCCTAGAAATGGACAATCACAATCTAGAATATATAATAATATAATATAAACTAGAAGCCCACTGGTGTTTTATACTTTATCTCATTTAACTCTTGCCGAACTCTGCAAAGTGTATGTTATTGCTTTCACCTTATGTCTCTGGAGAAAAAGGAGGCTCAGAGAGGTGAGGTAAGGGGCCAAGGTGACAGCGAGGGCCGCCTCCCCAGCCATGCTCCTGTGGCACCACACTGTCGCTCCTTGTCATTAGACAGCCTCGGTGAGACTTCTGCAGAGCCCTTGTCACTGCGCCCAGCACCCCTCTGCCTGCCTGCCTTCCTCAACTGGGGTGCGGGCTCCTTCAGGGGCTCATCTGTTTGGCTCACCGCTTCCTGATGACCAGAACCTGAGGAAATGGCACTCGGTTAGCGCTCAGTCGCTGGTTGATGCGCTGGTCGATGCTTGTTCTCTCCAACAGCAGAACTGTAGTACCAGAACCTGGTACTTCAATAAACTTTCTGACATTCTGCGGAGCAGGAGGGGGGCGCTGAGCTGGACAGAAGCCTCCCACGGCTGAAAATGGTCTCAGGGGCGGCATTCCGGGTCCCTCCCACTGAACACACCTAGAAGCCTCAAACTGCTTTTGCTTCTGAGTTTTCCAAGCTATCAGAGGCTAGCCCGCAAACCTCTCAATCCACTCACCAGCATTCCCCGAGTGCTCACTCTGGGCTGAGAACCGCAGAGAAAGGACAAGACAGCCTCCTTACAAGTTTATTCTGCCCTCCAAACCCCCACACTCACATTAATCCACTGCTTTGTCTACAGGGTAAAGAGCTATCAGCCAACAGCCTGGAGAATAACACAAGTCACTAGTGTTTCACGAAGCATAATCCCCACTTTTCAGATTAGAGCATTAAGGCTCATGGCAAACGGTCCAGAGCTCCTTTGCTGCCTCATTTTTCAGCTCAGGAGGTTAAACACCTCACAATGTGCTGGTAGGAAGTCACACAAACAGCCTCTACAACTATCTTTTTCACTTCTCTCCCTCGATGGAGCTCACATAGATCCTTTCGGATTCGCTAACCCAGCTGAAGACAAAATCTCACCATTTCCACTATAGGAATTGGCTTGCCCCAAGTTATGCGGCTACAACTTGGCTACTTTTTGTCTATAAAACTGGTAAGACAACTGGAAAGAAAACCTGCCGGGCCCTTCTCAGTAGCTCATGGGCTGTCACTTCAAAAGCTGAGATACCAGAAACGGAACCAGAGAAGGGGGTACAAGGAACTCTGTAACTCAGCAGGGGACTCTAGGCCTGGATGGCCAGTGCACCCCAGAGTTGCCTCTTCTGCCTCATCTGACCTTCTAAACAGCACCAAACAGAAGGGGGTCAGGGAGCTTGGCCACTGGAGAGAAGCCTCCAAGGCTGAAAGGCTCAGCCAGAGGGATGTTGATTCTGGACCAGAATCGGGCGTTGTTTCTGTGTTCCCAGCAAGGCCCCAGCAGCACAGACCAGCCCTTGTGGGCTCTCCATGGCCTGGGCTGGAACAGGCTTTTGATTTCTTCCCACTCCTGGCTGGAGGGCTTGCCGGTTAAGCTGTGTGGAGTGTTTACTTTTTCAACAATGGCAGCAGGCTGAAGAAGAGGAAAAAACCTGGCCCCTTTCTCTGACTTAGCAGGCCAGGGTCCCCTTAGTAACCAAGATGCCCAAGCACCAGGCTCCAGGCAGGAGCTGGGTCGGCACAGTTTCCTCTTACAGGACAATGCCGCCCTCCCGGCAGCAAGGCCTCTTCCAAAGGGGCTGGCGTAGACTCAAGGGCCTTCCTGAAGCTCAGTGTTCCCAAGGAGAGAATCGGAGGCCAGCCTGGCCGGATGGTGCCTTATCCTTGAAAGGCTCAAGGAAACAGGAGCAATGAAGAAAGCCAACCGCCACTCCCCCTCCCCCCTGCCCCAACAAAAACCCAACCCCATAAAAACCTCCAAACTACGGGGGTGGCGGTGGGAAGTGCTGGTGGAGGAGGAAGCTGAACCAGGACTGGATGCCAGCTCATTTAATCCCAGCCACGCTAAGGGAGACAGGACCATCTCCATGGTAGGGGATGAGAAAATGAGGCTTGGAGATGTCAGAGAAACTGCCCCAGATCACACTGCTAGTGAGGGGCAGAGCTGACTTTTGGACCCACTCTTGACTCAAAGCCCAACTATTGCTGAAGACATCCCAAATCCAATTGCTCAGACCTCAGAACAAGTACCTGTAGGGCGTGAAGCTAGAGGAACTCTCTCGGGGTCAGCTTTCTCTGACACAAAATAAGCACTTGGCTTTTGTATCGTAAAAATCACATATGCCTGTTAAAAATAAAAGAAGGGATGGGGCGCCTGGGTGGCTCAAAGGGTTAAGCCGCTGCCTTCGGCTCAGGTCGTGATCTCAGGGTCCTGGGATTGAGCCCCACATTGGGCTCTCTGCTTAGTGGGGAGCCTGCTTCCTCCTCTCTCTCTGCCTGCCTCTCTGCCTACTTGTGATCTCTGTTGGTCAAATAAATAAATAAAATCTTAAAAATAAAAAAGGGGGTGGACAAGAAAGTTCAAAGAAGGAAATTATACTTGCTTTCATCCCTCCATTTGTAGACAATGTTTTGATGTCTCCTCTATAACCCTTCACCCCAATCCCTACTTTTTTTTTTTTTTT